>SSNS01000004.1:353000-426878 GCA_006937985.1 Aphyosemion australe | reverse complement strand
GTTTCAGTTCAGGGCAACATTGGTGACAAAGGTCATGTGCAGCTAGCACAGGTTCTCACACAAACTGTTGCTTCTTTGTCACTTCACATAAAACAGGAGGCATATGCTGGTGAAGGTTCTCAGTCATCCAGGTCATGGTAATCCAAAGGGGTTCGAATGAAGGCAACTGGACTTCTTTGGTTTCTTAAAGACGCTTCGCTTAAGCTTGACTCTCATATTCCAGTCAGAATTGACAAAGCTCCTTGGATGAGAAGTGAAACGTCTTCAAGAAACCAAAGAAGTCCAGTTGCCTTCATTCAAACCCCTTTGGATTAACAAGAGGCGTATTTGGAGCCCAACACTGCTGATATATGTGCTTTACCTGATCAAAGAGCTGCTTCCCTATGGTGTTGGGCTGGATGGCAAACTCCAGCTCAGCGTCCACAGTGGTGACCCGAACGTTGACCTGTAACCAAACAGAAGACAGAGGCTCATGGTAGTTAACAGGTAACAACTAATGTAAAGTGTGCCAAATTGCTACAGAGCAGTGCTTATGTGTGTGAGTCTGAGTGTGTTTGGTAAGGGAGTGTATTTGTAGAGTAAACAGACTGAAGTCTACTTTCTCAGAGACAAACTGGCTCACTGACCTGAACTGAATCAAAATCTGGGATATTGGAATATCCGAGAAAGGTAGAAGTGTTTCAACTCAAAATAATGAAGTAGAAAGATTTCACAAAATAAGGAGGAAATCCAACTATTGTGAAAAACATCTCACCATGGATAGTTAGGAGCGTTGGTTAAACTCTAGTCAGATTTATAGAAATACAACACGCCTCCCAGAGCTTTGGTTAATGACTGATCACAGAAACCTAGACGTAAAAATATCCGTCTAACCGAAACGTACTGAGAAAAGTAGTTACCCACCTTAACCCAACCTTAGTGAGTAATAGTCACATTAAAAATCTATGCAAACACAACGCCTGGCTATACAGCAGAAAGAAAAATTGTCAGCTGTGTACCATAACGGGGAACAATATTCAGGGCTGTAGGTTTAGTTAGTAATCAACAATGACATCAGATTTTAAACAAATACCATGAAATGATCCACAAATATTAACAATGGCCGATTTGAGTCAATTCAAACACTGAATGTCTTCCTCTGTGGGTATAAAGTCAAATGTTTGAAAATGAAACAAAGAGGTTAGTGGACAGAGAGTTGACATCTTTCATCTCTAGTCTATTGTGAGCTGAATGCATCCAATGACGCCCACAGGAAGAGGGATCCCAAAGCAACTCTAGTTCCCATAAATCTACAAAGACTGAGCGTTTAACCAATGGTGGGAGATCCTGCAGAAATGGCAAAATTCAATTACAGCACAGGATACAAACACTGGTGTCAGTCTAGAAAAGTCTAGATGGAGGATATCTCAAATGCTCCATCTCCTTTATATGCATCTGTTGCTCTCACTTAGCAGAAACAAAGACTTAAAAGCCACAGATAAGTCTTTGGCACGTGTTCAATTAGAAATTTAAGAGTCAGTTACCTAATTAAGCAACCAGCTTCTAGTAAAAGCTAAAAGCAGTGAAAGGAGGGTGGAAGGGGTCTACATTAACTCAACACAGCAAAACAAAGATTCCCTTTCAGCCGGAGCGCCCTACAGGTGCCCCTGCTATAGGATAGAGTTAGAGTACTACAGCCCAACGCACAAAACTACACGATAACTCAAAAAATACTTTCTACGTGTTTCTTGATAGTTTTAAAAACTAAAACTGCTTGTGATGTTTCCTCCAACATCATTCAACAACAATTACAGCTGGAGAACAAAAACACACCCTAGTCAACCAACAGAGAGTGGAACATGTGAATGAGTGGCTCAGACAAGCCTACAGAAACCACCGTGAGAGTGATATCTGATCTGAAACCAAGCTCTCCAACGGTAACACACAGCAGACTGAGGCCATTCACTGCTGCAAAGAAAACATGACACATTTCCTATAAATACACTGGGAAAAGACCCAGAGTTCCAGAAAATGCTGCTTGAGTCAGTAGAAAGAAGAGGATTTATCATTAGTCATTATGGTAATAATGACCTCAGTCCTTTCAGCTACAGAAATACAGGCTGCCATACCAACACGCAGGTAACCAAGGAACAGAAAACACACACAATGTAATACGAGATCAAAATAAAACAACTAGCTGTTACAGACAGAGCACCTACAATGCACAATTGTATTATAATAACTAAAATCGTATTAATTAACATTTTTTAGAAATATGCTGGTGAAGGTTCTCAGTCATCCAGGTCATGGTAATCCAAGGGGTTTTTTTAGAAATATATTGATTCAATGTTCCATAGGTGATCGGTGGCGTCATGGCCGATCTGATCACATTACAACCATAACAGAGTTGTGTAACACAGACAAAGATACGTCAGGATTTCTCCAATTGAATAACATTTTTTAGCCAAAATACCTCCCACAGTGACCGTAAATATTCCCACGATGGCCAATTTATGGTGTTTTATCTGGGTTATAAAGATTTACAAGCTGCTTTGATACCCTGTGTTGGGGTTTCACTTTTTGTTTTGGTTTCTGTTTGTTTTCAGTGAAATACCGTCGGATTTATGAAGATTTGGAAATGATAAGCTCAATAAATGCTGGTGCAGAATTGAAAAGAAGATGTTTTTCCATTCAGCTGTTTAATGGTGTGTGGCCTCCAATTACACCTTTGAAATTAGGTCAAATGTATGTTTGAACAACTACGGCCAGATAAGGAAATTTTTAAAGAATTTCACAACTTAATTGTTGATAGAAAAGTTTAGGTTTGATGCACCAAAAAATGTATAATCTGGTAATCAGAATCTGATGATATCCAGTAGGGGTGTGTATTGGCAAGAATCTGGCGATACCATATTTATCGCAATACAAGGAAAACTATATGATATGTTTGAGATACTAAAAGCCAGATGATATTTGCAATTTTTAAGACTGAATTTAATTGAAAAACCAGACGCTTCCAAGACACACCCAGTCTTACCGCAAGATCTCGTTCTGTCAGAATGAAGGCAATAAACAATTCAATTCAGTTTATTTATATAGCGCCAAATCACGACAAGAGTCGTCTCAAGGCACTTCACAAAGTAAACTGCTGCCACCTAGCAGTCAAGGTTTGAATTGCACCACACGAAAGAAATACAGTAAATGTTTTCATGGAAATTCTCAATTAAAATAAATCGATACATTGCTTTTAAATATCGATTCAGTATCATAACATGAAACAGCACATTTTCAGTGTATAGATATTTTCTTACATCCTGAATATTAAGCATGAGTGGCCTAATCTGTGATCGACTGACCTGAAATAGCAGGTTTCTAGCCTAGAATCTAGACTGTCTAGCCATGCTCCATTGGAACCAAAGCAGCCCAATCACAGCGCTCTGTTTAGTGGGCGGGATGTTAAATTTTTTTCGCAGTGTATGACGGACCGCCTCATGACAGACGTCTTTAGCGGTCCAATCACAGCGCTCTATTGGTTTGGTGGGCCAATCACAGCACTCTGTTGGTAGGTGGGATGTTACTGAAAAAACAAAAATGGCGACGGCTCGTTTGAAATGACTTTGGCATCACCTTTGGACTATTTAGGCTTTTCTTTGAGTCGAGAGCAGATAGAGGTACTTAAGTTTATTTAGAAAAAGGATGTATTTGCATCTTCTTTGACGGAGTATGGCGGACTGCCTCGCTGACTGACATCCATAGCGGTGAGTACGTCACGTTGTTTGTTATCCAATAGCATGTGGAGACAGTTTGAAAGACAACCATAGATCCCGCCCCACGACTGAGTCATCAATGGACTGTGGCCCGACTATATATTATCATATATAGGGATGGCTTGACAAGCTACAGGTTTTCCATTAGAAAGTTCTTACTTCTGGAATCACAATTATAATTTTTATCAGGAAAAAAAAATTTTATTACAGATAATTATTAGATATAATTAGGAATTCAGACCTGCACAACAGTCAGCGTCAGCCCTCAAAGCCAGAATTTTATTTAATTTGTAATTTTACAGTAATATATCAATATGTTGCTTATTTTCCAACACAGTTCTATTCTTAGAGATGAATCACATCAGTTGCAAGATGATGCAACTTAATCTTTTAAGCATAGTTTCAAATTCCTAATTCGCTTACGCCTGACGTTTTTAAAAAGGGACCTGTAATGTAGGAAGTATCTGATCAATTAATCAATGAAGCCAGTCCTCGAGTATGCCATTCCTAAGTTCCTGTCGCTGAAACATTCCGACCTGTGCCCCTCCCAGTTCAGGACAAACGGAATCTCGTTCCCTCAGGTGAAAAAGTCGCTACGAGTCAAGTTACAGAAACAAAAGTGGTCATCGGTTCTGTAGCTAGAATGAATAACCCACGCTGCATTCCTCAGCAAACGCCATTCAATGTTTAACTCTCTGCATAGTTTGCATGCTTTTAAAAAAACCTGAAACAATGGGCGTTGCCATGGGGATTGTACTGAAACGGGCCGAGAGTGATTTGAGCTTAAATGACTGAGCTTTGTGGGCATTTGGGAGAGAACAAACCTAAAGGTAGTTAAATTTAAACAAATTTAACTTTTAGATTAGATTTCTGGAGAATGATTCACAACGCACCTGTTCAGAAATTATTTAAAACCAATACATGCTAATAATAGGACAGGTCATAAATATGGAAAGACCCATTCACACTGACGGTGACCACACCTTGTGTGGTTTGTGTCACCGCTCTGACCACAGGAAAACTGGACTCCGGGAGAGCCAGGGAGCGCCAAAGTTAACGTTCAACTACGTGTCATAAGAGCAACATGAATCGTGGATCTATGCATGAGTCATACTCGCACACTACTCCTCAAATCTGCTGCAGGCTCCTTTCCCTTATGGGTTTAGCCCTGTGATACAAAAACCAGCTCCTTTCCAAAGAAAGGCTGGAATGTTCGATAGCAGGCCAAGCTCATGAAATGTGATAATGACAGAAATCCTGAGATTCTGTGCCAGTTAGAATCAAATTTAAGCCAAGTTCACACTTTTAATCTCTTTGAAGAGAAACTACAATAGTTTCAATTATTTAAACTTTAAAAATTCTTGTGTTACTGCAGTCAGACGTAAGGAAACATGTTAAAGAGGGTTCTTTATAGGGGCTGACCTTTGTTTTTAGATTTCTGCAAGGCATTTGTGCATAGTGGCAGATAAGAGTCACCGTTCTGGAAAAAGACCGAAGCTCATGAGAAAGAAGGGACAGATGACTCCAAACCCGCACCATTTACTGTAACTCCTAAACGTGTGTGAAATCTGAAACTCTAAAGTTTTTAATGGTTTCCTTCATGTTTTTGAGGATTTTTTTAATACACATTTAATCTTTGGAACTAAATGCTTTCATTCTGAGCAAATGATCTGCTTAGAGGGCTAAACTATGATTTATGCATTGAATATTTCTGAACACCATCCTGTAAAACTAAATGATCCAAAAAGTCTAATAAATACATTAAGATTGCTAGAAAAGAGAAACAAGTCAGTTTTAAAGGTGTAGTAGTAGGAATGAATGCCTTGTAAGTCGTACTCTGGGGAAGAAAAACACTGGTGCACCATTTTCAGGAACTAGAAGTGAGGCACATCACAGCTGAGCTTCAGACGGCAGGATTTGGAGTCTTATTTCATGATATTTGGACATCTCACATCGAATTGGATAACAGCAACAGACTCTACCACTGACTCGCAATGTTTATATTTTATCTCCATAAATAACACAAGCCTGGAGGAGTTCCACTGTGTGGTGGAGTTGCTAATGCTAACGGTTAGCTTCTACTAGCCGAGACGCTCTCTGCCGTTTCCTGGACGCTAAACCAACAACAGCCTTCCTCGTTGTGAGTCAAGATGGGTGAGTCCACGAATGTTAAGTGACAGTGTGACATAGATCTGTCAGGCTTTTCTAATCCTAGCGTTTCACCGTCTATTTTCTATCTGAAGCTAGTGCAGGAGATAGGTGTAGGAGACTATTTTCATGTTCAGCCTACATGAAAAACTCAGAATGACCGATTATGATCAGAAATATTTTTAAAAATTGGTTTTCAGTGTTCCACACCTTTAAAGAAACCTTTAGATAAAGCCTAAAATACTCAGCATTCTAGTCAACTATGAAATTTGACAAGAAGTTGGCAACACAAGGCAAATAGAAGTCTCTTTGAGTCACCCCATCCTCACTTTTCTATCTTAAATTGGCTTTAGTCCCATTTTCCAAAATGGTAATGTAATTTCACAGTTTTCCAGATGTCAAACATATAATCTCTTATTCACTTATCTCACCAGTGGCAGAGCTTATAGACTCAGCATTTGCATGAGTATTCAAGCTCTTCGGTTAGAATCGAAGGAAAATTTGATTAAAATAGACTCAGTGTTGCATTGATATCTCTAATGGTGTGCTGTCTGCAGCCTCAAGTTCAATCTGAACAAAGACACACTTTCAACGCCGGATCTTCAGCTCTTCTTGGTCTCGTGGAAAGTTTGACTGTCTGGTCTGATATTTATTGTCCAAAAAGACTGTTGTGTGGCAACAGTAGCGGCTCCGTTCAGATGATGTCATATCCACAAACGCTCATGACAACCCAGAGGCTTTTCTACACAAACCAACAATTATGACACAGATAGTTGCTTTGGTCATTTTCATCACAACACTGCTCTGTTCTGCAGCAGCCAGAACAAATAAGAGCATCTGTTTATTTCTCTTTAAGAAATAAAAATCATGTCTTGCTTCATTTTCTTATTTTACTGTACGTTTTAACCATGTTTAAACCTTCTTTGTTTAACTTTCACATAGATTTAATGTCATTTAGTCCTGTTCATATCAGAAAACGCCTCTCATTCAATTTGAGTACAATAAAACACAGGTGTCCAACCAGACGTTTCCAAGCAGTGAGCGTAGGGAGGGATGAGTATGACTGAACACTATGCACTAGCTGGGGTGTGGCAAAGTGAGTCAGGAGGAATTTAAGGAGAAAACCTGTTCTTAAACTATAAAGCAACGTCATTAAACTGCATCTATGCACATTGATGTATCATTCAGGTGTGAAAATTCAACAGGTGTGGTTTATGATGGTTTACAGCAGCTGATGTAGGGATGAAAATAATATGTACCTGTATCCACATACACACTAACCTTTCATCAATACAAATTTATTTCTCTGTTTGGTTTAAAATGTAAAAGTAGGAAACCTCTAAATGATGAAGTGATTTGATCATTTCCTATAAAAAACACTAATTTTAAACATTAACATTAAAAATATTAAGCATTTCATCCTCTAACAGTGAAAATATTCTTCTTAGCTCATGATTTATTGTCAAATGATAAATAATAAATCAAATATCTTAAAAGTAAACCCAAATGTCACCAAACAAAATTCAAATCCACGCCTAGTTTAAAGTTTTGTCGTGCTAATTAGCATTTATAATGGTGATTTCATTTAATTAAACTAATCAATGTTGTCCTCTAAACGTAAAATAAAACGTTTAACACAGCTATGTGGTCACTGGTTTTGTTTTAGTGGTTTTTCATTCACCTCTAACAGTGATTTACCAAAAATACAAATGAAAACAAACGGTCACTTACCGCTTTGGGCATTTTTCCGTCCGATTCCCGGCTACAGGAGGTGTTTTAGATAAAAATAAATAAATAAACTTTTGCTCCGTGTTCTCACTGCGCCTTCCTGAAACGAGAGAAAAGCAGAGAAACGAGTTTCAGCCACTTCTGCGTTACTTAAAGCCAGCTGAGGGCAGAGCGACACTCCTGTAGGCGACAGTCATCAGCGTGAATCACCAAGCTAGTGTAGCTAAGCTAGCTAGCACTAAGAAAACTCTTACTGTGGCCTTCAAAATAAGAGAGCGGTAATAGTTAAAAAGTATGAATTCGTGAGAATTTAAAACAGTGAGTAACTAATTATACATTTCAACGAACTTAATTTATTAAATCCAAATAATCATTGAGAGAGTCTTACTTGATAACTTGAATACTAGATGAAAAAGATTTGTTGGGCAAATTTGGGATTTTATTTTGAAATATAAAAAACAAGAAGTTGCGTGTTTTGCTTAAAACCTTGACTTAGATTAAACGCAACACACATGCAGAGTAAAATAGCTATTTAATTTGCCTCACCCACAGTTTCAAATAAAATAGTCTCCGCCTGTGGCTATTTTAACTTCAAATAATGACGCTTGATCGCTAACGAACCCACACCTCAGTGTACTTTCATTATTTTCTTTTATTGTGGCAAATGCTTGGATCGTCAAAGTCGTTTAAAGGGTAAAAACAACATAGAACATGAAGTATTATTATCTGCAACACGTAACAAAACAAGGACTAATAGAGCTGAAGCTATTTCCTTTAGTCTAAGTTTAGTACACACCCACGCAGAAAGTGGAAAACTCTTAGCCAAACGCGAAATTTCCACCTTAACATAATTTAAAGCACACATTATATTCCTAAGCTATTAAGTTGAATGGTGGGGTCGTTTCCCCTTGTGCAGTAGCTTTATAACCCCTAACGACATCCTATAATCCCACTGACACCTGTTGGGAGATTTTCCTCCTTTGTGAGCGCAGAGTGCGCGGGGAGGAAAAAGTGCGACTGTTTTTCTCGCGCAGCTTCGAGCTGCCCTGTGTTTTTGGGTTCTACAGAAAGCGTTTGAAGCTGAAGTCTTACCGGAGCTGTTGGGTTTGGAGACGGTACCGGTGGTCCGAGGCGCCAGCCGCAGATTTCTCCTGTTCAGCCAGGCGCAATATGGCGCTCCAACATCCCAGAATGCGCGCAGCGCGGATGATCCTGATCCCCGTCTGTCTGTCTGTCTGTCTGTCAGCAAGGACGCAGGTTCACAACCACAGGGCTGGATAAGGACCCTGAGGGGCCTCCCTAAAGCTTTTAACTGTCTAGAGGGATTTTTAACTAAAATATGGCTTCATTGAACCTATAGAGCAGAAAGATATTTTAGAGTTTGGATTATTTCAACTTGTCAACTTCTGACCCAGAGTTAAAATATTATCTTTTTGGCTAAAACAATGGTTCCCAAATGTGGGTCTGGACCGGATCCCACTTCGTCCAACGCCAGATATAGGGATCAATGAGACTCATTGTTGAATATCTTTAAAAATCATTTGTACCCATCAACAATTAGATCAGTGTCTCAGGGCTTTTATTTTGAAAGTTAAAACCTGAACTATTTAGGAACCCCATAATTAAGGTAATAATAAATATTTCTTCAGAGCCTATTTAAAACGATCATGAAGAAACCCCGAGCAGATGTTTATTTATTTATTTTGTTTGTTTGTTTGTTTGTTTGCTTATTTACTTATGACTAGTGTATGAATTTTATGCAACAATTAGACCAAAATATAAGATATCCATAATATCCAGAGTCAAACAGCCAACAATACACTTTAGATGTGTCTACAACTTATTTTGGGTCTTTTAATTTATCTGTTTGGGGATTTCAGAGTAAAAGTCCTGATATAATTTATTATTCAGACCGGGGAAAAAAGGAAAAATCAGCTGTTGGTCGAATTTTTCGCTGTAGAGAGAGAGCTCTGAGCTGCATCACAGCAGAAACGTTCCCAGTTTTCATTATTTATACAGTCACTGGTTTGAGCGCGTCATGATCCGCCCAGAGAGCTGCGGCGCAAAGGGAGGGGTCAAAGGTGAGTGGACCAATGGCACGACGGGATTAAAATAGAGTCATATATATCTGAGAGTTCACCTAACAGCACCACACACAGCCCTGCGCGCCATCGCGGCTGTTTCTGCTTTATTTACACAAAGTACCTCCTGGTTATTGTTGCTGCCGCCACTGTTTTCCTGTCTGGAAGATGCAAAACACTCTTTAATTTGCCTGCTACTGAATTAACTGTATGCAAAATGCAAATGGGAATTTTGAATGTTTTACAGTTCCTTGTTTGCCACGGGTCTGGACAGTTTTTTTAAAGATAAAACTTCCTCCAGTATGTGACATTTTTCTTTTCCTGGAATGTTTTAAAAGCTGACGACAAACAGAATAATCTCTGATGAGGATGCTTTTAAAAAGGCTGTTATTTTCTTAATGAACAAAAAATGCACATATATGGTTTTTATTACTATTTTCACACCACAAAGACAAGCACAGTTTCAGATAAATCACTATAGAATAGAATAGACTTTATTGATCCCACAGTGAGGAAATTCACTTGTCACAGCAGCACCATCACGCAGAGGGTAATTAGAAGGAGGTGGTGGTGGGGGGGTGGGGGGGGGGGTGTTGGTGGTGCCTGTAGCAGCAGTGGGGGGGAGTGGAGTCGAATCTGTTAAAAAACAGGTTAAGCTCATTGGCCCGGTTCTGGTCCCCATCAGCAGACCTACTGGCACCACTCCTCCCACTGTGACCTGTGATGTTCCTGAGGTCTCTCCAAGCACCACGAGCATTGTTCTGCCCCAATAATGTCAAAATATCAAACATTTATGAGTTTTATAAATGATTTGCCTCCCAAATGACCCTAACTGCACATCCATAAACAAACTAACATGACTTCAGCTAGGCATATTATAGTTAATTGCTTATAACTACATTTATTACCCAACTTTTTTCAATTTTTCATAAAGATTACCTCTGTAATGTTTGACTTTAACCACTAGATGGCACTCAAACTCCATTATTACAGTTATGATAACCTGTAAGTGTAATAAAGGGAGGAAAACACCAAAAGTAGCGTAAGGATGCCTGCTTTTTTTTTTTTTACAGTAAAACGAATTAACAAACATATTAGTAGATCAGAACTTTTAATAGAAAGTCAAACAGTGTTTCCAGATGGATGTAGCTGCTGCTGAACTGATGCTGTATGTGTGCAAGTTTGTGGGGAATAAATTCCTCTCAGTGTCTGCAAATCAGAACCACATTAAACATATTCTATTGTAAAGTTGTGCAGTGATGCCCCCATGTGGAGGAACAGAGTGGATGATCACCTGCAACCCTCCTGCTGCAGGTCAATAGAACTGTGCCACCATGCAGCTTGTAGACATTTAAGGTTGCAGGTTCAAATCCTTCCTGTGGCCTTTCTTGGTGCATGATGCATGCCTTCCTCCCACGGACCAAAAACATGCATATTAGATTACTTGTAGGTGTGAGTGAGTGTGTGACTGGTTGTGTGTCCCTGTGATGGACTGGAGATCTGTCCAGGGTGTCCCCACCTCTCACCCAAACACTGGTGGAGATAGACACCAGCTCCCCGGGACCCTACTGAGAAAAGACTGCTCAGAAGATGAATGAGAGGGCATTAAAAGCTACTTTACTTTCTATCTTGTCCTACAAACTGCAAGAGTTTTTTTGTATTTTTCTCAGAAAGAACAAAACAATTTGATGCTTCTAGGAAATGAGTAAAACCAGCGCTCATTTCATAACATCCTGTTCCAAAAAGGTCAGTAACAAAAAAACTGATAAGGTTAAAGTTTAAATACTGGGTAACGCACCCCAACTTAAAACGTGATTAAATCAGCTGATCCGTTTCCTCAGGTCAGTGGAGATGATGACTGCGTTTCCATGGCAACGGGAGTCAACATCTCCAGCCATCAGCTTAAGTCAAACGACTGAAGAAGACTCTTTGTTTCTTTTATTGGATCTACAAATAACTTATCATTCAAATCCTGCTGGATGATAAAATAAATCATCTAAAATATTTAAATAATAATCCTAAACTATCTATGTGTCATAGTGGTGCAATAAAATAAAAAAATGATATAAATGAACAAAAATGAACACCCAAAAATGGATGTTTCTTCCATGCAGACAACCTGTCACAGGTGTTTATCATATTTAAAGAATTAAGAAACAATAAGTTAAAACAACTTTGTTTAAATTACAGACTGATGCACTTTTGATCAAAGCTCCATTTGGGTCCAGGTGGCTTTGAGAACAAATCCCTTGAGCCACAGTTAGCCACTTCTGTTTTGCACGGATTGTTTATAAAAATGGTTGCTGTGGTAACAGCTGGAGGAACCGTCTCCAGAGATGGTGCATCACTTCCTGTTGAATCCACCACTGATTCTGATGAACTCTAATTATAAAGGCTCTCGGGTGCTGTCCCTGTTAATGTCAGCTCACCACAGATTTTAATACTGATAGTCCGGGTTAGATTATCAATGAATTTCTTTGATGATCATCACGTTTTGCAAAGTTAGAAGGTGCCGTCGTCTCGGTGTTGGGCACACAAGATAAAAAAGAGACAGGAATCATAAAAAGAAAACAGATAGGAAGAGATTTTATTTGGAGTTTAGAGTCATGAGATGGTTTGTTCTGGTTTTGGTAGAATGCATTCTCCAGGTCAGGGGCAAGGTCCTGCCTCAAGTGGAGGAGTTTAAGTATCTCGAGGGTGTCTGGGCTCTCCCGTTAGAGATAGGGTGAGAAACTCGGTCATCCGGGAGGGGCTTGGAGTAGATCTGCTGCTCCTCCACATCAAGAGGAGCCAGTTGAGGTGGCTCAGGCATCTGGTTAGAATGCATCCTGGATGCCTCCCTGGTGAGGTTTTCCGGGCACGTCCAACCAGGAGGAGAGCCAAAGGAAGACCCAGGACACGCTGGAGGGACTATGTCTCAGCTGGCCAGGGAACGCCTTGGAATTCCCCCGGAGGAGCTGGCCCAAGTGACTGGGGAGAGGGAGGTCTGAGCCTCTCTGCTTAGGCTGCTGCCCCCATGACCTGAACCCAGATAAGCAAATGAAAATGGATGGATGGAGACGTAGATTTGCTCCAAAGTGGAGAAGGTGAGACGATCATAACAATCATGAGGGATGATCCTCTAATATCTCCACTTTGCAAACAAACTGAGTGTTTAATTCTTTGCCACTTCAGCTTCTTCCTCTCTTGTTTTTCTTTTCAAGACCCAAATTTTGATGATGAATGACAAAAGTGCAGAGCAGACGTCTCACCCAAAACACAAAAATAGGTCATTTTAACCCAACCCAAAAACACATAAGCACCAGTAACTGCAGAAAATAATGTGTCAAACTGGCACCTTCCAAAAGAACACCAGAGACGTTCTGAGCATAACCTTTTGATGCAAATACCACTTCCTGCAAGAGAGATGCCAAAAGTTGAAAAGTCATCCCTGCATCGCACGATCAGGCCTTACCTGTAAGAGCTAAAAGTCTTTGATTTAATTTTTTTTTTTGGTGCAGGTTCGACATGCTTTTGTACGCTTAGGGGGTGTACAATCAGAGCTAAAGTGCACACATGAAAACAGATTAGCTTTGCTCTCTGCCAACTGTGGGCAGCAAAGGGGCGTTTAGTAAAAACACGAAACTCAACTCGAAGCAGTGCCAAACCACAGAGAGCGTTTTCAGACGAACAAAAGAAGCAGGAAAGTGTCAGAGAAAAGTAGGACACCGGTCTGTGGGTGGGGGTGGAGGTGAAAGTGATGGAAGATGCAAATGTTTTCAAGTCCCTTATGGAACCACGTGTGAATTTTGGGATTTTCATAAATAAATAAAGACAAACATGAGGTCTGCACGGCTGAGATTTTATCTCCCTTTATGTGTGTCGCACACACACACGCCATTAAAAGATATCGGCTTTAGCAGCCGATTCTCATTAGTGACGCATTACATAACGAGTTGGGCCCGCTTCCACACGTTCTTCATCTGATCCACTCTGAAGAGTCTCTGGTGACTCACAATGAAAAGAGTTCAGGCAGCCAAAACAAAACAAACTCCCTCTAGTGGCTGGCTGCAGTGTGAGTTTTAAGCCCCGCCCCCTACATATTAATGACTGGGAAATTCAATCGATAAAAATACACATCCAGGATGCTCTGACTCTATCAGTGAAAAAAAACAACGTATTATTCATGACAGTAGATGAAAAAACATTGTCCTATTTTATATTAAAGCCATACTAGGCAACTTTTTCATATTTTAAAATCATTTTCTTGAATTTTTATGTTATAATTTTAGATGAATCGGACGTTTCATCAAGCTTAGAATGTTTAAAAGATAATATTATAGAATCCAGCTGTAAAACTGATCACACAGCCTAGTTTTTCACAACATTCTTAGAGTTTATATCTCAGCGCTCAGCTCAGTGGTTCCTCTTTTTGTCTATTCTATTCTGTTGTTTTTCATTATATTATATTGTCTTGTGTTATGTTATGTTGTTACGTCATGCTATGCTACACTATACCTTACATTTATCTTGCAGTGATTTTCCCAGCACACTTCACGTCATCATGCATAGTTGAGATAAGTGTGTTAACCATCAGCAGCTGTTATCCATGCAATCACAGCAGCTAACACCTGCTGCAGCTGCACACCTGCAAGCTAAGTTCAACTCTAGGTCTTTATTTTACACAAACACAACTAACTGGAGCCACCTAACGTTTCTGATGTGTTATCTGTATATTAGTCAACACTGCACTCACTGTTTTTGGACATTAGTGGTCAGCAGCACATTTGAAGAAAGTTTTTCACTAAAGCTTTGCTACTTTCATGAATCCGTTAGTTAAAAATCTATTCCAAATGCAAATGGACAGAGCAGCTGATATTTCTGCACAACCCCAGAGACGATGATGACTGTGAATCACTTTTCACTGCTGCAGTACTTTTTGCCAAACAGCAGTCACAGTGATCATTCAGTAACAGCAAAATCAAATAGAAGAGTCTTAACTGGCCATCAGCTACACAATGGCTGCCAACACTAACTCAAATTGGGCCAACCTTGCAACTGGTTGACTTCTTTCTGCAAATCTAACTCTAGACCAATCAGAATCTGCTAACAGAGTTTGAAAAAAAGCACAAAGTGACCTGTTCCTGCCTCGAACACAACAATGGAGGACATGCTAACGATGTATAATGGTAAATGAACGGTATTTATAGCACCTTCTAGGGTTCTACAACCCCCCAAGGTGCTTTACAACACAACAGTCATTCACCCATGCACACACACATTCACACACTGGTGGGGATGAGCTACATTGTGCCCTGGTACACTGACAGAGGTGAGGCTGCCATACACAGGCACCACTGATCCTTCTGACCACCAGCAGCAGCAGGTAATGTGGGTTAAGTGTCTTGCCCAAGGACACGACAACTGTGGCAGACTGAGTGGGGCTTGAACCTGCAACCTTCCAATTACAAGTGGGTACTTAACTCCTCTGCCACCATCGCCCCAGATGTTCAACATTCTGCTCAGTCGGTGGCTTTTTGTCAGACTCCTAAAAGAACAGACCCAGAAAAAGCTGCAGGCAGGAAGGCAGAACACTCTGGAGCAACCAGTGACTCCGCCCCTTAGCCATTGGTCAACTGTCTGAATACGTTGATGCAAAATTTGTTCTGCTAGATGACCGTGCCGCTTGTGTTCCCTTCCTTCTTCCAGTGGCAGCAGATTCTTAACCAGCTTGTTAGCTTGGGCTCATTTTTAACCTTTGGTTTCATGCAAAGTTGAGCTAATCTAGCAGTTGATCTGTGTGAGAGGCAGGGTACATCTGGCATGAGACCAAGACTCCCACAATTCAAGTCAATTTAGAAGAAGCATTCATGCTAGCATGCATGTTTTTGGACTTTTGGAAGAAGACACTCCCAAATGTGTACAAGGAGAAGATGCAAACTGCACAGAGAAAAGCCCTGACTAAGATTTGAGACGTTCATCCTGTCGTGATGATCATAAAAATCATTTTTCTCCCAGAGTTAATGATTGCAGATTGTGTGAAATGTACCCAACATGCAACAAACGTGCAAAGAAGTGTCTAGATGCACAGATATGAGCTGCAGCTTTAGAAGCTTCACGTTTGAATGTTGAGAGTTCCTTTTTGAGGTGGTAAGACGAACGTGCAGCGTCTATCGACTCTGACGCTTTCTGCTGGGTTAAACATGTAATGCATCAAAAGAAAATGCAGTCTAGCTTAAGAGCGTTAAAACTGTCAAACGAAAATCACAAGATGCAAAAGGTGAGACTCTAAATAAAGGTACATGAAGCATCTTATTGCAAAATCTTATGTTTAGTCTCCGTTTCATGAAACTATTATAAAGCATGCAAAAAATAATGCTCTTTTTATCGATCAGCTGCAGGTTTGCAGAGAAATAAATCAACTTGTTGAGGAAGGAAATTGAGTGAAAACTGTTTAAGAAAGGAAGGAAGAAGCGGTGGCATCAGCTCATCTCGTCACCGACAAGAGGAACAGCAATTCGGAGAAAAACCAAGTGCGTCCATGTGACAGCGTCTGGTTTCTATGTGCATTAGCATGCCGCGTGTGCAGGAACACGCTGTTCTCTCAACGAGGTCGGTTATGCAACACATCCAGCAAAAGGAAGTTGAGCTTTCTGCAGCTCTTTTCATTAATTAATCATTAGCAAAGGTGAGACTTAGGGTTATTTATAAAAGAATCACAATGAGAAATGTAGTTTTTACATCTTTTATTTGTCTTTCCTTATTTTACGTGGTCGTCTAGGGACTTTGTTTCAAAACGTATAGAACTCTTAACAAATACAACTCTGTCTATTTACAGTTTTGAGCACAAAAATAGGAAAAGCATAGTAAAACCGGATAAAAGTGCTTTAGTGTAGTGGAAAAGGAAGACTGAAAAGTGAAGTGTGTTTACAAAAAGCAAAAAGGGAAGAAAACACAAATAAAGTGTGCTCCGTGCTGCACGAGTTACAACGGCAGCAAGACTTCTAGCATATTCCATCAACTGTGTGTGCATAGCTTCACTGCGATAGACTAAATATCTATCATGGTAACTACATATAATGTAATATTTGTGTAATGTGCAATCACATTCAACGTTCATAAAAACAAAACTATCTACAGTCAAGCGTCCTGGCTTGAATTGTCCGTTTTAGCTTCGTTTTCAGCAGCTAGCATCCCAGAAGGAGTCAGACGTAAGACTCCTTGGCGTAGGAGAATTCCTCGAACACGGGCTGGCTGCATCTCCGAGACACGGCCTCGTGTTGGCCCACGGAGACGGACTCGGACATGGCTCTCTGGCGAAAAGTCTGCCGTCGCTCGACGATGACGTTTTCCTGCTCGGTTTGAGGGAAACAGACCGGCTGGTTTGGGTAGTCTCTCACGAAAGAGGTAGCTGGAACGTCAAAGTTCACCGAGGATGGTCGGGACCTCCTCTCCAGCGTTATGGCGTCCTGTACGGTCATCGCGCTATAGAGTGGAGGGAAGCTCCCGTTCTGCACCGCCTGCTGGTATGACGGAGGTCTACAAGGCAGCCTGCTGTCCACCTGCCTGAACACCTCGATGGCCGACAGAGGGCGGGGTTTGTGCTCTGTTGATGGCTCTGCTTCGCTTTGTGAGTCCTCCTGAAGCGTCTCACATGGGAAGGAGTTTTCCTTCTGAGAGTCTTTCTTCAGGCTGCTCCTGCTGAAGGACGCCAAGCTCCTGGTCCTCATCAGGACTTTGCTGGCCACTCTCATGGACTGTGACCGCCTCTTCTCTTCAGGAACTTTCCTGGGACTGTCCTGCTTGGCGTTGGATGCCACCGAAGGTGAATTGTCCGTGTTTGCTTTCTTGGTGCATCCCGGCGACCCCATCGGAGAGCTGGTGAAGACGGAGCTCTCCGACTGGTTGGAGGCCGTGCTCTCCAGGGAAGAGCTCGAGCAGTCCTTGCCCACATAAGGCAGCGGGTCCATGGTGGAGGTGCTGCTCAGCTTTGGAAACGACAGAACCGAGCGATCGCCGCCTCGACTTTTAAGCAAGAAGGAGTCGTCGGAGATCTGCTTTTTCAGAGGCTGCTCCTCAAACTCCCCCCTCTCCTTGGAGCAGTCGTCGTTGCTCCTGGAGTGGTTGCACAAGTTCCTGAGATCCGGAGAGAGGAAGATGATGGGCTCAGAGCAGCGGCGGCTGAAAGGAGCCTTTGTGTCGAAGGCGGCGTCGGATTGCCAAGACGAGGTGGTTGTGCTGGGGCTGAGGGAGGAATACGAGGAAGATGAGCCACGGTCTCCGTGCGTGGACCGGATCTTCTCTCCTGCCTCGCCATCTCCATCTGGATCAGTGCTGTCATACGCAGAGTCGTGGTGCACTGAAGACAATGAGTCTGCATGATGAAAAAGACACGATTAGACTCTCCTTATCAGAGGGTCCAGCTCCTAAATCAGGACAAAAACAAAGATTTGAGGAGCTTTTCAACTCACCTTCATCTGTATCCAGCAAACTTGGAATATTTTCCCCAAGAATCCGAAAATTCTCCATCAAGAACTGAGTTAGCTCTGTGACCTGCAACAGGAAAACATAAACATTTGAAAAACGATCCAGGCAGAATACATCTAACTTCTTTTATTAGCTCTACAGTCACGATGCTTAGCATCTGTGCAAGTGCGATATGAATTGTGAAACCTCTTGAGGTTTTCTGCACTGTGAACCACAAAGCTTCAAAGCACCAAAAAGTGAGAAAGCACATTCATATCAAGACTCTCTACCTTCTGCATCTTCTCCCTCTGCCCATCCAGCGGGGTGTCGTCCAGCTGCAGCAGCGTGGGGCCGATGCACACCGCCAGGTTGCACGCGTCCATCTTGTTGGTGTCCGACCTCTCCAGGATGTGATGCAAGACGCAGACGAGGTGCTGCAGGAGGAGTTTGTTGAGCGCCGGGAGATCGTCGACCACCCTGAACAAAAGAGGAAGGAAGAGGAGAAAAAGGAAGAAGGTTAGCTTGGCGCTCTTTTGCGTGTTTAAAGTTTCTTCCCGTTTTTTAACTCGTGTCAGACCGAAACAGAGAAGTGGTTTGTGTTCAGTCGACAGATGGAGAGCATTAAGAAGTTTTTGCAAAACTCCACTTTAAAAAAAACCCATGCTTGTTCTAAACCACAATAACCATTGATGAAAAGACCTTCAGATGTAGTTTCACATATAAATACCACGTATTCCATAAGAATCGGGATATAAGTAGAGGAAACAGGACTGAAAATGCTCATTAGCTGCTCTCTGCTGCTTACCTTGTGATCTCCAGGACCCTCTGTTGGGTGTCTTCATGCTCAAGAGCCATGATCCACTTGTCGTAGAGTTCAGACCTCAGCAGGCTCCCGGGAAGCTCCTTCAGAAAACACTGCAAAGAGGAAGGCATTTTATTAGGAATGCAATCATAAAAAGGTTTTTATTTAACCAACAAACGGTAAATAAACTTACTTTGAGGAGTCCAACGAGCAGATTGACCGGCTGACCGTCCATGTCCACCTCCGAGCCGCTGTCCAGCTGCTCTCTGATGTCCTTCATATGCCTGTTGTTGCACGGCTTCCGGAACACCCCCTCTGTGGACGGGCCTTGCTTCCTCAGCAGCACCAGCAGATCCTGGAGGAACAGGAGATCGATTATTAAACACGAATGCACGACGATCGTGCATTTTATAGTAAAAAATAAAATCCAACTCACAGTGATGGGTTTGGGGAGAGAGTCGTCATCTGTGCAGATCGTGCAGAGCGGCTGTCCAAACAGCTGAGTCCTGGTGTCTTTCTCAGATATTTTGTTGGTGGAACCCTTCCTGAACTTTATCTTGCTCCTCACCACTTTCCACTTGGTCTCTGACGACAGCAAAAGCACAAGATCCATTATTGGTTTTGAGCATCAAAGGACGTGCACGACTCAAAACATGCAGTACAAAAGGTTGTTGTCGTCACTTGTTCTCTAATCAGTCCTTCTGTTTTGTTTCTGTGGCGTGTTTGTCTGTGGTTGATCTCTCAGCAAACCCAAAAGGGCCCGCCTCCCTTCGGCAAAACTGCCGCAGAAAGAGACTTTGTGCAAAAACCCAGAGTTACTCTAAACTCACCAGTGGGTTGCGTCTGCCGCTCCTCTTGGTTGTTCAGCTGCTTCATCAGAGCTGGGATCTTTGCATCGCCCTGGCAACAAATCAGCAAAAAAAGTGTGGTGATGAGCTTGCAAGAGGAACATGAGGACAAAAGCAGAAGAGGAAAGGGGTTTGTCTTGTTATATAACCACTCAGCCGTTAGCGTGCTGCAGCTAAAGTCAAAAGTTGGAGATGTATTTTTTATTTACTCACCTCAAGAGGATGCACAATCTGTTGCTCCATGCCGCCTCCTGTTAGAGTTTTGTTCTAAAGAAGTGAAGAAAAGCAGATTGTAAGACACGTTATTGAGCGATGAGTCTTCTGTCGGGTTGCGGGTGCACGAGGCAACAAGGACGAAGAGACTTACTGTGATGCTGCCACTCAACACCTTCATGAGGACGTCTGGAGGGGAAGAAATGCAACCGGTCCTCACTTTAGCCTCTTCAATTTTACTGTAATAAAACCAAAAAGCACCGATTTAGAGGATTTGTGCATTTAATTGGTATTTCTAATTGATTTTGTGTTTAAAAAGTGTTTAAAAAGTTCAAACGAGAATATTTTGTTTCTTTTTGGCTTTTTTTCTCCCATTTTTCTAAAATGTTGATTAAAAAAACTAAACCGATTTGCTGAAGTTGTACAGATCAGAATTTGTTAATCAATCAAACACCCAGAGAGCTCAGGTTAAAGCACCAACTCAAAGATTTAAATGTAAACATGTAGATCTTACCTGTGAAGAGTCTCTAACCAGCGTCCTTTCACCTCAGGAGAGCTGTGGGCGAAGCAACAGCATGGTACGAGTTAGTAATCCACAGAGAGTCACAGCAGCTCTACCAGACGACAGTGGGTGGAATGAGACGACGAGCGCAACCACCGCCTCTTTTAACAACTCTGGTGGAAAGAGCATCACAGTCATGGGAACAGGAAGCAGCGTCACGGCGTGCCCCGATCAGACTCCTTCCACTTCCTCATAGACCAAAGCTCTGCTGCGGCTCGGTGTCCGACCGTGGAAACAGGAACGGCACACGTCGCCTACACCTGGAAGGCTTCACCTTCATTAACCCGACACACAGAGAAGGGAAACATCAGACGTCTCTGGAAGGCCTCAGAGGCCTTCGTCTCGGCGTGGAGGAATGAAACTTTCACACGGTGAATCATTACCAGAGTCCACCGAGTAAAAAGAGGTGTCTCGTTTTCAAACAGCACAACTCACTCGGGGATTGATCAGCTTCTTGGAATGCGATATTGGGTGAAAAACAGCCCCGATGCCTGATTTGAAAACACTTGCGAGAAACGTAGGAGTCAGTGAATAACTCAGATTAGGCAGCTTTCACTCCTTTTTCAGAAGGTTTCTCCTGCTCGCTACTTTTACAGTAAAAGGCAGCGTTTCTTATTAAAGTCAGCTGATAATCCCCTCACGTGAAAGGTCGGTTTTAGTGGCAACATCCCAACTTCCCTATTTGGTGGCGTTTTTGTCTTGTGATGCTGCAGGAATGGCTTTCTCTTTACTACTTCCTCCTTCTCCTGAAGGTCACAGATCATATGACCGGTTACTACACGAGCACCTATTCACTACGAGGCTTTACGTGAGCTTCAGCTGATAACATGATAAACAAGAGGCTTTTATTTTGACAGGTTTAACGTGAAATTAACCCCACAGTCGTGTACTGGTCCTTTAAAGTAGACTTTAATTAAAGGCCTTTCACTTGATCTGCTCTGAGTTTCTGTCGGAGGTGACTTTCAGCTACTAAAATGTCAACATTTAGCTCAATAACTGAAAAACTGCCTTCTTGGTTGGGCTGAGTGGTGGTATGCACGAGTTAGGGCTAGGGTTATTTGTCTCTGTGTGTCCCTGAGATGGACAGATGACCCGTCCAGGGTGAAGAATGATTAGGATGAGTAACAATCACATGCAGATTCTCACAGTTACTCATACAAACATGATTGTGACTAAATCAACAGTGTGTGTGCTGCTCTATGAGTAGATTCTAGGTGACGCTCACCAAAAACACAGGAGACAAACGGTGAGATCCCAACCCAGGACGAGGGTCAGCCTGAGATCCACGACGTTCCCGCTCGCTCCCTCCTCATCCTCCTGCTGCTCGTCCTCGAAGCCGTACAGCCAGACGTCCTCCAGGTTCACTCTGTGTTTCAGACGGTAGCTGGTCGCCGACCTGGTTCAAGAGAAGAGAAACAAAATGATCACGTTTAACTTCGATTTACTTTAGGTTTCGGTTCTCTCCTGATTAACGAGTGTGTCGGGAAACTGGAAGAAAATCTATCTGGACCTTTTTAGTTTCGTCAAAACAAGAAGATTTCCCACACGACGTGAGTAAAAGCTATCCTCATGTGACTGGAGAGCCAGGGTTTCCACAACAGACTTTAGAAAAAAGTCAAATGAAGAGTGAGTAATGCCTCCTGGACACGCGTGATTACTGTAGCTGTGCCAGCTGAGCTTACCTACAGGAACAGTGGGCAGGTTGTGCTACAGAGATGACTGCCTCTATCCTCCCACTCAAGAACTGACAGATCGAATCCAGCATGTGAGCGCTAACGCTTCAGGTGGCACCATGACCAGGTTCTGATGCCATCTGCACAGGAAGAGCAGCTGTCATGCTCCCAGCTGGTTGCTAGCCTCGGTTTAAGATTGGAGCTGCTGATTCCAACTTCACAATGTTGCTTATCTGGTTGGTAGACCTGCTCAGAAGATGGCTGTGAACCAATACAGGTGGTCTGCTGGGGGTTTCCAGACCAGTCTGATTGGAACAAACAAGCAGATGCAAATAACCACAGTGAAGCTGCAGAAAAGCCCCACATTTATGGATCAAAAGGGACGGTCCTTGAAGTGTCTGATCGTCCCAGGTCGGGTCAGCCGATGGAAGTCTGGGAACACCCAGGAACGTGATTAGGATCGTTGGATCATCACTCTTTCGTTTAAACGGAGCTTTTCAGTTAAACACATTTTTAAGGGAACGCCCCTTCACCAAACGTCTCTTACAGGGAATCACCCAGCTTTCTTTTTCTATAAAAATCAGAGTTGCTAAATACAAACAGCCACTAGCTCTGGGAGATTCCCCAGCAGTCCAAACGTGAAGTCCAAAAATACACCGCTTGATTTTACTTCCCTTTTCAGGCTGCAGCGTAAACCTCAACAACATTTGGCATTTTCACCAGAAAGTTACTTAAAACCACAGCATGTTGGAAAAAATCACTCAATTTGGTTTCAGTTGTGTTTTCATTTAAAATGTTTAATTGGAGTTATTAAGTGACTTAGGAGCGTGATGATGTCTTACTTTAGTTTAGCGAAGACGATGACGTCGCTGAAGAGGAACAGGTGTCGGTCTCTGGTCTTGGCGCCCTCTGTGACCTGGACGCACTCGTCCAGCAGCAGGTCTCCGTTCTCGCTGGTCAAACCGAGGACAAACGGACTCTGTTCTACAGACACCCAGCATGGAGTCTCCTCCCTAGCAGAAACAAAGGAAAACTGGTTGAATTATTTATTTAGTCATGAAAAGAATAACCATTTTTAAAAATCATTTTGTTTGGTAAAAATTAATGTTTTTGCATTAAATCAATTCTTTAAATCGTACATACTAAAAAACATTGGGTTGTTTTCTTAACCCAAATGCTGGGTTAAAGCCGTTAGGTAAAACTTTCAACCCAATATTGGTCCAAAAGCCTTGACCCAGGCCGTGGGTTGGCATGTGCTGGGTTGTTTAATTAACTCCAAGGCTTGACCTATTCTGTTGGGCCATAGGTTGGGTAGCTTTGACCAAATGTTGGGTCAAAATTTACCCAAATGGTGGGTTGAAGACAATTCCCAGGAAATGCTTCATCATTCTCACAAGCAGCCATTTCCAAAAGAACTGGGACCTGCAGACGTAACTGGACTTCTCTACTATGAAATGAAATGTGAGTAAAAAGTGATTTCTAACAGTTTAAAAGTGATATTTGTTTTTATAGTTATGAATTATTTGTTTCTTCTAGAGTTTAATAGGCTCGTGAAAGGCCTTTAAACAGACAATAGGCTACTAGCTAGCTTGTGATGAAAAAAGCTATGGTTAGCCTATTGTTTGAAACTAGACTTAGGTTTCTTGGGTTGACATTTTTTTAGAGATGGCATCTAACAAAGAAAGTTTTACAGCATTCATTTGAAAAAGCTTTAGACTGGACTGCTTCATTGTTCTTTTATCCTATCAGAACAAAAGTCAGGTCTACCGTTGGAGCTCTCAGCTCCAGGTTTAAAGAAAATTTGACATTTTTCAAACTACCAAGAAATTTCCCAAATCTTGCTTTTCTTGACTGTTTAACTTTGTGCAGTTTCCCTGCTTGTTGGACCCTCCAGGCTTGGTGAGGTTACATCTCATAGACTAAGAATCTGTTCAACACTGATTCCATGTGCTTGAAAATGCAGCCACCCTTTTTTAATGACTGAGTTTTTCACTTGTAACTTTTTCAGAAAAAAAGTTGGTTTTACATGAAATGTTGTCTTTGTGTAAACAAGTGCGTGTGTGTGTGCGTGCGTGTGTGTGTGTGTGCGTGCGTGCGTGTGTGTGTGTGTGCGTGCGTGCGTGTGTTTGTGTGTGTGTGTGTGTGTGTGTGTGTGTGTGTATACACACACTTGTTTACTGCAATTTTACCATCGTCTCTTTATATATTTTGTATGAATGTTGCTGTCTATATTCTATTTCTGATGACAATAAAAGTAGTTTTGAAACATTTGATAGTTTTTAATTAAATTTTTATATGACGCATTTTATAGTAAGTATAAATATTTGGTTTTTAGATTTTCTGTTGTTTTGATTGATACGGGCTGTTGGGTCCCTGTACGACCAGTGTCAGAGCTTGGTCCGCATTGCCGGCAGTAAGTCGGGCTCGTTTCCGGTGAGAGTTGGACTCCGCCAAGGCTGCCCTTTGTCACCGATTCTGTTCATAACTTTTATGGACAGAATTTCTAGGTGCAGCCAAGGTGGTGAGGGGATCCGTTTTGGTGACCTAAGGATCAGGTCTCTGCTTTTTGCAGATGATGTGGTCCTGTTGGCTTCATCAGAACGTGATCTCCGGCTTTCGCTGGAGCAGTTCGCAGCCGGGTGTGAAGCAGCTGGGATGAAAATCAGCTCCTCTAAATCCGAGACCATGGTCTTGAGTCGGAAAAGGGTAGAATGCCTTCTCCAGGTCAGGGACAAGGTCCTGCCCCAAGTGGAGGAGTTCAAGTATCTCGGGGTCTTGTTCACGAGTGAGGGAAGGGTGGAGCGTGAGATCGACAGGCGGATTGGTGCTGCGTCTGCAGTGATGCGGGCGTTGTGCCGGTCTGCTGTGGTGAAGAGGGAGCTGAGCCGTAAGGCGAAGCTCTCAATTTACCGGTCGATCTACGTTCCTACCCTCACCTATGGTCACGAGCTTTGGGTAGTGACCGAAAGAACGAGATCGCGAATACAAGCGGCCGAAATGAGTTTTCTTCGCAGGGTGGCTGGGCTCTCCCTTAGAGATAGGGTGAGGAGCTCGGTCATCCGGGAGGGGCTCAGAGTAGACCCGCTGCTCCTCCACATCGAGAGGAGCCAGTTGAGGTGGCTCGGGCATCTGATTAGGATGCCTCCTGGACGCCTCCCTGGTGAGGTTTTCCGGGCACGTCCAACCGGGAGGAGACCCAAAGGAAGACCCAGGACACGCTGGAGAGATTATGTCTCTCGGCTGGCCTGGGAACGCCTTGGGATTCCCCCGGAGGAGCTGGCCCAAGTGGCTGGGGAGAGGGAGGTCTGGGCTTCCCTCCTTAGGCTGCTGCCCCCGCGACCCGACTCAGGATAAGCGGAAGACAATGGATGGATGGATGGAATTTCTGTTATCTGGTGGCATTTTCTTGATGTACTAAACTTGGTCTATTAATTTAATCACTTTGTTTATTTAATTAATATCTTAAGTTTTTTTCTTAGAATATTTTGACACTCAGGCCAGAACATATGTAAAAATACGGAATGGATTTTTAAATATGTTGTAATATTACCAATTTACACACTTTCTGTTATCTTAAGCACAGAAAAAAAAAATTATCTTCCCTAATAATCTGACTAAAACAGACTGGTGAAAATAAGACTTTTCACAAAATGACTTTAGATTTAGAAAAAACTGTTTCATGTCTTCAGATTATGAAAAAAAAACCTGAATATGAATATTTATCATTACCTGTGAAATTAAAACGACCTACATCAGAGATTCATGACAAATACTAAGATTTTATTTCAATTTTATATCTAATTTTCCACAAAATCTTTTTAATTCATGACAGTTGAATGATTGTTTCTTATATATATATATATATAATATATTTGTACTCCGGTCACCTTGTTTTCATCTCGTGTGTCCCAAACAAGTAGGAGTTTGTGTGAAGTGATTATGAAACCTGTTTTGGTGAACGCTCGTCCCACCGCCGCTTGGTTGGGAGAAAAAAATTCAAATTGTATGAGTCAAGGTGTTTTCCCTGTCACCTCTCTGTGGCCCACTAAAGATGGCAGCTACAACCCTGACAAATAACAGCCTGAGTGAAAGTTGCCCACAATTTAAACAACAAACCTTAAAGAAAATAACTCGTGTGTCCTTTTGTAAACATTTCAGGATCAGACAATTCAGCATCATGAGATGTTTATGCAAAGTTAAAGTTGCAGATTCACATTTAATGCATGCAGGAGTTTGTCAAATAGATCAAATTCTCTTTATAATAAAAAGTTTAGGAATTTTGTTGGATGGTTTTATTTGACTTAATCTGTGACAAGTATATTTGTCGTCAGAGGAGTTCCCACTCTAGTGAAACTAACACCCACACCTACGCCCACGTGATGCTGATGATGATGCGAGTGTTTGACCTATGAGTGGGGTGTGTGAAGATGGGATGTTTCTGACATTTCTCTGCTTTTGAAGGACCCCTCCACCTCCTCGTGGTGGTCTCTGAGCACCAAACGGTGACGACGTTTCTAAAAGGTTAAATTTCAGATAAACGTGGGGGCCGGAGCATTCACGACCCACGTGTCTGAGCATTTCAGACGTCTAAGCGCAAAACCCAAGGACAAAACTAACACTTGGACCAAACACCCGGCTTTAACTCAAACCCGCCATTGTTTCTGACTAAACTTTAGAGATATTTGTCTGAAAGGGAAACTAAAATCATTTTAATGCTTTTATTTTGTTAAATTTGTTGCACCTGTATCGAAACAAAAGGTAAAAAGATACTAAATCAAGTCAAGATTTAAGAAATTTTACAATATTAGACAAAAATAAACATAAGAACATTTAAAGTTTAACAGATTTTGATATTTCAAAGCTGAAAAATGTGAAAATGAGTTGAAAACTGAACAAGAAAGTGTAAACACGGTCCCCAAAAAAAACATTTTAGGGTAAATAAATGAATAAATGTGGCAGCTCTGTTGATGTGTTTAGATTGAAACCAGGGGGTGTAAATCCCCTCCAGGACATCTGTAGGCTGCGCCGCCTCTAGGGGAGTTGAACTAAAACAGCTGCAACACGTGTCGGGATCGGGCCCAGAGGAAGTGTTTCTTTGTTTCTGAGGTGTAACTTTCAGCTTGTGCTGCCATCTGCACGCTGGAGGCTGAAAATAACCCATAATGAACAAGAATATAAGCAATTTCTGCAAATATTACTTCATTTGCATTGTATTTTTCCATTTTATTCTTTTCCAGTAGTAAAAATATAAAAAGAAATGCTTGAATAAATGTTGTTATGATTTATTCTTAAGTCTATTTATTGTGTTTACTTTTGATGGAAGTAAAAACATTAAATATGTTGTCTTTTTAATTAAAATGTTCTTCTCTTTAAATAAAATGTCTGAGATTTGAAATAAATCTTAATGAAAGCTATGCAACAATCACATTGTTTTTTTGCATGATTTTTTTAAATTAATTATGTTTCATGCATTTTCTACAGAATCTCTGGGATTATTAGAAAATAAAAATCTCTCAAACACACCTGATGGAAGCACCTAGTTTGTTTCTCACTGGGTTTCGTTACCTGCAGCAGCTGAATACATCTGCAGGTTAACGTGGCCACAACAGCTGACATCCAGGTGGTTTGACCTTTGACTTTTGCACAATGTCAAGCTTTTGTTTCCTCACTCATAATCTGCCCTTTGAGTTCAAGCATCACTTTTAGGTATGAGCCCAGTGAGAGTTGAACAGCACTTCTCCTTTTTAGATAAGCACATAGTCGAGGGCTGGTTTAGGAATGAATTCCCACCTGATGGGAGACCACGGCATTCCCAGAGCTTTCCCAAAGACGAGTGATGGAGCAGAGCGCCGCCTCTGAGCCAAGTGTCTGAAGTGCTGTGAGGAAACAGAAGGAGTTTAATACAATCCTTATCTGACTGGGGAGAGGATATCTGACATCAGGAAGTAGATTGTCCATGTATTTTATCATCATACGCAGAGTTGAGTTTTTTAAAACATACAGGAAACGTGCTGGAAGCAGACTGCAGCACCAGGCATGTCAGGGTCATCTTAGCTCATACTGGCTCAAGAACATGATTTAAAAATATGAAAAAGTTGCATAGTATGCCTTTAATAGGACAAATCAAGAACACACAAGAGGCCTGAGGTACAGATATAAATACTAAATAAGATCTGGGCTCAACAGCTACCCTTTCTACATCTTAAATCAAATAAGACAAAAACTGCTTCTTGCCATGGGGTAGCCTACTATTACCAACTTATATACAAATTTCATTTAAGTTAGGTCCTTAGCATTTAGGTCCATGTCAATGCATAAATCACTAACTACACCATCTGATTTTAGATCAATATTTAAAAACTTAAAGGTGCATGAAGCAAGAATGACATCCTGTGGCCAAATGTGGGTACTGCAGTCCGTGTACCAAAACAAACAAGGATCAGCGCCAGAAGATTCTAGATGACGAGCGAAGACGAGTCATACGCAGTAAGTTGCTAAGTAGATAAATACATTTCACTGTAATACCGAGTTTTTGGTTATTGAAAAAGCAGCTTGAGACTTTTTGGAGACAACTATTTATTTTCCAATTTAACGTTAGCACTGTTAGCTCAACGTTAGCCTCTAACTTTACTCCATATTAAAGTAAAATAAAAAGGATGGCGTGGCTTTTTAGGGTTGCAAGAAATGACTTCTGGGTCGCTCCTAAAGCTGTCCACAATGTTGCTGCTCTTTGACGACTGGTATCAAATTACAAATGCCGAGTGCTAAATGCACAGACATGGCAACCCCAGCTTATGCTAGCTGAGCTGTAAAACCATAACATTTAATGTCAATGATCATGTCATTTAAAATTTAATGTGGTCTAAAAAGTTTTTTTAAATTAGCACTGCTGTGACCAGCCTTTAGCTAGTCAGGCTGGTCACTAGTTGTTTCTCCAAACTGAGGTTGTTCGAAGATAATCCACTTGAAACAATCTGAGTTAGGCCTTTAGGTTTGAGTTTATTTAATATGAGAATAAAATGAGGTTTTTTTTAGATGTCCATCAAAAATAACAATTGATCTATTCCAAGGTTTATTTAGAGGACTTTTTGGATTAGAAAACTCAAGAAGAGATTCAGTGCAGAGGTCAAATTATGGTTAATAATTGACCTCAACTTCTGAATATGAATGCATCTATTATTTGAACCATACAAATTTCAGTTTGACACAACACTTGTTTCCTTTTTGTATAAAAAAGCAACAACTAGATTATTTTTAGACATTTTTCTGCAAACTAAATTAATTTTCTTAAAAAAGACACAGAAACCAAAACCTGTTTATGAAGCTTTAGGTGTCACACACTCACCGGACGTAGAGAAACAGCTGCATCATCATAACTTCCTCTCCTCATGGCTGCTGCTCCATAATCTAAGGAGTCCATGTTGACGTCTCAGAGCAGCCCTGAACCCGCCGCTGTCCTGGAGTTTCTAACGTAGAGAAGAAGCAGCTCTGCTTTGAGCCAAGAGAGTGACTGCACAGTGACGCCTCTCGCTCTGCAAAAACAGCATCAGCTGAGTGGTGCTAATGAGGGCTTGAACAATGGAGACCTGGCAGCCTCACTGGAGTTGTGGGGGCCCTGCTTTGTGCCTGACCTGGACCCTCAAACTACCATCTCCCCTCCCAGACCAGATCCTCCCTCCCCGTCTCCATCCCAGCCTGGATTGTTACGCTCCAGCGGGACAATTTCCTCCCATAATGAGATCGCCATGCGTCCAATTAGAGCCCTCCACCTTGTCCCCATTTCCAGGCTAATGGGGGTTAGAGGCTCTGATAGTCTGGAGCTCCAGAAGAACCAGGATCCCAAAGATCTGCTGCTTGTTGTCAAACAGATGGTTCCAGAGCTGGAGTGAAAATGCTAAAATAATATTACTTTTAAAAATTATTGCAATTTATTAAACTTGTGCAACTTTTTCAGATCAGATTTTAGAGCAAAAGTTCATATCAAACATCTTACCACATCATACAAGTTAATATAAATCTAACTAAACATTCTGAGTTCATCCAAATCAATAAAAACATTTCTTTTTAGTTTATCTTTTAAAACAAACGAAGAGATATTTGACCGAACCAATCACAGCTGAGCCTCAGACCCACCTCCTGTCCTGCTTCTCATGCAAACTAAACAACAATAAGGAGTTTTGTCTCTCTGATGGCGCCCACCACATGTTAAAATAACAGGAAAACATTTAAAAGAGAAATAATCACTCTGGTGAAAAACATAAAAGCTCTGGGCTAAAATGAGTCCAACAAATTTATCACATTTACCAGAAAACAAATAAACCTGTTAAAAGTGACATAAAACCTGATTTATTAATTTGCGGTTAAATATGAGATCATTTCAAATAACAATTTTGACTAAAACTCTACATTTTAGAGCCATGATCTACAACCTGTAACTTCTATTAGTCTGAAAAGTAAAGAACACGCGGTGCAGATGTTGGTGTAAAACATGGTTCTGCAGCGATGCTGCAGAAGTGTCATCTAGCCAGATGAAGCATCTGTTTGTATGCATGAGCATCCCTGTTAAACAAGGCAGAAGATTTGTAGGAGACAACAATTGTGCAAATTTTAAGATGGAATCATGCAAAATGTTTTTGCAACAAATCTGCAATAAGGTTGTGTCAAATGGAACGGAGGACAACGTCGGGAATAAAATGCACCAGTGCAAATGTTCCTGTTTTAATTAGGTCACAAAACATCTTCTCTGTGTCTCCATATGTTCTTTATTTTTACAATTTGGTTGCCGACCCCTCCAAACCTTTGCTCATATTTCTTCCACATGGAAACTTAATTTAGAAATTACTTTTGCCCCAACTTTTAGTTTTTTTTTAATTTGTTAATAATGATCTTTTTGTTTTTAATGATCTTTAAAGGGACACAAATCAGTTTTGGCTTGTTTTTAGCACCCCTAGTGTTTGTTGGCGAAGCCGAAATTAAAACTTATCTCCTCGCTGTGCGTTGGTCTTTTTAACACCTTAATCTAACTGCTGAAATGTCTCCTCAGCCTTCATTAGTGTCTACAGGAGCGGTTCATCACTAAATTAAACAAATCAGCTGTGTTCATGATCTAAAACATGCAGGAAACATGCAGGAAGCAGACTGCAGCTCCAGGTGCGTATGTCAAGCTCAAATTTTTCCAAGTCCCAGCAGACCGGACCGGCAACTGTGAAGTTGCAAGTGGAATATTCTGGCCACAGGGGGTGGCAGGGCCTGGGTGGCCTTTCATTAACCCTGTAAAGGCTCATTTTAGCACATACTGGCTCAAGAAAATGACTTAAAAATATTAAAAAGTTGCAAAGTGTCCCTTTAAGTCTTGTTTTTTTTTGTCTTGGTTTAATCATGTTTAAATTTTGATGTGATTATTTCTTGAACAGGTTGCTGTATAGACTTTACTTACTAGAAGCAAATGAGACAGGTTCGAGACTGATTCGAGACAAACTTCTTACTTCCACGATTACTCAACAAACGTTTGTCTTGCAAACAATTATTTCAGATTTAAAACAACCCAACAGCTGACGTCTTTCATCTCATATGAAGCACCTGCAATCATTTGAAGACATTTTAGAAAATCTCAAGAATCCTGATCACAAGTTGTTGCCATCAGCAGTCCAGTGAGACAAAGATGGACTTCTACATTCCCATTCATGGGAAATCTTTTCACTTCGCCTGATCTCCAAACATTTGGACCAGATGCCTTAAACTCCAGCCAAGAGACAATCAAACCAATAAACAAACACAACCTCTGCCCTGTTGCTGTCGTGTCGGACTGGCTCGGGTCCTGGAGGTTCCAGCTAGTCTTGTTTGTGGAAGTTAATGGTTTCTAGGCGATCATCAAAAACTCAGCATGGAGCCAATTCCCAGGAGGCCTCTGTTTTCCTGACTGTTTCCATCTTGGCTGTTAGTTGTTGATAATTGGCTGCTGCAACCTGCGAGGTCTCACGCTGCTTTTGTCAAAACCTTTATGTTAACTTCAGGTTTATTTTCACACAACTCTACTTTTGATGTTTGGGACTTTTGCAGAATTTTGTTTTGGTGTACCTCTGGTCAGAGGCCCACAGAGAGTCCACGAAAGGAGGTGTAATTATGATTTGGATGATGAAGGGGAACACTGTTGCTTTGTGTCTCCTCTCATCAATGCGGTCTATTGTCAGGAGGTTACATCACCAGCAACACGTTCACAAAGCCTGATTAAACATCTCAGTGCTCGTCTCTAAAGACCTCCACTGGAAACACTCAGACACAGCATCAACTGAACATCCAGAAGCTTCGGGTCTCTCTCTGTCATGTTCAGAGTCTTGATTCAATCATTTTGTTTTGCTGTAGTGTTTATTTGTCTATATGTGTGTGTACATGTGACTTTTCCACTCATAGATGCATAGAAGGTGTCAAATCTGGGATGTACTAAAGCCTAGCAGAACCCAATTTTATCTGTGTCTGCAAAAAATCATTTCCAGCCCACATGGAAGCAGTTGACCTGTTTTTCTTTTAAATTAGGTAAAATATGTTAACTTCCACCATAATGAGTGAGATGGAGGTTGGTCCTTGTGCATGTGGACGGGGAACCCTGATCTAAAAGAGATTCAGAAAAGCTAATTCTCCAAATCTCAGCCATGTTGTGATGTTTTTAAAGAAAAGAGAATTTATCCTGGCAACCTTTCCAAACCTTTACCTTTTCAGTGGCGGCTCATCCATTGGGGGCACTGGGGCGCTGCCCTCCCTGACTTGAAGGGATGATGATGATGAATAAGTTTTATATAGCGCTTTTATCAACTACTCAAAGACGCTGTACAAATAAGGAGGCAAACTAGCAAACAAGACAAATGAATACAATAAGAATAGGTTAATGTGGTTTGAATGCTTGATTGAATAGGTGAGACTTTAGTAGTTTTTTGAATTTTTGCAGTGAGTCAGCATCACGAATGTGTTGAGGGAGAGAGTTCCATAGGGTTGGGGCAGCCACGGAAAAGGCTCTGTCTCCGATGGTGCGGTGCTTTGAAGTGGTTGTCTGAGAGAGCAGATTGGAAGCAGAGGATCTGAGATGGCGGGTAGGGTGATAGTGTTGTATAGTGTCAGAGAGATAAGCTGGGGCAAGGTTGAGAGCTTTGTAGGTGATGAGTAACGTGTTGAATTGAATGCGCTGGAGAACAGGAAGCCAGTGGAGGTTTTTTAAGACCAGAGTTACTGGAAGCCTGGCAGCTGAGTTTTGGACATACTGAAGTTTCTTTAAATGTGTATGTGGGAGACCATAGAGTAAGCTATTGCAATAGTCAAATCTGGAGGAGATGAAGGAGTGGATGAGAGTTTCAGCAGCCTTAAAGGATAGAATGGGGCAAAGACAGGCAATATTTCGTAGGTGAAAGTAGGCAATTTTAGTGATATTTCGGATGTGTGATTGGAAGGAGAGGCTATGGTCAAAAATGACACCGAGGTTTCTGATTTGAGTGGATGGAGTGACAATATGACCATCAATGCTGAGCGAGAAGTATTCACATGATGGTAAGAGTGATTTGGGTGCGGTGATGAGCAATTCTGATTTATTGCAGTTCAGTTTGAGGAAATTTGTGGTCATCCAGCACTTAATATCATTAAGGCAGTTTGTAATGGTAGAAACTGTGGTGGGGGTAATGGAAGTAGGTAGAGTTGAATGTCGTCAGCATAACAGTGAAACTGAAGTCCATGGTCACGAATGATACGCCCAATGGGTAGCATATAAATGAAGAGAGGACCGAGAACTGAACCCTGAGGAACACCATGAGCTGGGGTGATCTTGGAATTTCAATTGTTTATGGAAATGTATTGTGATCTATTAGAGGTACGATGCGAACCAGGAGATGGCTGAACCAGTAACGCCAGTATGATACTGCAAACGGTGTAGGAGAATGGAATGATCTATTGTGTCGAAAGCAGCACTTAGGTCGAGGAGGAGGAGTATGGAAAGAGATCCCGAGTCAGAAGCCAGCAGGAGATCATTAGTCACTTTGAGTAGAGCAGTTCTGTGCTGTGGTGAGAAAAAATCTGAATGGTAAATAATAAAATAAAATATATATTCATATATTTACTATAAACGTGTCAGATTTGGTAAATTGTGTGTGTGTACATGCAATCGGAATGATTTACTCATCATTTTCAGCAGCTGAGTTTCCTCCACCAGACTCACTAGTTTCACTCCTGGCGCCACTGGGAAAAGCGCCCCTGAACTGTAGCTAAACAGCCAATCACATTTGGTTGCTAGGGAGAACTGGGCAATTTTGGGCCAATCAGCATTCATGAATTGAGTTCCTCTGGTGCGACCCAGCTTACAGAAAACAACTAGCTAGCATGCTAGCAGGAGCTGGATCTCATTTCTACACTCTCTGTCACGTCTTCATTCACATAAACTCACCGTTGGTTTTATATAGAGCTGAAATCATAGCTGCTGCTGTAAATCATGTTTATTTGTTCTCATTTTATGGGATTATATTGTTTAAAACGGCATATCTAATTCAATGTGTATGTCGCGTTACTGCCGTCTACTGGCCAAGATGAGTATTGCGCTTTGAGGTGCGCAGCTTTGAGCAGATGACACAGGATTATTCATTTCAGTTTGTGTATTTATTTGTGAATGATTGCAATTATAGTCATCTTTATCTGCGAATTTAAACATTGACTAACGCTGCTTATTTGGAGGAGGGAAATTAATGGTTTTATTTGGAATTGTAGTAATTTTTCAAAAGTTTATTTTAATGCTTATTATGGACTAAGATGGGTAATTATCCTGCCTTTTAAGCTGATTCCTGCTGTTGTGAAAAATACATCTTTTGATCTTTTCTCTCCATTTTTATAAGATAATAAATAAATTATTTGAGCCCTTTGCAAAACACACATCTTCTGCTTCTAAATTTATTTTACAGTAAAACACAAACTATTGTAAGTGATGAAGAGGAGCAAGATCCATGGAGCAGATGATCCATCATTTTAAACCTGCAGAAAAAAAAGCTTTTATAGCAGCATGTTTGCACCACCTGCTGACTGATCTGGTGTACTGCATTTCAATAAAATAAAATAAAAATAAACAGGCAGTTGGAGTTTAAGTAGAAAGATAAAGTAGACTTTATTTATTGGTGAAACCTAAATAAGATCTGCAATTACAAAACAGGTTTCCCACTTTGATTAAAGTTCACAGAGGCTGGAATGCTGTACTGACAGAAAGGCATCAGAAAAGACCAGACACATACACACACACACACACACACACACACACACACACACACACACACACACACACACACACACACACACACGTGCGCGCACACACACGTACACACAAGATCCTGTGGAAACATAATCCAACTTAGAAAATAGAAACTCTTAAAACATGGTTCCAACGATCGGCAGCAGTCAGAATTCATTTAATAACCATCAGGAAATCAACAGCTGGTGATTTACTGATTTTCTGGTGCTTTTATTTTTTTAATGCCACCTCACAGTGTGTCTTGTGTAGGAATACATTTAGATGAGTTTCTGGGTAGAAAACAAGCTTCTTTCCTCAGACACGTCGACGTTCTTCAGCTCGGAAACCCAGAACATTTTACTGTACAAAAGAGCAGAATCTGAGTGGCGTTGTCCCTTTAAGTAGCCTCCAAACCTAACACAAACACACAAGCACATCCTCTTTACCAAATAATGAAAATATTCTGTCAACACCCTGAAAAATATAGTTTTCATCTTTTAAAATCAGTTAATTGAAATGAAAAATTCTGGTAATTACAAGCAGAATCAGATGAGTTTTATTATATTTAAATTCACAGGAGTCCATCTAACTACTCCAACACGGTGCTAGTGCAGGTCAGGAACAACAAAATGTGCTCATTAGTGTAATTTAAAGGTGGATTATTTAATTTTTTTTAAATCTCAGGACAGAGCAAAGTTCTCTTTCTCTAAACATAAAAAGGTCAAAATGCTGAACTATTCCCGCAAAACAAAACTTTTTTGTTTTCTAAGCCCTTTTTTTAAAAACTTAGTGTGAATATTTACATTAATGGTGATAACGGCTTTGTTAGCATCACGTTTTCAACCATTTACCAACACCTGCAACACAAAAATAGCCTCAAAAATATATTTTCTTAATTTGTTTTAAATGTAAAATTAAAAGCCCAGTCACTTCCAGGCTTCCCACTCCATATACAAGATCAGTAACTGTGTAATAAAGCTTTCTTTGGCCATGAGTCATCCATTCATCGTTCTAAATATACAAATAGATTTCAGTATTTATATGGTCCCAGCAGCTTCTCAGTTCCCCTCTCTCTCTTTCTCAGATTTGCACCTAAGTGTTGGCAGCAACACGGAAAAGCACATTAAAAATACACATCTTTAAATAGCCGTTCAGCAAGTGCGGTGCAGGCAGAAACGTTAAACTCAAGTCATTGTTTCCTCCTTGCCTTCCCCACGCGTCACACACACACACAACACAGAAACTAAATGTGGCGACACACAGAAACAGCCACCCTGTAACGTCCAAAAATAGTCTAAGTTGAAATATATATTTATATCAAACTTTGTTTTCTCTGCCAAAGAACAGCCGAGTTCAATTTACGCATTATACTGCTGAGGTGTGATTCGTGATCTGTTTAAATTCTCCCAACGGTCCTGAACGCTGCATCTAATCCGTTCAGAGTAAAATACTGGCAGCCACCGTCATTAGGGGATTGCCTCCTCATAGACATCTTGATATATTTCCATACATCCGACCATATGACCGTTACCATAGGAATCATCATCATCAATCGTGAAAATCGGATGTGTCGTATTTGCGTTCACAACTGTTTTATCTTTCTCCTTATCGACAATCTGATGCGTCATATATGCTTAACCAAAAAAATCATCATCACCAAACTTGTAAATCGGATGTGTCGTATGCGCGTTCACAACTGTTTTATTTTCCTTGGCATCACCATGCTTTGCAGAATAGCCCCGCATTTCGCCAAATTCCTCATCATCTACACATACTAAAGATGCGACCATTTCATTTTCCTTGGCATCACCATGCTTTGCAGAATAGCCCCACATTTTGCCAAATTCCTCATCATCTACACATACTAAAGACGCGACCATTTCATCTTCCTTGGCATCAGCACGCTTGACACAACCAACTGAAATTATGTCGCCTGCCTCAGTTTCCAAAACAGCTTCATCTGTGATAAACATGAATTTTTTTTGTCCTCCTCCTCAACATATATTTGAGGATATTGGGCACATAGGACTGTTTCATTTTCCTCGTCGTTGGTTATACAACCAACCACGTCCATGTTCTTCTCCTTGACATTTTCACAAGTTATACATGGCTATTTCATTTTTATCATATTCCTCGAGATAGCCGACATAATTCTCGACCTCGAGAGAGCCGACATATTCCACGGCCTTGAGAGAGCCGACATATTCCTCGACCTCCTCGAAAGAGCCGACATATTCCTCGACCTCCTCGAAAGAGCCGACATATTCCTCGACCTACTCGAAAGAACCGACATATTCCTCGACCTCCTCGAAAGAGCCGACATATTCCTCGACCTCCTCGAGAGAGCCGACATATCCCTCGACCTCCTCGAGAGAGCCAACATATTCCTTGACCTCCTCGAAAGAGCTGACATATTCCTCGACTTCCTCAAGAGAGCCGACATATTCCTCGACCTCGAGAGAGCCGACATATTTCTCGACCTCGAGAGAGCCGAAATATTTCTAGACCTCGAGAGAGCCGACACATTTCTCGACCTCCTCGAGAGAGCTGACATATTCCTCAACCTCGGGAGAGCTGACATATTCCTCAACCTCGAGAGAGTTGACATATTTTCGACCTCCTCGAGAGAGCCGACATATTCATCGACCTCGAGAGAGCCGACATATTTCTCGACCTCAAGAGAGCCGACACATTCCTTGACCTCCTCGAGAGAGCTGACATATTCCTCAACCTCGGGAGAGCTGACATATTCCTCAACCTCGAGAGAGTTGACATATTCTCTGACCTCCTCGAGAGAGCCGACATATTCATCGACCTCGAGAGAGCAGACATATTCATCGACCTCGAGAGAGCCGACATATTCATCGACCTCGAGAGAGCCGACATATTCATCGACCTCGAGAGAGCCAACATATTCCTCGACAACACCATGCATTATAGGTTTGTCCCAAGAGGGGTCTTCCTTGTAAGTGGCATAAAGATCATAATCGCTGCTGTCCAGGTGGCTGTTATTGTTGTTGTTATTACTGTTTAGGGAACTGGGAATCCCGTGGCTGTTGTTCTGGACTGAGGTGGTGCGGCTGAGCCTAAGCTCCTCCAGCTTCTGCCATAGCTCGTCCCTCTTCTGCGCCTTCTGCTGCTCCCTGGATGGTCGTGAAGAAAACAGAAGAATCTGTTCAATTACTGACAATGATTGCAGGTGTTTACTGTAGCTCTCTCTCTCTCTCGCACGCATGAACGTGTGTCTAGATAAACAAATGTATCTAATCAGAGCCTAGTTTCAGCTCAGGAAGAGAATTCCTGAACCCTGTGAGATATTTAAAGGTGTGGAATACTCATTTATTAAATCGCTCTAGTAGGAATGAATGCCTTGTAAGTCGTACTCTGGGGGAAAAAAAAACTCCAGAGCACCAGTTTCAGGAACTAGAAGTGAGCCAAATCAAAGTTGAGCTTCAAACAACAGGATTTGGACTCTTGTTTCCTGATATTTGGACATCTCTCCTCTGACTGGCTAACAGCAACACGACTCTACCACTGACTCTGTTTGCTTGGCAACGTTGATGTTTTATCTCCACAAATAACACAAGCCTGGAGGAGTTCTGCCATGTGGTGGAGTTGCTAATGCTAACGGTTAGCTTCTACTAGCAGAGATGTTCTGTTGTTTCCTGGACGCTAAACCAACAACAGCCTTCCCCGTCGCGAGTCAAGATGGGTGAGTCCATGAATGTTAAGTGACAGTGTGATGTCACACTGTCAGGCTTTTCAAATCCTAGCGTTTCACAATCTATTTTCTATCAGAAGCTAATGCAGGAGATAGGTGTAGGAGACTATTTTTATGTTCAGCCTGCATGAAAAACTCAGAGTGACCGATTATAGTCAGAAATATTCATTAAAAAATGTTTTTTCAGGGTTCCACACCTTTAAAACAATCCAAAATCACAAGCAATGTTGTCACATAAGCTGAACTCCTGAACGTTTGGTCCAATTTTTAAAAAAATATCAAGGAGTAAAATGATGAGTATAAATTTCAATGGAGAGTTTTGAGCCATCTGGATCAAATTACAAGATGTTTAGCTTTTCCCACACACTTTAAATGCATCACAGCGGAGTCCTGAAAACTCAGTATTCATCAGGACACGGATGTGGAGGAGATTTAAAAGAAAAGGTTCCGACATGTCCATCACATAGCTGGTGTGCTGGTTTTCATTATTTACTCTTTATAAATTGATATTTTATGCCCAATAAATTACATGTTGTGTTCTTTATCACTAAGAACTGGTCAAATAAATGAGGGCTCTTTAAAAATGGGAAAGATTCCCTCTAACGCTGTAAGCATTTGTTCTCCCAAATGCCTTCATAAAGTCTGGTTGTAAAATCAATTTGATATGTTTTTAGTAAACGTACCCTCGATTAGAAACTCACCGCAGTTTGTCTTCTTTATAGGAGGTCGCCAGCTCGTCGAACAGGTTCAAGTTCATCTCCATCATGGCCTTCATGACGTTGTAGATCAGAGCTACGATAGTCCTGAAAAACACAATTTTGTTTTCATGCACTTGAACGAATCCCAGAACTTTGCACAAAACTCAATTATTTTATGGTCTCATCCGGTCTGGATTAACGTTCCCAGAACCTACGGGTTCCAGTGCTCCTTAGAGATCGTGAACAGGCAGTCAAACATGATGGGAAGAATGTACTCAATGTGGTTCTCGACGAGACTGACGATGTACTCGTTATTCCAGAAGTACAGAGCACGCTCGGATACCTGTGAGGATGGAGCACAAAACAAATGGAGATGCAGACAAAAAATAAAATAATACTATGAAGAATTATCATCATACATGCTGAAGACAGCTTTTTCAACAACCTCAATTTGGAGAAACGGAGATCAGTTCTGACCAGATTGATAAGCTAATGTCTATTGAATTAAACAGGCTGGTTGTCAGAATCAGTTTATATGTAAGACAATCAGCTAATAGATGATTGGGTAACCTGAAAGTCAAAAGTTGAAACCCTTTTCTGGTCCGCCATTACCAAGCAGCGATAAAATATCCACCGTTTTTCCTTTCCAGCAATTAACAACTGCTAAATTGTTCTAGACTGGTTTAGATCGTACCTTTCTAACAGAAGTTTCAGTGTATAAACCAAATCATGTCATATTCCACCAATCTGTTCTGTGGGGTACCCCAAGGCTCTGTTTTGGGTCCACTCTTGTTTTTATTATATATACACCCTCTTGGACAGATAACTGATTCTTTTCATAATGTCTCCTACAGTGTTAATTTTGACAAGAAATTTTAATTTAGTTTTAGTCTTAGTCTTTTGACTAAAATTATTTTTAATTTTAGTCACAATTTAGTCGTCCAATTAGTTTTTATTTTAGTCTTATTTTAGTCGACTAAAATTGAAAGCAATTTTAGTCTACTAAATTAAGGCTAAAATTAAAACACGTGTATTTTTCTTCTGATGCAATAATTTTTCTACTTGTGTAAAGGAAATATTAACTACACCCATTTGAAACTGTAAATAAATCACATTTTACATTTTGGATCAATAACACATTTATAATTGTTTTAATAACAATAATTATTGGAAAATACCCAATTTAACACTGACAGTTTGAAGTTGTGCCTCTCAGTATTAATAAAATAAAAAAAACTCTGTATAATGTGCAGTAATATGACTAGAAATGACATCATACCATCAAAACATTAAAATGTGTTACTCTTATAATACAAAGAGGTAAACTAAAGGTAAGAAATGTTGTCTTAGACTGTGCTTATGGTGCGTTCGATTTACCTCGGAAGTCGGAACTCGGAACTAGGAATGACGTCACACCCGAGTTAACAGCGTTCTGGTTTCCGTAGTCGGAGAAGTTGGAATTCCAATTATTCAGTTTAACTTTTTTATTTTTAATTTTATTTTATTTTTTACTTTTTTATCAGGTCAAATAGGTAAAAAACAAACACGAATGATGGACTGTTGGTGCGTTCGATTTGTCTGTTTATTTTACAAGACACACATATAAGAGTGTGTTTGAAATAAAAGTTACATGTAGCGCTTGCATCTCTAATTTGAACAAACTAAAAGTTTTGTTTATTAGTCGTATGTGTTCGTTGAGAGCTACCTAAACAGCAGTTTTCGAGGGCGCTGCCATCTTGGATTTCGAGGTCGGAGTTCTGAAAAACGTCCGAGTTTCCGACTGGGAGTTTCCGACTTTGCGGGGCGTTTTATTTGATTTTTCCTACTCGGAAGTCGGGATTTCCGAGGACAAATCGAACGCACCATTAGACTGATTTATCAAGGTGGGACACCTGAACGTTTCTCCTCAAAAACACCGCTAGAACACCGAACACTGATCATATCGGCCGTACCAGCGCCAAGAAAAGGAAAATGATCAAACAAGATGCGCAGCGCGCTGGCCCTGCGTGAACTCGGTTCGGTTTGAGCTGCGGCACCAGCAGTAATGCACTCCCACCCCGTCTCCGCTCGCTGCTAACAACACCGTAACACTTTTAAAACCAGGGGAAACCCCAGGTGTGTACTCACCAAGCAAATACTTTTCAGATGGTCACATTTGAAGCTTTTCCTTCCAGCCGCGGGCATTTTATCCCTTCAGACATAACTTTTACCGGCATAAACATCTTATGTTTGCTTACCGCTAGCTTTTTCAAACAACAGCCGGCTCAGGACTCTGATTGGTTCTTTTCTTATTTAGTCCCGCCTATTCGATTTGATGATTGGTTATTTTTTTCGGTCGCCCATCTTTTCCGTTTTCTGTCAATTTTTGTTGTCGCTTCTTATTCGTCAACGAAAATGTCGGTCAATATTCGTCAAAATTTAGTCTTTTTTGGCGTGTATATTTTCGTTTTTGTTTAGTTTTAGTCCGCAAAAATTCATTCGTCACGAAAAAAAAAAAACGAAAACAATTCGTCAACGAAATTAACACTGGTCTCCTATCACCTATATGCAGATGACATTCAGCTGTACTGCTCCTTTAAGGATTCTGAGTTCTATAAACTGGCTGAACTACTAGAGTGCCTATCAGCAATCACTAGCTGGCTAGAAGATAACTTCCTTCATCAATGTCTCTTGAAGGTCACTCAAAAACGCTGGTCCGTAACTGTTTGAGAAACATCTCCAAGCTGCAAAGGTTGGTGTCAAAACATGAACTTGAAATGGTTATCCATGCCTTTATTTCCTCCCGTCATGATTACTGTAACACACTTTTCACATGTTTTAACAAAAAAGTCCTTGAGCACCCTCAGTTGGTCCAGAACTCTGCAGCGAGGCTCCTAACTCTGATGTCTCTGCACTGGTTACCCATTAACTTTAGAATTCATTTTAAGATCCTGACTAGAACTATCAGGGCTCTATATGGCCAAGCTCCTCCTTATATTACTGAACTGGTAAAGCCTTATGCTCCAACCCGAGCCCTCAGGTCCACAAACCAGATATAAAAGTCAAGGTGATCGCTCTTTCCAGGCTGTTGCACCCCGACTTTGAAATTAGCTTCCTTTATCCTTACATAGTATTGAGTCTGGTCACCTTTAAAATGCAGCTGAAGACCCTTTTATTTAAAACTGCTTTTGTGTTTTTATTTTTTCAATTTTTTTTTATCTGTAAAATGACTTTTTAATTATCTTTGTTATTTTTTTTATTTTTGTCGTTTGACTTATGATCATTTTATGACTTTACCCTTTTATTTAAAACTTCTAAATCTTTTGTTTTCTGATTTTAATTATCTTTCATCTTCATTTTATATTTTGCCATTTTGTTTTTATAATCATTTTATGATTTCATGATTTGTTTTGTGATTTTTCTTTCTGTGCTATAGAAATAAACTTTACTTACTTTACTTACATGCTAATTCAAGCTCAAAATCAACAGATCTTCCATGTGCCCATTTTCTTTCCTGAATCACAATTAATCAGAATACAAGTATTCTGATGATTTTGGTTGTTTGAAATAAAAAAATCTACCAAAATCAGCCTTAAAACAACTTGAATATCAAAAATCTAATATAAGTTTGTGCAAACACTATTTTATTAACCTTTATTCAACGGTTATTTGCAAGCAGGTAGCTTGTTTGACCAATCTCTGCTTCTCCAAACTGAGGTTGTTCAAAGAGGCACCTAAAAAGGCAAAATATTAATTGTTCATAAGTTTTCCTCATAGATCAACTTTATAAATCTGAATTATTTATGATTTATAATAAACTAGATTGATATCTTGCTAAACTACATATATATCAAGCTGAAAAGCTATTTTTGATTGGTTCAATGCATTTTATTTTGATGTGATTAAATAATAAAATAAAATGTTTAAAAAATGCAAAAACCAAGGTCTCAGCGCACCTGAAAATGTGGATTGGCCACACACTTGGAGATCTGCTTGAACAACGGCTCCTGGATTTTTCTGAATTGCGATGGCTCGATGATATCCAGGATCTCTTCGATTTCCCCCAGGAACATCACCTGAGTGGGAGCCATCGTTACTTAGGATCCAGAAACAAACACGTTACAACAGACGGGTAGACTACCTCTTTCTGGCTGCAGGTTTTGGGCCAGAACTTCAACAGGCCACGGATCACCTGCAGGGAAAACAGCATTTATCTCGTGTGTTTGATCATGTTAGATGGTTTCTAGGAGCTGCAGAATAAGTTTTTCTTCGGTAATTTGAGTGGAAGGAAGGATATAAAAAGTACCGGATCTGTAAGCTTGGGATCTTTCTCCAAGAACTGAACTATACAGTAAGCCAGCTGAAGGAAGAGGAAAAGAAAAATGCATTTACACTTCAAATCCACTAGGCGGCACCAAAATACCAACATTTATTACAACTAAGAGCTGTGAAGTTGAATTTCTTCTACCTGTGCATGGAAAAGAACCAGTCCTTTAGCTGTGTGTAATGGGATGAGCACCTTCATCAGGAACTGCTTGTGTTCTGCCTTCAGAGGCAACGCAAACCCGTTAATAATACTGAAAAGAAACAAAGGGGCATCCCTAGATTACACATCCACAGCAGATGTTTCTATGTTATAATATCAGCAAAAATGGGATTTCATTTCTGAAAAGATGCTTGAGATACTAATTCAATGAATCATCTAGCCTCAAATCCCCACCCTGCTGAAGCTGTAACCTGAAAATGTTTTTTTTATTCTATATTTTATAAATAAATTCCGTTGTTAGTGGAATACTCGCCTTCCGAGAATCTCCAGTAGTTCAGAAACACCATTAAAGTGTTCGGTTTCATATATGAACCTGAAAAAGTAAAACAAAAAGATGATTAAAGACCCAAAAAGTTAAGAATAATCCTCATTAAATTTTTCTAACAGCCCCTGTTAATGTGTTTGTTAACCCTTATACGCTCCTAGTGCATTTTTTTGTGCAGACAGGTGTGTTTTTTGAATAATTTTGGCTATGCTACTACAATTTATCTAATTTTTTCACATGATGTGTATTTTTGGGGGAATTATTAAAAAGAATTTTTAAAAATCCGCTGAAATGATTTTATAGCGTTCCTGCTCCTTTGGCATTTTTTGTGACATTGACTCCCATGTAAATTATTTTTTTCTAATAAGCCCAAATATTTTATCATATTTTTTGAGGACTGAAGCCAAGGATGAAATTCATGTAAAGAAATTGGGACTCATGAAATATTATATGAGGAAGTTTTGTTTCAGCATTTTTTTGTGCACAAAGACTAAAATCGTGACTTTTTCTTAGAAAATATGACATTACACAAAAACTACAAAGTGAACAAAAATGTTTTTATGCCCATTTGTGACACTCCATGTCAGCTACAATTCACCCCCAAAGCAGGACCTCTGGACATAACACACAAAAAATGATTTTTTAATTTTTTCACAGTTCCGGTTTTGATCATATCCCTGGCAATAAAGGGGTTAAATCTCAGAAACACACAAATATTTTATTATATTTTGTGAGCGTTGAAGCCAAGGATGAAATTCATGTTAAAAAATTGGGACTTATAAAATATTATATGAAGATGTTTTGTTTCAGCATTTTTTTGTGCACAAAGACTAAAATCGTGACTTTTTTTTTTTTTTTTAGAAAATATGACATTACACAAAAACTACAAAGTGAACAAAAACTATTTTTATGCTCATTTGTGATACTCCATGTCAGCTACAATTCACCCCCAAAACAGGTCCATAACACACTATTTTCTTTTTTCACACTTCTGGTTCTGATCATAAACCTGACAATAAAGGGGTTAAATCTCAGAAACACACACAAATATTTTATTATATTTTGTGAGGGCTGAAGCTAAGAATGAAATTCATGTAAAAAAAATTATGAAATATTATATAATATTTCTATAGGACGTTTTGTTTCAGCTTTTTTTCATGCAAGAGTAGAAATGCTATAAAAATAAAGGGTTATACAAGGGGTTTAATCGTGTTTAATCAGATTTAGAAATTCTTTATATCAAAACCTTAAAGATCTAAAGGGGGATCTGCTCACAAAATAATTTTTGTAACACAAGCCTGGGAAATGGGGTCAAGTGAAAGAGAAGATCTATAACTTCACACCAAACAGGCGGTGGAAGCCCGTTGTTCAGACTAATCTCAGGTGATATCGATCAGAAAGTGTTCCAGCGCTTTATTTAAAATTAAATAAATAAAAACACTTGATATTATTCAATAACTTTAAGAAAAAAAAGAAGTAGGAGAGTTTAGAAAAAAGCTTTTCTGCAGCAGGAAGACAAAAACCAATTAAACAGCAGATGATGTGTCGGATTACTGGCTCCACACGCGCCTCGCTGCTGTTTTCAGATTGACCCATTAAAGGAGTACAAACTGTCTGGGTCTGATAATCACTACTATAAAGAAAATGAGTTTTTGTTCCAGATTCATCATGTTTGCAATAATGGTGACTTTTATGAATCTGACCCAATCAGATGGGTTCTCACTGCCTGAAACACCCACACGTTTTAAACAGGAAGTAAAAATGGATGCATGACCATCAGCGTCACAGACCAACTCGCCTCAAGAAGATGTTGTTGATCTGCTTCCTGATGAAGGCCCGCAGGCCCAGGAACTTTCCATAAATCCGGTGCAGGATGGTCTTCAGGACGTCCCGCTCCCTCGGGTCCTCGCTGTCGAACAGCTCCATCAGCTGCAAAGCAACAGCCGTCACTCCTGAGCGGCAACTCAGTCACGCATCAGAGATTTATACTTGTATCAAATGAGCTTAAACATTTTATTTTTAAATAACAAAGGCACCATCATCAATCACCCATTGAGCTGAAAACAGATTGTGACGCGTTTTGTTTCATGGTCACTGCTGTCGTTTATGACTCAGCGATTACGCTGCCTTCACTGTGGTATAAATCCAGTTCAGATAAAAGCTTCTGATGACGAAGTGGGACGTCTGTCTTTTATCTAAAGAAGACGTCCAGGAAGAAAAGGCTGCAGCTGACAATACAGTTATGTGTAAGTGCTACCTGTGAGGCAGCGATGTCTTATTCAATGATCACACACACGTGCATGTGTGTGTGTGTGTGTGTGAGCGCTCAGCAATGTAAACAGCTTTGAAAGCCCCTGGTTTAAAGCAGCTATTTGCAGCAACTGATGAGTCATCATTACGATACGGCTGAAGAAGTAAAGCCACCGCGCGCGTCCAGGCTCCGGTGCTCATCTTCTGCTAGCAGGTTTAGAGCACCTTGATGACGAGGCCGAAGGTCTATTTTTAACATCCTAGAAAAGGCTTTTATTGTGGCGGTGCACATGTCTTTTTTCTGTTTATTCTGCAGCTATGTGCTCATTCTAATGCTGCAAGCTCTCTTTCTTCATTTCAACTGGGGACTTGCACAAGGCCGTTGCACTGTTTTCAACATGGCTTACTTTATTCTTCTTCTCACAGAAAGTTCCTCAAGTCTGCAGAAATGTTACATCTGAGATTCTACAGAAGCAAACCATTTGAAATGTATAAAGAGAGACTTCAAATCTGAATCTAGATTCATTTCTGGGAGTTTCACTCAAAATTTCTTATTAGTTCAGAAACTATTTTGATAACAGACGAGAAGAAGGGACTCCAGCACAAACGTCTTGCACAATGTGCAGCACTTGGACTCTAGTGAGGATGACTTCACATACAAAAAATCGCTAAGTTTCAGGCATTTTTGTGTTTGAGCAGTTGTAACCTTGAATCAGATCAGCTCCTAATCCTAATCAGGTATAGACGTACATCTAATGACTCTTTCTAATCAGTCCAGTGGTTTATGAGACATTGTGCAACCACTGCAGACAGACAAACACACAGGCTAGGGCAACAAAAATGATAAGACATTTGCAACTTTTGTTGAAAAAAGCTGCAGAAACCAGGATGCCACTTCACTTTATTGGGATAAATTTAATGTAAATCCCCACAAAGTGTTAAAAACGCATCATAAATAAATAAATAAGGCTTTTGCGTCACATGCAATTAGCTTATCGTGTTGCATAACGACTCTGATCGACACTAAAGACGATCAATACCCACGAAATGAAATATGGACGTTGGGTGTGCATTATGAAACCAAAGCAGACGCCGTGTAACACGGACATGCTGGCTGTGCCGGCGGCGGCATCAATATTCAATCACAACGGGTCACATTAGGACCAGAGCGCTCCCAGGAGCCGGATCGAAATTAAACCGACTCAACGGATTCTGACTTTCAGCCAAAACCATCTAGAGGCTGTGCTTTAAAAAGCACATCAGCCTCGGACGTTTTTATAGGAAACTATAAACCGAGATCCCACACGGCAACACGCAAACACACCCTGATCACGTGTCCGACCACATGTTTCACACATGGTCATTTTCCCATGAGGCCTTCTGCAGCAGCCGTGCTAAACATGAGCAGCATCAAAAACAGGAGATGAAAGGAAAGAGCCAGAATTAGTTTACTGTAAGTTGTTTTTTGTGAATGTTTAAAGCTTCTCCCATCCCACCTCACCTCTCTGCCTCCACCACTCTTTACTCCTCTAAAGAGTAAACAACAGGCGGCTATTTAAAGCTCCCAAGCGACACACTCGCATCATGGAAAGTCGGAGCAGGCACCTCGGATGTGGTGCGGCCAACATTCCAGACCTTATAATGCCTGTTAGCTACTGAGATGCAAGGAGTGAAACATTCCTCCAGTAGGTGGGTGTTAAACGGGGCCATATGGAGACGGGCGAGAGCAGATCGTTTGATTCATCCTGCAAAAATCAAACTGTAGGCTGGTGACGTGTGGTGGTTGTTTTGGAGGGATTTAAGAATTCTGACAATGCAGATAAACAACCAAAACACACAGGACCTACCTGTAAAACAAACTTCTGATCAATAAATCTCTTTGCGATGCTGGGCTGGAAGTCTGGGTTCTCCAAAAAGCGCAGGAGGAACTCGTACACCAGCTGGAACAAAAAAAATACATAAATAAGGATCTTCAAAGGTCAGACGGACAAAGCGAGGTGGAGAACTTCACCTGGATGTGTGGCCACGACGCTTCAAGGGTGGGTTCATCTTCCTCTGGGTCAAAATCTGGATTTTCACTGGGAGGAAGAGCCCGGAAAATATTGGTGCAGATCTGCAGAAACAAATAAGGATCTGTTGTATTATTTTACAGAGAAGATGGTGTTTTATTCATTAGAATAAAGACATTTTATTGGGATGAAATTATAACAAGTGGTCTAAAAAAGCCATATTTCAATTTCTGTGTCAAATGATGATAATTAGTTCAGTTACCACCTTAAAGGTGTGGTTCACTCGTTTAATCAATACATTTGCAGTAGTCTCTGGTAGGAATTAATGCCTTGTAAGCCGTACTCGGGGGGGGAGCTTGGATCAGCAGGGACGAGTCTTCTGCAGCAGAGAGTGGCAGAACACGGCACAATTTAGAGTCTTATTTCCTGATATTTGGACATCTCACCTCTGATTGGATAACAACAACGCAACTCTATCACTGACTTGCAACGTTGATGTTTATCACCACAAATAACACAAGCCTGGAGGATTTCTGCTGTGTGGTGTTGCTAATGCTAACTGTTAGCTTCTACTAGCAGAGACGGTCTCTGCTGTTTCCTGGACGCTAAACCAACAACAGCCTTCTCCGTCGTGAGTCAAGATGGGTGAGTCCATGAATGTTAAATGACAGTGTGATGTAGATCTGTCAGGATTTTCTAATCCTAGAGTTTCACCGTCTATTTTTTTATCAAAAGCTAATGCAGGAGATAGGTGTAGGAGACAATTTTCATGTTCAGCCTGCATGAAAAACTCAGAGTGACCCATTATCAGAAATAATCATTAATAAAAATAAAAATAAAAATAAATTTTTGTGAATCACACCTTTAAACTATTTAATCTGTCGTTTCCAAGGGCCCAAACTGTCTTTGTCCCTGACCAGTACAAGTTTTCAGACAACAGCTCATCTTTTGATGCTAAAATACACGTTTTTGTGCTTTCCTTGTTATTTTTCATCAACTCGGTTAATTAAATTGTTTCTTTGTTAATTTGTCTGGTATGTGTTGACTCAAATGCTCATTGCTTGTGTTTAGAAGCCTTTTGATGCCTTAAAAAATCACTATTGGACAAGTTGGCATATTATTAAAAATATGAAATGAACTAGTACATCTGCCTGATGCAGGATGTATGAGTTCTGCAGAGTATTTAGCATAGCTACTTCTATATTCAGCCTCCGGGCTTCTATACCAACCTGGAACAGAGGATTTTTTTCTGATAACATTCAAATCCTTCGTTAAAAATAGCTGCTACCCCAGCCCTCTACTAAAGAACATCACAGGTTTTCATTTATTTTTGGCTAAAGCTAATTTGAATACATGCTCCCAGACACCAGAGGTACATGGTGTTTTTGTTGTTTTTATATAAACCCATCTAAAACGGTGAGGAGACCTAAACCGAACACATCAACATCTTGGCAGCGTGCCAACAGGAGAGGAACTTATTTTCAGGACTATTCCAGGGAATTTGAGGACATTTAATTCTGCTACAGAAACAGAAATCTACTCGATAAACCATTACGAATTCAGCACCTGTCACAACACCTTATTAAAATTCTGCACCAGAGACAATCGCTGCAGACAGGTCACTGCCACCTCTCTTGTTATTTTTAGCGAGGGTAAATTCGAGAGTGACACACATACAAACGCGGCAGCGGGGAGCTGGAAAAGCCAGTATGATGTGATTGGATGCACAACCTCATGCTGAAGCGATAAAGGCGACATCAAATTAACTATTGGCAGCTGGAAAATCCCGCTGACACTAATGGGAGGGAAGGGTGGCAAAAGGATTTTAAACCTCAACAGCAAACCTAAATCTGACAGGCTGGAAGAATCCACAATCGAAGCTTCCAGTTTGAGTGGAATTTGTGCAAAAGATGGCAGCGCCATCACAGATAGAGAAGTTTAAAAATGAACAATGTCCTAACAAAACACTGAAGCTGTGTTTGGTATTGTCATTTGAGATTACAACCATTAAGCTGCGACTGGTGGCAACAATTTAGGAGCGGCGTTTGTGAGAAAATCTCCAAAATGTCCCAAAACGTTCGTGAGTTCTCAATTTCCTCATGCGACTCGCAGAGCCTCGCTCTCGACTTGCTCACGCTCTCGAATGGGAGTTGCCTGGGAAAACTCCTCCTTTTAAAAATGTGGTTGTTGTAGGCGTCTAGGACGAATCTGGAACGGTTCTCAATTTAGTTTCAAAAATGTGAGACAACTTTGGAAAGCGTTGGTGACCAAATGAAAACAGAAACTTTGTTGATAAAACAGTGAAAAGCTGCTACGGAAGTTGGATGTCCGAGTGTTTTTCAAATCCATTTTTTGAATTATTGACGTTAAAAAGTCGTATCTAGAGAAATATGACACTACACCATAAGCCTCTTTTATAAAACAATGCCGCCAATTTGCCGCAACGCCGAGGCGGCATCTGGGAGCCTAAGGTCCTTTATAAGTGGTCAGACCGTGGCGGTAATGTGGCGCAGTCGTGTCCTTTTTATAAAAGATTACACGATGGCAGGATAAAGGAGGTGGGGGGCGGTCTCTGTGCTGTCACGGACTTCCATGCATCTTGGACATAACTTATTGTGATCGAAGCAGCGCTAGTCAAGTTTTTTTCTCACAAGCAGCTCCCCTACAGGTGTCTGTCCTCCACTGTCCCTGTGAACTGTCAGATGATCTGAGCTGCAGCTCTAACAGAGAGAAGCTCCCGGTGCGCATCATTGCTCCAGTTTACCATCTCAGCTGATTCCGTTTACAAAACGAAACTTAAGCCCGTGTTTACTTTCATTTTCAATATAGTTCATGGCCGGAGCTCGGCATTAATTCATCATGTGATCATGAGACTTTTTTCACTTCCATATTTACAGCCAAAGCAACGCCTCTCGTTCGTTAATGAGCACCTTTAGCAGGCAAACAAAGCTAAAACATTGTTTTACAATTATTATTCTCATATTTATATATATATATTTTTTCCAAAACGTTCTTGTCCATGAGAAAGGTCGCCAACTCATCAGCCGAGGTACGTACTCAAATGCTTGAACACACTCCGTTACTGACGTCTGTACGTAAACTGTAGTTTAACGCTATTTGTTAGTGCTGACCGGCGCTAACTTCTTATCGTATGGAGCTCTACAGGACGGGGGGCGGGCTTAGTAAAAAAATTAAAAATAGACGTATTGCCTACATTATTTCACAGTAAGGCAATCACTTTTACAGATTTCTAAAAATCATGCATAATTCCTGAACAGGGAATTATGCATCTTTTAGCCATCGCTCATCTACTATAATTCAGTCAGATCCAGATTGTGTTGACCTGTAATCCCCTCTGTGTCTGACTCTACCAGCATTTTTGTAATATCGATCACCTTCTTCTGCAGACTCAAGACTCAGATGCAGCATGAAGCTGCATTGATTCTGCCTCGTAAGAGCTGTGTGAAAGAGGCAAGCGTGACTCTCCCAGTTAAAGCTAGTAACATCTGTTCTGCAGCACAGCTGCGTCTGTTTCTTAGCAACATCACAATGCACACAGGCAGATTGCAAACTCACGCTTCATTCATGCCTGGACGGTGACAGAAGCTGAATCAAAATGACCAAATGTGTTGTGATGAAGTGAATCATTCTTTTTTTGCAGCTTTTGCAGGACTCAATGTAAGAATCCTGACGCTGCATTGACACAGACGAGATATATTTTTAGCTAAAAAAAGATGGCGGATCGTCTTCAAGGACAAGCTTGCCCCTCAGCTCACTGCTGTTACCTGCACTGAGCTGTAATTTCACCAATTGCTGCTTTTCCTTTTATTTTGGAGAAGTCAGACACAGCTGAGCAGCCGTTTCCTGGTTGAAAACACCATCTGGAAACAAAAAAGGCATCTAATCTGTTCTTAAACATGGCTGCAACACAACCTGTTGCATGCCTACATTTTTTTTTTGTTCTGTGCAAGTGTCAGGCTGATTTTTTTTAATGGGAACGTTGTCAACAAAGATGGGATGAAGTCATACATTTAGACGTTTATAGCACCACAAATATTGTTTGTGGGAAAACTATTGAATATTATATAAACCTGTGCACCGCAGTGCTTCTGAGCAAAGTTACTGATTCATTCATCATTTAGTTTGAAACAAAAATGAAATAATCCTACATTCTAAAGGAAATCCAGTGCTTTTATTTTCTTTTACGCTTCATGATCAAAGTCAACAAAATCCACAAGTTAGAAGATTTAAAAAATAATTCAGGAAATTAATTTATTGATTAATTTGTTACAAACTAATAAAAACTTCAATAAAAATCTAATTCAAGCACTTTTTAAGGACTTTCAAAGCCGGGGATCAAGATTTTCCAGCATCTTACAAAGGCGATGATTTAAAAATACACAAACAGCTCAAACAATGATGGTATTTTAATACTACGACTAACTTCCATTACTGCTTCAAGTACTTTTAAGTACATAAATAAAAATTCAAGCACTTTCAAAACCTTTAAATTATCACAAGATTTTCAAGGAACGCTGAATGATCAGATGCTTTTTGAACGTTCTCAATTTGGAGAAACGGAGATTAGCATGACTAGATTGATGAGCTAACGGCTAGTTTGAGCTGGTCCAGTCCAAAATCTGATTGCTGCCACCTTAAAAACAACTTTAATCTGTAATTGTGGTTCATTCTGATGTTTTCATTGCTTTTCAAATACACTGAAATTTATATAGAATTGTAGGAATATTTACGAGTGTTAGCTGGCAAGCTAACAACTAGCTGTGAGCAGATATAAGCCAAGGTTGTTCAAAAAGCTTTTCTACAACAGATATTAACTGATTCATTTTTTCTGCAGAAATATCCTTGAAAACACCTGAACTGTTACAGGATGACCTAAAGTTAGGTTTTAAGAAATGCAGATTTCCTAAAAATTTAAAGGAAAAGACAAAAATCTCCATAAAATTACTAATGAAACAGGGGCTAATAGTTTCATGTTATTTGTATTTATTTTAAAAATTAAAAAAATGTATGAAATTAAATAGTTTCATGTTCCATTCCCAAGAAGGAATACTAATACATTTATAATTTGTGCATCCTATATGATTAGCTTATTATTATCCTAAACCAGCACCTGGATTCCCGGTATTTTGGCAGAAATATGCTAGGCGGACGACATGTTAAACCCTCCACTTTTTAAAATTTAACCTGCTGAGAAATAAAGCAACATGTTTGACCAGATTTCAGGAGAAAACACAAACTGTGAGAACCCAACTGGCCATAATCCAGACCTTCACGCTTGTTGAGTTTGCAGAATCTTAATAAAGCTGACATACATCCTGTTAAGTCTTCCTTTTTACTGTGTGTGCATGGTCTAACAATAATATCTTTTAAATATCACAGAGGAGGGACGGTATCCTTGTAACGCAGAGTTAAATAATCCACCACACAAGCATCAGGGGCAGCTATTTAATTCTCTCTGTCACTTTGCAGCATAAAAAAAATAAGTAAAGCTGGACTTAACAAGAGAAAACACTGTGGGAGGATGGCAAACATCAGAGGCGTGAGCGATATTTTCATAGAGAGGAGAAAGGAAACAGCTATTTGTGTTTGAAAGTGATGTAGGAGGAATCAGAACAGGCTGTTCTTAAGTGTGAGAGCTGCAGGTGAAGCTAGTGAGGAAGGCCAAGCTTTGTCTGCCTGTGGGTGATGGCAACCAACACCTAGCAACGAGCCGTACGAGGGGAAGGTGAGAGAATCAAGGCCACCGGCAACAAAAAAGGTGCTAATTCAGTCCTATATGCTGAACGTGCAGTTTATCTGAACTAATCTATCAAACTGGCTCCAAACGAGATTTATTCTGAGTCAAGAGCAGCGATCATCTCATATGATGCCAAGTGTAGAGCATTCACGAGTTCTGCATTAACCCAGCTGTCTGATGGTGTCTAGCCTCATTCAGAAGCTGTCTGCGGTGCAGATGCACGACTCTGGACGTGGATTTGTCCAAAACTCAGTTTTGCTTTCACTCTTAAAACCAAACGGGGGAAAAATTAGCTCAAAGGGAGAATAATGTGAACCAGCAGGAGGCGTGCAATGTACGTAATAAAGTTTCTAGAGCAAAACGTTTCCTTCGTTCTTATTCAAAATGATGAGGTTAGATCTTTTCTTGCTCCACCTGATTCTGAGAATTAAAATAACTTCATGATTTTTTCCTCGAGTTCTGCAGAAACCTGTTAATCACTCAAGTTAGACCTGATTGGTTGAAGCGGCACATCCGACTCACCTGGTGGGATCTGACTTTGAGTAACTAGTTACAAACTACTTTTACTTTACTAGCTGCTATATTCTGTTTCTTAGAATTTATCTTTTTTAACTTATTTGGAAAACAAGTTAAAACAAGTTTAAAATACAAATAAAGAAACGTTAAAGTAGTGCAGCGTTTGGTGTTGATGACTAAATTCTGAAAAGCAGATTTGTTTTGCTTGACTTGGTTATGTTAATTCTCAACAGTTTTATGTTTTAATTGCTTTCCTGCAGCAAACGTTTGCAAAATGAAACCAGCTTTTAGTCAGGATGTGTTTCACAAACAAGTAATAACATGAACTTTAACAATTAAACCCTTGACTGACTCACTGTAATACTATTTTCTGTTTCTGTTTTTATCCATACTACCTCCCCCTCACTGGTCACCTTTCACTTTTAGCTTTCCAGTTTTAGTATTCCATGTTTTCTTGCAATTCTGTTATTCATTGTATTAATTTTACCGTTTGCTTTTGTTTGTGAAGCACTTTGTGGTTTCTATCTGTGAAAAGTGCTTTATAAATAAACTTCTTTAACATTGATCTCAGTGATTGTTGAGTTAGAAACTTGACCAGTTTCACGTGGGACGGCCCTCTGCTGACCAGAAACCGCACGAACACCACAGCGACATCTAGTGTGTGGAGGTTGTAGCTGCAACAACAAGGTTTCCAGCCGTCGGTATGCCAGGTTCACTGCCGATACATGAGGTGACCAGCATCAACTCACTCTGGTTTTAGATCTTTATGGTCGCTCCTCTTCTGAGAAGGATAACGATATCTTCTGGGCTCAGAAGCAGCTGCTTGACTTGCAGAGTTCGCCATTTTCCACAGTGCCAGCCTCGCTGTGCCGAGCGGCTGTTTACCGTATTGGAAACCTGCAATGGTGCCCTCTAGTGGCTGGTAGATGTAAACAATGTTCGTAACGATGCTCGTAAAAATAAATATTTGATTTTTTAAAATTAAAATATAGGTTTTAAAGGAAATGCTGTACCTTCATTCTGCACACCTCTAAACGCCCCGTGGAGGGATTATTTTTAAATATAGCTTTTTATTAAATTGTTCCATATTCAACCTTTAACAGTTTTGTGGAGCGGGTAGGTGCTCTATAGGGGGAGCTCATTACATGCTGTAATGCTAGCAGTTAGCATTTTCAGTTTGCTGATCGTCAATAAAAAGCACATGAAGAAGAAATAGAAGAAGTTTTCTTTTTCTGTTGGCATCATGGTGAAGCCTAGAAGTAAAAGTAACAGAGTAATTTCTTTGGAGGTGAAGCAAAGAGCTAAAACCAGAGTGAACATCGACGCGGCCTACGCTAGCTTGAGGGAGCTAAAGGAGGCTACAAAATCATGAACTGATGGACCTGGTTTTGTTGCTACTGGACTTGTAAGTAATAATATTTTTTGTTCAACAGTGTGGATCTTTTTACTTTGTGGTTTATTTTAGTATTAGTTGGCTCATGTTGGTGTTAGCTCGTTGTTAGCGCTAGCTACAGCAGGCTGCAGCAGGGTTGTTTATGGTAGCTGTAATTCCACTTTCAACCAGTAGGGCAAAACTGGTGCTGAATGTTTCTGTCATATTCATTCATTTATTTATTTGTGTCTGGGAGATTTTTTTTTTTTTTACAAAAGTGAGATGTTTTTAACAACAGTTTTGATTATTTTCTTATTAAAGCATAAGATGATAAAATCTGGGTCATTATAAGTACATTAATTTAAAGTCATAAATAGTCACAAAAACAAAAGGAAAGATGCATCATCAAACCACGAGGCACCTCAAGATTCCCTCCTCGACTTTCCTACACTTTAGTGAATAAATGAAGGATCCCAAAGCAATCGCTGCAAAAGCCTGACATGAACTCCTGCCTACAATCCATCAGTAATCTGAAGACTCCTCGACTCAGCTGAGGATGTGCTCAGAGGTATCAAGCACGAAAATCTCCAGCGTGGAGTGAATCACTGCAGCACTGGCTGCACCTGACTCATTATTATAATGTGGGAGGACGCACACACACACACACAGCAGAAATAAACACACATCTAAAACAGATGGACCAAAACCAAACTTCAAAAAGGTCGATGAGTTTATCAAACGTCGTATTTGTGTAACGTGACTTTTTATGACCCATGTGCCGATTACAGGACTCAGATGTTAGTAATCCAGCTGCTCTACAGGCTGATCGCTGCAGATCTGTGGTACGAAAAGGGTTTTCTGGTCCTCAAACTCAGATTATTAAAATTTTATCTGGTCTAAAAAAGTCAAACAGACAAATCTAAAACATTCCTTTAAAGTTTTAAATCTGTTTGCCAAAAATAAAAGGTAATTTCTAACATATTAATTCAAATATGCAAATTCCTTCATGAGATGAGAAAAAAAGTGAAACTCAAATATAAACTAAAGCAAAAAATACATCAAATAATTCTAAATAAATAAGAATACCTTTATTTGTCCCTCAGTGGGGAAATTCCAATATTGCAACAGCACAAGTAGATAATAATAAAGTTCCTGAACATTTGCATCAGTCGATTTCCAAAATGAATGAGCCTAAATGACTTTGGTGATGAACCAAAGTGGCGCCTCACCATATTGACGATCTCTGGGTACGCCGCCTCCACCAGAACGCCTCTGTTGGTGGAGACGTAGTCCACCAGCTCGTTCAGCGTGGCCCTCTTCACCTCTTTGCTCTTCAGGTCCACCAACGAGTCCAGGAAGTCAAAGACTGTGCAGCACTGTTGGAGTTTCTGGGTGAAAAGCTTCTGCTGCTCTGTGGAGGGGGCATCTGGAATAAAAACAAAAAAAACTAAATTACACTCCTCCACAACTGAAACGAGGAGACGAGCAGGAATGACACAGGGCTAATTCTAATTATGTAAAGGGGTTTATCTGTTTTTTGGTGTTCATAGCAAACTAAGAAAGCTTTAATCAGACAGCAGAGCAACAAAACCCATAATTACGTGATTCGTTGCATGATAATAAGAGGGGCCCAGACACAACAGACCACCAAACAAAGGCAATTCTGTGACTCTCAGCTCTGATTGTGAAGCCTTTTATCTCAATTAGCTCTTAGCCTGAGCTAAGCTACGAACGGCGCCTGAAACGCTGCTGCAGGGTCTCGTTTAGGGAAGCCTTACAGTCGGTTCTATTTACAACCAGATCCCCCGACGGCTCTAAGGTTACGATCAAATTTACACTCTCCATGACAGCTGATCACACTGAAAACTAAAGGCCTTCATTCACTTATGTTTACATTTGCAAAAATGTGGTGTTTTAACGCAGAACTGTTCTCACTTCCAATTTAAACACATTTGGTGACTAATGGGAATGAAGGCTGCATTCCATCTCTGCAGCCGCACCTCTGTAAATGCCAACAAACAGAACTTCCTCTAAATGGAATGCAGCCCACGTTAATCAAACTGAGATGAGTCCAAATTAAAGGCATCAGTGTCTGACACATAAGCTAAGCTAATAAGGTCAGAGGTGAGTTTTGTTTCATTATGCAGAATTATGTAACTGAACGGGAACCTCAATGAAAACAAAACAAAGCAGCACAGGAGGAACTCACAGCAGCTCAGAAAAATTCCTCACACGGTGAAAATGTCCCGGCGGTGTTGACAGCTGATAAAGTGCTTATGCAACTGAACCTGTGAGGTCAGACAGCGGCTGCTGTTTAGAGTAAACACAATATGTGAGCAGAACTCCAGGCGCTGGCGCTCCGCTCGGCCCTAGCGGTTTTCCAAAGGATCGCCTCTCGATGGAGTCTGACCTCAAAAGGCAGATGAAAGTGGAGCGAGGAGGATGAAAGGGCCGTGATGCTCCTGCAGCATCCTGCAGCTCACCTTTCATCAGTTGTGTGTGTGTGTGTGTGCTTATTTGGGGGGGGCACCATTAGACTCTAACCTGGAGTGTTTTGAGCGATATGAGAGTTTGAACATTTTTTAATACACTAAGATGGTTTCTTGGTAAAAGTTACATCACAGCATTTTCTGGCCATCATCTATGAGTCGTTACAGCAAAGAGCTCCAAGGTGCGGTTCGTGGGCCGTTTGCAGTCAGAGTGATTTTGTGTGGTATATGACCCACAGATGGGTGATGCAGCTGGTTACTTTTCTTTGATGCTGCAGTGCAGAATTGCACCATTGTGATGTCAACAGGAAAACGTCCTTTTTAAAAAAAATAATAAACAGCGATCCATCATATATCAACCATTCCTTGTGTTAATTTTACCTTAAAGCCATATTATGCAGCTTTTTCATATTTTTAAATCATGTTCTTGAGCCAGTTTGTGCTAAAATGACCCTTTACAGGGTTAATGAAACATCACTCAGACCCCCACCGCCCTCTGTGGCCAGAATACCGAACTTGCAACTTCAGAACGCCGCTCTGGTTCGTGTTGGGCTTAGTAAATGGAGCTGACATGCCTGGTGCTGAAGTCTGCTTCCAGCATGTTTCCTGCATGTTTTAGATCATGAACACAGCTGATTTGTTTGATTTAGTGATGAACCGCTCCTGTAGACACTAATGAAGGCTGAGGAGACGTTTCAGCTGTTAGATTAAGGTGTTAAAAAGACAATCGCACAGCGAGGAGATAAGTTTTACTTTTGGTTCTACTAAATGGACACTACGGGGTGCTAAAAACAAGCTAAAACTGCATATAATCCATTTAATTCTGTGGTAAAAAGATCAGAATTTCAGCCAATTTCTTTCAATCCTTCAGGAAAAAACAACAAATGCTTTGGGTCTAAAAAGGTTTACTTATTAGTTTACATTTATCATTTCTTATGGTCATACACAAGAGGACAAACTATTTAGTCTCATAAAACCAAGAATAATTAGATTTTTCGCCTATTTTTCCCTCTGAGCTCCCTCCGTTTTCCCCTTCTTCACACTGTGGATTGTTTTGATCCCCCTGAGAGGACAGATGGGTGGGCCTTTCAGCTACTCTTCAACATTAAGATGCTTTTTCCTCCCAATGTGGAGCTATTTTTGTCTTTCACATAGAGATGCATTAGTGCACCAACTCCTCAGGGTGCTCAGCTAAGGAAGGGAAATGTTTCCACTAGAACCAAGAAGAACAAGAGGGCTTCAAAGGGATCCGACATATGCTGAATTAATCAAAGTGCCAAAAATATATGTGGATTTTATTCAGAGCAAAGAGTCTCAGAGCTGCTCTTTATTTTTCACCTCAGAACTTTTTTACTTTCTGGATTCAATAACAGAAAAGTCTAAGAGTTGTTTTGACTTAGAAAACAAATTTCTTTGACAAGTCACTCAAGCATCTGGTAGTCAGCTGCACCGACGAGTAAACACATCTGTTTGTGGTAAATGTTCGGTTATTACAGCTAATTATTTCTAAATCCTACAATAAGACACGTCGGATTCTCAGAAACAAACTGAAACAAACAAGAAAATTTGATGGCATAACAGGAAATCTTTGCTGTAAACCCACAGCACTGCAGAGACGAAGCAATACGTCAGGTAACCACAAAGATTAGTAGAAACCCTACAGCTGCTACACGGCAAATGAGGGGTTGGTGTGCTTATTCAAGCTCCTGGTGGGTCAGGATGTCTGTGATCGTAAAGTGAAGTTGGTACTATAGGCTAAAAGTGTACCCCCACACCATTACGCCCCCACCTCCACCTGAACTGTTGATGCAACTCATAATGGATCCATGCTTTTGCATTCAATGCCCCTTAAATCTGCTTTCTTCCTCATTCAGTTTGAACCTTAGCAGGTCGTCTTCTCTACCTCTGAGGGCGGCTCTGTTTACACCAGAACCATTCAGACCTGAGGCCTTTCAGCTGTACCTACCAGCAGCCATCTGTTGCATAAAGTCGACGTGGTTTCTTACAAGTAACAACAGGCTCCTTGTTGTTTATGACTGAAGTTATGCAAGTTTGAAAATAGATGCAACCACAAGGTCACATTAAAAAAACTGGTGTGCTTTATCCAGTGTTAACCAAATTTCCTAAAACGTTTCCAAAAAGTCACAAATGACACTAAATCGATGCATCAAACAGCCCTATTGTCTAACCTTCCCAGGAACGTAGGAGCGCCAGAGGAGGGGCAGAATGTAAAGCCACATTTATCTTTTAGCTGTTGAATAAAGGAAGTTTGGGTGGACAAACCAAAAAGTCAGAGCCATATTTGACCTGCTTACTACGTAGATTAGTAGTCTTGACAAGGAGAGGGAGATCCAGTTGGTTCTGAGAAAAGCCTCTTTTATAAAACAATGCCACCAATTTGCCGCATAAGGTTGTTTATAAGTGGTCAGACCGTGGCAGTAATGAGGCGCAATCGTGTCTGTTTTACAAAAGATTACACAATGGTGGTATCAAGGGGGTATGGGGGCGGCCTCTGCACTGCCGCAGACTTCCATGTATCTTGGACATAACTTGCTTGCAAGGGGTGTGTGTTTATTTGTTCCATACATTTTGCCAATCGGAAAGGTCCTACGTCGAAGAATGACGAGCCGACACTAGCAATTAGGGCTGAACAATAATTCAATAATGATATACTGTATAGCGATCGATAGATGTGTTGTGCAATAGAAAAAAATGTATCAATAAAAAGTTTCCTTTCTTTTTCCATTATAACCTATCATTTAGCTTCATGCTAGAGTCATTACTTGCTCCCGACCAATCAAAAACACAGACCCAGGCACAAGCCCTTCCTTCTCAAAGCTAAACAGAGCAAAATGTGACTTAAACAAGATGGTGCAGCAAGGAGAGGTGGAGGAAATTGTCCCGAAAAAAGGCTACAGTGGTTCACCAGTGTGGCAATATTTTGATTTTGTCAAGTCTGATAAAAAAACAAACAATGGTGGTTTGCAAAATTTGCAGAGAATCAATAAAAATCAAGTCTGGTAGCACAACCAACTTGTTTTATCATAAGGTAATGACATAAAATGGCCAGGGTTGCACTTAAAATATATTTTTTTACATTTTTTTATATAATTTTCAATAATTAGTGATATTGATCAATATGATATTTTTTAATCGATAAGCTTTTTGTCTATATCGTTCAGCCCTACTAGCAACACTCTCAGATGTGGAGTTATCCAGGAGGCAGCGGTGCAAACAAAGGGGTCCAGCTGAACGTCTCAGCCAAACGTGGACAAAAATGGTTTTTGACCAGAGGTGGGTGGTATGTAAAAATTGGTGAAACAAATAATAACCTAAGAGTTAATAAAAAGAACTTAGGTTGATGTGTGCATCACACCGTTAGGTGAATCAGCCTGGTGGTAGCTCAATAACCATGAAGTAGCTCGCAGTATCATGAAGGTTGGTGACCCCCGCAATAAATAGATCATAAACAATCTAAAAAGTCACTTCCTGTAACTTCTAGCTCTGTTGCACTGCTGCCACAAGCCACTTCAGAGACTGAGTTTCTGCACCACTAGCCGAGCGACAGCTCGTGTTTAATAATAACATAAAAAGATTTAATTAGCTTCTGCTCAAAGTTAGTGAAGTTGTCATTTTCTACAGCCGCCACAGGGATGGGCTCATGCACCAGCACCTCCCTGGGCACCAGGACCCCAGGGTGGGAACCACTGGTGTAAACACTCATAATGTTGACCGATTCAGTTAAAACTACAAATATGGTCATTTCTTTTTATGATCTTCATCTGTGTCCATCAACATGTCTCCAAGATAGTCAAGCTGTGTTTTAAAGGGCTAAATAAATAACCATGTAATCCCTAGACTCTTCTTTTGCAATAGCCGTGTGTGACCTACTTTTTATGTAAATTAGAAAGTTGAAAAAGGCGAGAGAAAACCTCCTGTTCTGAGAAAACCTTCCTTAACACGTCATAAGGGGGAGCCACGCCTCCTCAAACCTGCATGTGTCTGAGGCCTTCTGGGGAAACCAACCAATCAGCATGTCCTGGCCGAGTGGGAGGGGTTAACAGCTCTTTTCACTGAAGGCCTGAGTAAGGGGGTTTAGAATGGCCTGTATCAGGGCTCCTGGGACAGATGAAAGCCAAAAAAAAATTTCTTATGCTTTTTGGAGGCTCAAAGCTCTGTTTTAGATTGTTGATTAATTGCATTCTAGGACACCTTTAAGGTGATAATGTAACATAATAATTATTCAGACATTCATTTTGTTATTTGAATTTAAAATATCTCAATAGTCTACCAAGTGGGTAAATCGGCTCAAAACAGAGAAATAATAAATCATATGGGACTATTATTAAAACAGTTTAAATAAAAACACCAGTTCTCACAACAAACACCCACCTCTGTGACAGTTTTCTGCTAGTTTGGCAACAGATCTGCTACGGATGCTCGGCTAAAGGAAAAAAGACCCACTGACTAATTTTAGCAAGAACACTACTAATAACGTCTGGCTGTATATAATTTAGCTTCTTCCATCGCTACAGGCCGATATTTTTTGCTTTTTCCTGGAGAAACACCTATTTCCGCCAAAAATATTTCAGTACGTCTCGAGAATAAAAATGGACAGTAACTTGTAGAGAAGCGGGTAATAACTTGGGAGTCTGAGGTGACTGTGAACGCCCCCGGGTCTCCACATCTGCAGGTGCTCTTGTAATGAGGACAGTAATGACTTCACTGCTCTCCTGACTATTCCTCAGACGTCCATCTATGTGAGGACGGGGACATAAAAGGTCAAACTGCAGCGGATTAACTGGTTGGATGAGATGCTACAAACACGTCTGATTGAGATCCTCGTCTCTGCTTTTGTTTGGACCGCGCGTTCGAACGATGCGGGCAAAATAAAGTCATGGGAAAAAGTGGGTTTAGGACCCGTTCTGTAAATCTGAAGCTGCCAAACTGAGGAGCTGTCAGTCGAAACTCAGAAGTACGTGTGCTGGAATGCCTTCGAGGTATTTTACTATAATAAGTATCATCCTGTCTCAACACGTATTATTATGGTCGCTCCAAAAGAGGTCGCAACATTTAAATAAATCATTTAAATGTGCTGTATGTAACAGGAAAATACACACTTGGGACATTTTAATAATAACAGTTGCGCAAAATCTTCATGCCTGGTCCTGACAGAAACAGGTATTTTTTTTCAAGCTGTCGTTTCGAATAACTAACAGCAGCGTTTTGTTGCTTTTCATTCCTTGCCAGGTTGGCTGTGGGTGTGTCTGGGTGAGTGAGTGTGTGTGCGGGTGTAAATAAGAATGTACGTAGTTAAACACACCATTTATGCTAAATGAAAGTGTGAGTAGACTCAGGAGTAAAAGCAAACGGAAAAATATAACTCAACTCAAATTATAGAAAAAAGACTGAAATTACTCAGAATAATAAAATTTCACTGCATTTATTTTTAACTTTCTGTCATTTTACTTGCAATAATTCCTCTTCTTCACGAATCCTTCCCAATATGGGGGAAAACATGACTTAAAACCTCCAAATATGATGGATCTTAATACAATATGTATTATATTTTGAACATATTCAGTTTGAAGTTGAAATGTAACGTAAAGGCTTTTATTTTGATGCTATTCAAAAATCCTGGGAGGATTTTATTTTGAAAAAAACTGCAATAAACACCAAAAGGTTTGGAAACGGTGCCTCACTGAGATGAAAGAAAATTTAAAAATTAAAATTATTTTTTGTAAGGCCATACGATGCTAGAGTTACACGTGCATTGGCAACTTCCAAAACATGCCAGTACACAAAAACACCAAAAACAGGATAATCAAGAAACAGCTGTGATTGTCACAAAAAAGCTATTAGCAAACAAATTTAGCAGTTGCATTGTCTATGGGAAATATTTTTAAAGAAAAAAGAAAAAAACAATTCGTTTGACAAAAATTTAAAACAAAAAACTGAAAATTTTACAAGCTAATGTGCAGCCAGACAGGCAGATTGGTTCTCCATCTGCAGTGATGCGGGCGTTGTACCGGTTTGTCGTGAAGAGAGAGCTGAGCCAGAAGGTCAAGCTCTCGATTTACCGGTTGACCTACATGCGACCCTCACCTATAGTCACAAGCTTTGGGTAGTGACCGAAAGAACGAGATTGCGGCTATAAGCTGCCGAAATGAGTTTTCTTCGCAGGGTGTCTGGACTCTCCCTTAGAGATATGGTAAGAAGCTCGGTCAACCGGGAGGGGCTTGCATTAGATCCGCTGCTCCTCCACATCGAGAGGAGCCAGTTGAGGTGGCTCAGGCATCTAGTTAGGATGCCTCCTGGACGCCTCCCTGGTGAGGTTTTCCAGGCACATCCACCCGGGAGGAGACCCAAAGGAAGACCCAGGACACGCTGGAGGGACTATGTTTCTCATCTGGCCAGGGAACGCCTTGGAATTCCCCTGGAGCAGCTGGCCCAAGTGGCTGGGGAGAGGGAACTCTGAGCCTCTCTGCTTAGGCTGCTGACCCCGCAACCCGACCCTGGATCAAGCAGATGAAAATGGATGGATGGATGAGCAGCCAGACCAATGCCAACAGGTGAAGCTAATAAGTTTGAGTGTTGAGGTCACTCAATGAGAGATCTGTTTGCGTTTATGATGTTTTATTGAGTCCGTCGCAGACAAAGCACCCGTGTTTCTTTACCTGTCCACCATCTCCGTGTGCGACTGTGAAACTGGAGCATGTGTTGTGGTGAAAAGTGAAATGTCAGGTGGATCTCAGCCAAGGAGAGTTCACAGGTGAGTGTGCACGGACAAAGATGCCGGCAGCATTTCTGAGTCTGCCTTGGCTAGATTTCAACATGCCGCTGTCGTCTACTTTCACACCACGGGCTCTTCCATCTCTAATAGTCCCACCGGAGCTCATTCAGACTTTTTTTAAAGATGCCAGAGCAACAAATTGCTGTTTTACTTAAGGCAATCAGCAGCAGCAGAACTGAAGGCTGTGCGAGTAAAATGAGGAGCCAGGCTCCCTTTTATGAAGCCGTTACAGGAATAAAAGTTGACTCAAGTAGTTTGTGAGGAGTCAAGAGTGAAACCTTGGTGTTAAATTGCAAGTGTTTACAAAAATAACCAATTTTAGTTGATGGCAGTAAACTTCTGCAACATGTGAGCCGTTATTAGGCTGCAGGAACACCAATCTGCAATCAAAACCTGCTTCCTGTTCTAGTCTTACATCGTAGTAGCATGGGGGAAACGTGGATCTACCAACTTAGCTTGTTTCATTACAGATTAGCCTACGCTCCTTTACTATTATCCAGTCACTTTAATCCATCATTAAAGCAATATTTACATTTTTACTATGATATAAATGTATTTATCACCCTGGTTACTGCATCAACCAGCAGGTTCAGAGTGTTTTCTAAACAGATCAAAGTGAATTTTAACATGCAGGAGGTAAATAATGTCACACACCCCCCTCACAACAACAAAGGTCTGTCCTTTTGTTTCGTGGAACACGGCTGATCGCCGCCGGCCCGCGTGATGGGACGGCGTGTTTTGGGACGCGTAATGAATCAATAGATCAACAGGAAGGACGCTCGTTTCAGGACATGACACTGAGAAGCCATTTTTAAGTTTTAATGTAACCCAAGGTAAAAGGGACGAGATAATGTTGAAGCGTAAGCTTTTAACTGCGAGTTTGAGTTGTTTCCAGCTCTGATGGTGGAAACGACTGATTGAATTCTAGGATTAATGTCTGAAAATGGAAACAACAACACAAAGACAGCTAATCTGGTTATAGGGAGGATGGTGATTAAGAGATTATCTCCCACAAGAGTAAGTAAGACAGTCAGGTGGAGGAGAAACAACTGGACGCTTCATTGCAATTATTTAAAAACACTCAGATTTCTTAACTTAAAAAATTATTTTTAAAAATCTCTAAATCTTCAACACAAGCTCAGGTTTGCAGCCAGCTAGAAAACGTGGATCAGGTTTTTTTTTTTAACTCTTGTGACAAATATTTCATCCTAAATTACACGGTCTGCCGTTGGAAAGTCAAACATTTCCCTGGCTTGCTTTCAAGGCTTGTGGTTGCCATGACAACAGTGCTGGCTCTCTGAATGACTCATCTTTTCAGCGTCTATCACACGACAGGAGCAATGAGCGATTGAACCTCTCCACTACAGGAGGGTAGGAAGCATCTCTTCTTTTTTTTTAGCGGCTTAAAAAAAAGTCACGAGAAGAAGTGAAGCAGTTCAAACTCACTTGAAAAAATCTAATTTATGATGATTATCTTCTGCTGGTGAGCAGAACTACCGTTGCATGTTTGGAAAGCGGCCCGTCACGTGCGTCAAGCGCGTCACGAAAGAGCTGCAGGGCAACCTCGACAACACACACACATACCACAGCAGATGACTTTATAGGTAGACAAATTGATCCGCTAGCTAATTATTAACGTATTTGAAATAATTAACATCTGCCTGAGCGTAGAGGCCAAATAACAGACAGGCACATCTGTGGGCAGCACAGCACTGATGCACAGGATGCTACATCCTCAAACGGGAATCACATCCTGCAGAGAGGGTGCCTTTAATGACAGGGGTGCTTTTTTTGGAACAACACTGAAGGAACAGCCTCTCGGAATGTTTGTTTGTTAAACTGACTTCCCCTCATCTCCAAATGTAGTTCAGGTAAAACATTTTTAAAGCAGTTTTAAATTGTGCAACAATAAAACCTTCTTTCATGCATGAAAGCAGAAACTGAAAACGCCAAATTCTTTGTGACACGTTTGTTTTTCAAAACCTGGAAAGTTGCGTCACGTTAGAAAGCGTCAGCTACCTGACAGGACAAGTTCCTCTCACTCCAGCTCTGCCCCTCCAGCATCAAAATATTTCTCAAGCTGTTGCAGCTTGTCGAACTTAAAGTGGAGAGAAACTCTAAAATTATAGCTCCGGTCTTAAAAAAAAGGTGGATCATCTCCAATCCTCGGCCGTGCAAGCTTCGTGTACAACAATAGAAGCAGCCTGCTGCTCTTTAGTGGTATCGTTTGAGAAAAGCAAACAGTGATGATTGAAACAAATATGCATAGTTATTAGGATTGGTGTGACTTGAGGCTAGAGGAAGCTAACCGACAGATGCGATGAGGTGTCTGGTATCAGCATACATGCTTCGGTTTGTCACGTTAATCATGCGCTTGGAAAGACAAACAGATAAAACAAACACGCATGTCTGTCAACGTTTTGTAGCGCGTCTACAACGCAGATCATCGTGCAAGAATGAAGCAAATCAACCAGTCAGGAGAGTGCCGTGAAAAAAAGAATCACATCAACTTTAAAGTTCTCATTTGCTTTGGTGTTTGAGTCTTACTCAAATATCTCCTCCTGATTGGCTAACAGCAAAACGACTCTTCCGCTGCCTTCATTCGCTCTTTTTTCTTGGGTAAAAAAATAATGCAATGTTGATGTTTTATCTCCACAACTAACGGTGCGTTCGATTTGTCCTCGGAACTCGGAAATCCCGACTTTCGAGTAGGAAAAATCAACTGCAACGCCCGCCAAAGTCCCAGTCGGAAAGCTGGAAGAATTTCGGAACCCCGACCTCAACATCCACAATGGCAGCTCTCCGTATCAACAACATTGAAATGTGTTTATTTTACAAGACGCACTTGTAAGAGTGCGTTTAAAATCAATGTTACGTGTAGCGCATGCAACTCTAAGCTGAACAAACTAAGGGCCGGAATATACTTGCTGTTTAGCGACGCGTACACATGTTTAAAATTCGTGTGTGTCCCCCGAAATCAACGCAATGCGACACTACACGCCCGAACGCTGTAATATATGAATAACCAGTAGGAGGAGTTGACAAAACGAGTGAGATACACACCATGGTGACTCCATCTCTGGTTTAGAGGTCTTTCACACCATCTACGAAACCGCTGCTGTCTTTTTTCCTGCCGTAATCTCAAAATTAACCAGTTACTGATCGCTTCTATTGTCGCCATGTTTGTTTTGGTTGTACCGGCTCTCCATCCGGTCTGAGTACTCTCGTTTGCCCCCTAGCGGAACACTCCGGTACTACATGCAGTGCAGTGCCGTGTAGCAGCAAGTATATGAACAAAGACGCAGCCTGCTGCCTGCACTAACGCGAGGTTAAACAGCAAGTATATTCCGGCCCTTAGAGTGTTGTTTGCATGTCGAACGTACAGCTTACAATGGTGTTATTAAGAGGAATCTAGAAACAATGGCTACCGTTTTCTAGGGCGTCGCCATATTGGAATCCCGACTCCTCCCACTCCGGTAACCAGATCGCTATTAACTCCGGTGTGACGTCATTCCCAGTTCCGAGGTAAATCGAACACACCAGATACAAATCTAAACTTGCTCCGCCATGTTGTGGAGTTGCTAATGCTAACGGTTAGCTTCTACTAGCTGAGACGCGCTCTGCTCTCTCCTGGTCACAAAATCAATACAGCCTTCCAGTAGACGCAAGCGAAGATGACCTGATCGTTTCCCATCCATTTCCTTTCTGCGGCCATTGGAGGCGAGGGGGGGTTGAAGAACATTTTCACGTTTAGCATGAATATACAACTAAGAATGACCGATCTCATGTTTGGAAAAGAGGCTGAGAGTGAGGTATGTGTTTTTTTTTTGTAAAATTGTATAAATTTAAAACCAAAAAGGTTTAATTCTAGAGATTGTTCTCCATGTTTTTCAAAGTTTACTATAAACGAGTTCTACCAGCATCAAAAGACAGATGACAACACAAGGAGCTGCTTCTGGTCAGTCACAAGACTTTAGATGCTGCATCTCCCTTTAGATGTGCTTTGTTATGATTTAAATTGAAGCTTTCATCGACTATAGAGCTTCAGGATGAGTCAAAACATGTTGTGCACCAAATTGGCTGGTGATCAGAATCGGCCAGTAATAATAATGGATTAGATTTATATAGAGCTTTTCTAGGCACTCAAAGCACACTCGCACATTCTCACACTGCCGGTGCTGGTAAGCTACTACGTAGCCACAGCCGTTTGTGCCATCGGCCCCTCTGATCGCCACCAACTTAGGCAAGTTGGGTTAAGTGTCTTGCCCAAGGACACAACAGCAGAATACCATGGCAGGAGTCGAGATATATCCCGCAATCCTCCGATCACTGGGCAACCCGCTCTACCTCTTGAGCTAATGCTGCCCAGTATCCAACCAGAAGGGTTGAAATCGGTGATCAAACCTTCAAGTGGAAGTTTTCACTTCCAGAGTCATAATTTCCCAGTTAATCAGAACTTCAATCGAAAGAGATTCTGCTCTTTATAGTTCCTTGAGGTAAATCGGAATCAGCAGGTCAGTGCTGCTGCTGCAGAATCAGAACTCGGTATTGGCCTTTAAATCCAGTATCGGTACAAGTGTGAACTCGCTCCTTATGATCAGATACTAATGCATGCCTTTCTGAAATAACTCCAAGTGAACATAAAATCAGAATAGAAATGACATAAACATGATCACATAAAACCCTTGAGAATTGTAATTGTTCTGTAATAAAATTAGATGTGCACCCACAGGATTAAGACTTCAGTAAACAACAGGAGAGAGCAGGCTGCTCAGGACCATTAAACGCGGCAGACCTGCACCCTCTCTCCGTACCTTTGAGCTGCGGCAGCGGGGACAGCTCCACCACGGAGCTCTGACTCCGGTACTGGGACGAGCCCTGGGATTTTCTCTGCTTCTGCGCCTTCCTCATGGACTTCCTCGTGAAGCCATCCACCTTCTCGGATGCAGTGATGGCCGACATTTTGATGCATAAACTCACGAAGATGATCGCAGACGAGGAGCTGTTTGTAGGTTAGGTGATCGCGGGGGTTTCCGCCTCCTCTTCTCTTCACATCAGCATCAGATTCTGGAGCGAAGTGTCCGTCTCATCCAACATTTTCGGTGCGCACTCCGGGGTTAGACTGTAACCTGCATAATCGAGGTGTCTTAGTTGTAAGCAGGATTAAACTAAATATCAAAGAAAAGACAGATCAACACGACAGAAGGCTCTACGATCCAAAGTAAACACCACTAAGCGGCTGAATGTTTGTGCTTCGTCGTGTTTGCGGTGGCTCTACCTGTTGCATAACGTGGATAAGGCATTGTCACCTGAAAAAGTTTTCTGAAATGGGCGTAAAGTAGCAAAAAGGCGAAGCGTTAAACCCCAAACTCCACTTCAAGCCCCGGTTAATCCTTCAGACTTCCGCCGAGTGTCGTAAAGAACTATCCTCGAACAATGAAGTTAAACCCCGCTTCACGGACTCGTTTAGCGCAAACGTTACCCGCTGAAGACCGACTGTTTGCTTTGCTGCGTTCCTCGCTGACTGAAGAGCGTCGGTTCCGGTTTCACGGCCTCGAAAAAGACCAGAAAAAAACACAACTGGCTGCCGAGTCGAGCAGGCAGCCATAAACGCTGCCTGGCGTTCCGTCTGTGCGTTGAACTGAGACGCGATGACAGGTTTACGTCATGGATTGACGTTTCTGACAGCCAATCAGAAGTTGGTATATATAAATTGAAAACTTTTTCAACCAATCAGAAGGACGAAAACTGTGCGCAAACCTCAGGCGGTATTCCAAAATAAAATATTTAATATTTTTATTTTTTAATATAATTTAATATATTAACGAGTTTTAAAAATGATTATATATTTTAAATATATGAATAAATGATTTTAAAATGGCCCAGCACTTTAATAAACAAACCTTAAAACAAAATATAAAATTAAACACCAACATTGAAAACAAGTTTAATTTATGAACATCTGAATTCAACAAATGTGTGATGATAAAATACAAATAAACCAACAACAGTTTTCTTTCTTTTTTGTACATGTAAACAGGCATATGTGCTCAAGAGCAAAAAATAAAAAATAAAAGTCTGCATAAAGTGAAAGGAAAAAAAATAAATCCATGTATTAAAAATATAACAAAAGAGAGATTTTTTTAAACTATAGAGCTGATCTGTGATTCATTTGTTTGTAAATGCAAGTCAATGCATGGGCTATATTATATAAAGGAAAAAAATATTAAAAATAGCCATCACTCGCAGTTAAATGTTATCAGAAACAAACCTGAGCTTTTATCAAAACCTAAAGCATCTCCTGACGTTTTTAAATGTAAGTAAATTGGCAGATTTACTCAGTAACTATGAATATAATTCTCAACCAGAATTTCTGTGAAGAACCAGAAAATAGTGTAAGAGGGAACATCACAACCAAAGTTCAGTTAAAACAACAATCATAAAAATAATAAAAAAGCTAAATATCAAAACAAAAATATCGAACGTCCTTATTAGGCTGTACAAACTTGGTTTAAAATACCCCCTAAACACAATCATGACCTGGCACAGCTCTCATCCAGACTCCTTTTTTCAAAATACACAGAGATTTTCTTCATGGTCTGCGGTGAGACAGCTCGAATCTGGATGAACAAAAGGGAATAAAAGTCAGCCGTGATACTCATTTAATATATAAGGGTTTAAATATTTAGATAAAAACACAAAAACATGATTTGATTCAGTCAGTAAAAACGTGTGTGGAAATAATAATTGTGTTTTTGTGGACATGCTGATAATTAAAAACAGTCCTAAACTGGGAGATGTGGACTTACTGGTGAAGTCTGTGCTTTTCCGTCTGGTCTTTTAGAGCAGCTGGGCCTCCTGAGAGCAGCAGGACTTTCATGACTATTCTTCATCTTCTGGCTCATTTCTGACAGCCAGTTAGTGGATCTGGGAAGGCGGTTCTCCTTTCCAGCCTGTCTGCAGGAATCTTGTTTGCCGTCGTCTGTGTGACAGTCTGTTTGTGCCGAGTTCTCCTGAATTGGAAAACAGGCTCCGGACTGGACGCAGCATCTCTTGGCCGCGGGGATGAGTCCAGCTTCACAGTCACGCTGGTCGGCATCCTTGCAGTGCTGAGGCGACCCGTCATCGGTTTCCAGCTTCCGTTTGGTCCGTGGCTCATTTGAAGATGTGCTACTCTCTGGGCTTGGAAGAAAAGAGACCTGACCTGGAGACTTGCAGGTCAGAGAAAACCACTTTTCAATGGAGGACGCTCTGTGATGAGCAGGCTTAGAACAGATGGGTGATGTGGTGTTGGAGGGGAGAGGCAGAGCAGCTCCACTGGGGGCACAGGCAGCAATCAGAGGGGAGGAGAGAACAGAAAGACTCCTCATCCCCTGGTTCTTCAAAGGCGTCGTTTCAGGTCTGAGGGAAAGACCTGAACAGCAAAAATCACACCAGTTCAGCTCAAGCCATTAGCTTACTCAATAAAGTAGTGCAGCTTTAATGTTTTTGCCAGTGTTGCTCAGAAAGTGATAATTGGATTTTCATCTAGAACTAATACATGATGGCCACTATGAGGTGCCGTTTGTAAAGTCAAACAGTCATAACGTAACATCAATATGTTTGGGTTATTTAGCCATAAGAAAAAAAATGGGAGTTCATTTTTCAACGTCACATTTTCACCATGTCATTCATACATTTATAAATATTAAAGATCCCACCTTAATATTTAGTTAGCAAGCTAAATATTTAATTTGGAGCTAAATATTTAGTTTACAAACTAAATATTTAGCTCCAAATTAAATATTTATTTTCCAAAATAAATATTTAGATCCCAGCTAAATATTTATTTTGGGGCTAAACCTAAATATTGATTTTGCAAACTAAATGTTTAGCCCCAAAATAATTATTTAGCTGGGATCTAAATATTTAATTTGGAGCTAAATTAAATTATTTAAATAATCTAAATTAAATATTTAGTTAGTAAACTAAATAAATATTTATCCCC
>SSNS01000004.1:225100-352979 GCA_006937985.1 Aphyosemion australe | reverse complement strand
CCCCCCCCCCCCCCCCCCCAAAAAAAAACATTTCGATCCCAGCTAAAAAATTTTATTTTGGAAACTAAATATTTAATTTGGAGCTAAATATTTAGTTAAATATTTAGTCAGTAAAATAAATATTTATTTTAAAAACTAAATATTTAGGTCTGACTTAAATAGTTTGTAAAATAAATATTTAACTCTAAATTAAATATTTAGCTTGTTAGCTAAATATTTAGTTGGGAACTTTAACATTTATAAATGTTAAAGTTGAATAACTTGGTGAAATCTGACTTTGAAAAATGAACTCCCATTTTTTTCTCTTCTGAAAAGCTAAATAACCCAAAATGCTGCTGTTAAATAATGACTCTTTGAATTTACAAATGGCACCCCATAGACGCCACAGCTAAACAAGTACGTACTGGTGGGAGGTGTAGGTCTTGCCCAGCCTACGAGGTTGGCCTCCCCCACCGATGACTGTGGATCATCGGTTTCCCTGTGAAGTCTCCATATCCGGACAGTGTGATCATCGGAGCAGGAAGCAATCTGTCAACAGAACAGAGAGGATATAAAAGTAACTTTATTGCCAAAAACATTTAAAAAATCAATCAAAGCAGTTCAAATCTGAAGAAAATAAATGTTCTTGGTAAAGAAATTATGTATTAAAACTCAGCATGCTGGTTTATCGACTTACTTTGGCAAAATCCGTCGGACACCAAGCGACAGATGTCACTTCCTCGCTGTGACCCTGGAGCATCATGGGAGGACGTTGAGGATCAGAAATCTGAAATGTTATGTGTTTTTTTTTTAATGCTCTGCTCTTTGATAGAATCAACAAGAGGGAAAAAAATTATTATTTTGGCATTGGTGTAAGGCGGTACCTTCCAGATGTGAACGTTGTTGTCACTCGAGCCGCTGGCCAGGAACTGGTCATCAGGGCTGATGGTGGACTTCACATAAAACGAGGAGTTCTGGTGTCCACTGAAAACCGCCACTGTGTGAGCAAACGTGATTCAGAACTTCAGACTTTAACTTATCGTGTCAAGATCTAAAGCTTTAGTTTTGCAAAAAATAAAAAACCCATCAAACTTCTCCTTTCTGGTGCTCTGCTCCCCGCCAAAGTAAAAGCACACAACCTTAGCACCATCTAGTGATTTAAAAGCAGTAAGCTGGAAACTCTCTCTGTGCCACAGATATAAAACATATGTCCTTGTTACCTGGTGATGTTTTTATCCCGCAGACGTTGAACATGTAGATGTTGTCATCCGTGCAGTTGCACATGACGTTGGATCTTGAGGAGTCCAGAACAAGACCGGAATAACCTGCAACATCAGTTTCAGTTTATTTTGGGTCTTTTGGATGTTTTTTTTTTAAATAAATATGATCTTTATAGAACAGGACTGACCCAGACGCATGCGTGTGCAGGAGCCAGAGTATGGATAAGTCTGCAGAGGAACGGGGTCGTGACGACATGGGCTGTAGCTCTTCCTCAGATCCCATGTTTTTATTACTCTGAAAGAGCGGAGGGGGGTGGGGTCATTTTTATGGTCATTTTTATTTTGGTGAGCTGCAGAGTTGTGCGTTTACCCATCAACAGCTCCCGAGGAGATGAGTGTGTGCTGATCCTGAAACAAAACCACCGTTACGCTCTGCTGCGTATCCTGGGAAAACAAACAAAGATAAGATTTCCATCTGAGATTTTTTTTCCTATCCGGGGAAAAAAATAAATAAAAATCCAGAAACTCACCACACTTGGAGCCATCCCACGAATGCTGCTCCGTCTCTTCCTCCACTTAGGAGGAGGATGCGTCTCTGCTTTGTTGTGAGCGCCGCTGATCTGCTTGACCTGCTTGTAGAAGCCATCTGATAACGAAAAATCACATAAAACACACTAAGAACACCAATCAACACATTGCATTTACTATAACAACAGAAGCGTTTGCAGATGAAGTTCCTAACCTTTTTGGCTGCACCTCATGTCCCAGACCATAATATTTCCATCTCTTCCTCCAGTGCAGAAAACAGCTGTTTGACAGAAGAAAACACATCAGTTAGCATCTGGATCTGCAGCTTTGTTCAAGTTTAGTGTCTCCAGTCACCTCTTTGTTGTACACAGAGCAGAGAAAGACAAGATAAGGATCCACTTTGCCTGCAGAGGAGCTGTATGCATCCTCGACACTCGCAAAAAGCAAATCCAGCGTTTTATTTTCTCTGGTGGAGCAGTGGACATGCTGTTGGAAGTGCAGCAGAGCGAGAAGCATGGTTATGCCTTTGGTGGTTGTGTCTGTAGCTTAGCAACGACTGCGCTGATGACATCACACGCAGAGAGGAGAGGATGTTGGAATGTATACTGCTGCCATGACAACACTGATGACGTCTCGGCTTAATTTCTGGGCTGATACAAATTTTCACTGCGGATTACACCATCTGTTGTTGACAATTATCAATAAAATAAAAATAATGCAACAGAAATCGGGCCATTTGATTTTTTTCCCTCCAAAGACTCTCACCAACTCATTTTATCGACTAAATATCATCAACAAAAACTAAAAAGACATTAGATCCTGTGATGCATCTGAAATGATCAGGGCAAATTAGATGTATAGGCAATTCAGGATGAACCCTTTTCGCATCACCAGCTGATTGAGTGGTTTCCATGGTAACATGACACACAGCTGGGATGAGAATCAGCTCCTCTAAATCTGAGACCATGGTTTTGTGTCGAAAAAGGGTAGAATGCCTTCTCCAGGTCAGGGACGAGATCGACAGGCGGATTGGTGCTGCGTCTGCAGTGATGCGGGCGTTGTACCGGTCTGTCGTGGTGAAGAGAGAGCTGAGCTGGAAGGCTAAACTCTCGATTTACTGATCGATCTACGTTCCTACCCTCATCTATGGTCACGAGCTTTGGGTTGTGACCGAAAGAACGAGATCGCGGATACAAGCGGCCGAAATGAGTTTTCTCCACAGAGTATCTGGGCTCTCCCTTAGAGATAGGGTTAGAAGCTCGGTCATCTGGGAGGGGCTCGGAGTAGACCTGCTGCTCCTCCACATCGAGAGGAGCCAGTTGAGGTGGCTCGGGCATCTAGTTAGGATGCCTCCTGGATGCCTCCCTGGTGAGGTTTTCCGGGCACGTTCAACCGAGAGGAGACCTAAAGGAAGACCCAGGACACGCTGGAGGGACTATGTCTCTCAGCTGGCCAGGGAACGCCTTGGGATTCCCCCAGAGGAGCTGGCCCAAGTGGCTGGGAAGAGGGAAATCTGGGCCTCTCTGCTTAGGCTGCTGCCCCCACGACCCGACTCCGGATAAATGGATGAAAATGCATGAATGGCATGACATACAGCATGCAGTATGTGTTTAACTGTTTGCTTTGTAGCTTTGTTTTTGTGGCTTTAAATATTTCAGCTCATCCTGTTTGACAAAAATGACTGTCAGCATTAAAAGCTGAAAAGGTGTCAGTTAAATATTCCCTCCTGCAGTCTGATTCTGCCGATATCAGAAACAAAAAAACAAACAATTCACAGCTTTGTGCATACATTTCTCCAGAGCCGTTTGTGTTGCTCTGTTATCATAATGATCCAGATCAGGACTCAACAACAAAGTGCAGCGTTTGTGTAAAATCTACCTTTTTCCCCTGGAGCAAATGCAACAGTCTTGAGGCTGCAGAGGTGACCTTTGAAACTCCCTAAAAGCTCGCCGGACTTCACATCCCACAGCCTGGCCATCTGGTCACCTGCAGCAGTCACCTGAAGAAGGCAGAACATGTTAGAAAAAGATTCACTAATGCTAAAAATCTAAGATCTGTTACACAGAGCTTGAATAATTGGTTGAAATAATAAAAATGTAAATTAAATTAGCATTTATACCAGCTGAGGCTCTCCTGGCACCCACGCAATGTCAAAGACAGCATTCTCATGAGCTAGCCATTCTGTAAAGTTCACATTCAGTTAGAAAAAATCATCTATACACACAGAAGAAGTGGTTATGAAGCCATCTGTTCAAGTACCTTTAAGAACAGGGTTTTCACGGCTCTCTGTGTTGTAGATCCGAACAATCCCTTCTTCGTTCGCTGCTGCGAGAATATTCTGCAGCTCTGCACCTAAAGGGAGATGCATTTAGTTTAAAAAAATAGGAGAATTGCCTTTTTCCAATATATTCACATCATGCAAATAGCTTACTGGAGGAGAAGGCCAATCCAAACGGAGGCACGGAGACACCAATGTTCCCATAAGAGATGTGCTCATCTCGTCGGGCACACTGGTAGCCTCCCAGCAAGAAGCTTAGGGGGATCCTGGAGCAGGAGTTTGCACGGAGAGCTGCACAGATGGAAACCGCAGTAAAAAGACTAATCAGATTCATGAACGCTGATCCCTACGTGAACTTTGGGGTGCATCTTCCTCAGAAATGTAGTTTTATTTTCTGTTTGTACCCTTTTTTATCAAGTTTAATTGTATGAGAGTGAGCCAGGAGCAAAAGGCTGGACCTGCTCTATAAAGTATGTGAAAAGCCAGCATATGTAAACGGAGTCATTAAAAAGATCCACAAAGAGGGGGATGCCGGTTTGATCCCAGCTCACTCCATTCTGCCTTTGTGCCCTCGAGCAAGACACTTCACATGCCTTGCTGCCTCACCTCTCTAAGTTGCTTTGTATGAATGCATAAACATAAAAAACACAGAGAACGGACACAAAAAAAACAAAACAAGAGTTTTTAGCAGTTTCACATCAGCTTAGTAGTTATTTTAATGGTGATCACAGATAATGAAACAGCTATAAATGACTGGCTAAGTTAAATAAAACTTTATTAATATTTGAGAAAACTAAAAAACCGCAGGATGACGTTGCATTTACGTTTCAGGAAGATTTCAGTTGGCTTTAACTGAACATTTCTTCTCCCAAACATAAAGAACCAGAACGAGACAGTCATATAAGATTAAATGGCTTTATAGATTTGTCTATGTCAAACTCAAAGGTTGATTTTTTTTCTTATCAAGCTAAAATGTACCAGCAGTTACAGATCTCAGTCCCCTAAACGCATCGGGTCTCACCGTTTTGCCTCCTTCGACCCACTTCTCTGTCAACAACAGAACGGAAAAGCACTCCCATCGTCCAACACGGACACGATCGGAATTAAACAATAAAAAGTTGGTCGGATCGTGAACTGGGGGTCTCCTCTCGTCTGTTGATGCTGATTACATTTCCCGCGTACAGGGGAGGAACCAAATTCCGCGCGAAACGTTTAATCAACTGCTATTGGTGCCGCCGTTCAAAGGGCGACTTCCGTAACGGGATCGTTTCCGCTTCTCCTTTCTTTCAAGAACAACTTCTTCAAAATAAAAGGACTACACAGACACGTAGAAGAAAACAAACATGCTAACAAGAGCATGAGAAAAATATATGCATTGGAAAAAGTATTTTAAAAGACAGGTGAAACATATACTGTGGTTTCATTATAGCAAATTTAAATAAACAACAAACAATCTTAAAATACTCTGTATTACACTGGGGAAAAAAAATCTCTCTATTTGAAATACCTGCAGAAACTCAGTTTTTTAATGCAGTCTATATATTTAAACCACGGTAAATAGATAATCTAAATTATATTTAATTTAAAATTTCTATCCTTTGAAATAAATCAAGTATATGTAATTTTAATGTCAAATGAATTTTTACTTTGAAAAGCAGAAACACCAAACCGGATATAGTATTACTGTAACACAACAATGCTAGGTTTTACCATCACTGTTTAGCATCGTCTGAGCATTGAGAAGCTAATGGACTATATGAATTGTAAACTATTATACCTAAAATATTAATAGAAATAAAAAAAATGTCACTTTCAACGGCGCGATCATTCCTATCGGAGGCTTGTTATGGGGAACAAGAACTGGACGCTAATTCCGCTCTTATGGAGCTGGACAAAGGTGCTAACCAGTTAGCATAATGCTAAATGTACTCTGGTGCTGTTTTGTGTTTATTCGATGTTTTGTTCAAATTTGATCAGTTATTGGAGGTTTGCCCGTATTTTGTGTGACTGGAGCACTGTTTGTAATTCCAGGGCTGCGGTCAGGGAAGCTAGGAGAGCAGTGTGAAGCGGTGGTGTTGTTCCCCAAACTCTTCCAGAAGTACCCCTTTCCCATCCTAATCAACTCAGCCTTTCTAAAACTAGCTGATGTCTTCAGACTTGGGTATGGAAGCCTTAAGATTACTTTTCCATAATGCCTAATGTGTTAGTTTATTTTATAGCTCGTCATCTCCCCTTATTAAATTAACATATTACAATATTCATATACATCAAGGCAGCTAATACTCAGAAATGTACATTGCAACAATTAACCTTGTTCTCAGTGCTTAAATCACTCAAATTTAATTAACTTATTTTCTGATTATACATATTTTAAAAATGTAAATGGGCACTTATTAAGACATTTTGAATCATCACTGGATTTATCTACAATCATTCTAGCTGTGTCACAAACATGTTCATTTAAAGTTGCCTGTTTTTCTGCCCAGCAACAACTTTCTGCGGCTGTGTGTGCTGAAAGTGACGCAACAGAGCGAGAAACATTTGGAGAAGATTCTCAACGTGGATGAATTTGTTAAAAGGGTGTTTTCGGTCATCCATAGCAACGACCCTGTGGCCAGGTCCATCACTCTGAGGTAAAGATGTACAGAAAGTTAGTCTGCAGAGGATATGCTCCAGAACATTTCTTTAAAGCCCTCTTTTTGTCACCCAAGATGTAAAAGAAATCATTTTCTTGTTGATTTGTTTGTTCAGAATGCTCGGTAGTTTAGCTTCCATCATCCCAGAGAGGAAGAATGCCCACCACAGTATTCGACAGAGCTTGGACTCTCATGACAATGTGGAAGTGGAGGCTGCTATTTTTGCTGCTGCAAGTTTCTCTGCGCAGTCAAAGTAAGAGAAACTGTGGCTGGAACTAAGCTGTCGTTCCAGAAAATGATGTTTTTGCACACATTAGATGTTTGATTTGACTGATTTGAACGTTGCAGAGACTTTGCAGCCGGAATTTGCAACAAAGTCAGTGAGATGATTCAAGGTAGGTTCATTCAAGGTGAAAAAAAAAGAAACATCAGCCTCTAAAAATATTTTTACAAAATCCTGCTTGTCTTTTTCATAATTTGCACTCCTTTTCAACTTTTAACAGGTTTGGACACTCCAGTGGAGCTGAAGCTGAAGTTGATTCCTATGCTGCAACACATGCATCACGATGCCAGCCTAGCATCCAGCAGCAGAGAGCTTCTGCAGCACCTGGTCAACTCTTACCCCTCCACCCGCATGGTCATCGTCTCTCTGCACACCTTCACTCAGTTGGCTGCCTCCTCTCTCATCGATATCCCCAAGCAGGTAGTGTCATGTACCAGATTGAGGTGGTGCATGTTTGTTAAATGTTTTAATCCTGAATTACATCACAGTTACTGATCCACTTCTGTCCACCCAGTTGCAGCTCCTTCTTCAGTACCTGAAAGATGATCCAAGAAAAGCTGTAAAAAGACTCGCAATTAATGACCTAAAGCTGTTGGCTAAAAAGGCGCCTCACCTATGGACCAGAGAAAATACTCAGGTAGAGATGCTGACAATAAAACTCTCTTCTTGTAGCTGTTAAATCTGCACCGATTCTAACACGGGACATCTCTGCAGGTGCTGTGCGAGTGCGCTCTGACCATCCCTTACAACAGTCTGAAGCTGGGGATGTTGTCTGTCCTCTCCACTCTCTCTGAAACAATAGCAATTAAACAGTATTTCAGTAACGCGGCTGGTGAGTGTTATTTATTTTTGTTTCTGGTATGAAATCATTTTATTCATCATTTTCCCTGTTGAGCAGAAGAATGGCTTTGGATTAAGTTGTTAAAACTTTCCTGTCAGGTGGTGCTTCAGTTCCCCCTCGGCTCACTGACCTGGTTAAACTGGCACAAGAATGTTGTTACCATAGCAACCTGGCAGTGGCTGCTCACGGGGTCGTTGTGCTGTGCAACATCACGATTTCCTGTTCGGAAAAAGGTTAGTTCCTGTGGACAATGGCCTATTTGAGGGATTTTTCTAACATCACTTCCTGTCTGTGGTTTAATCTCAGCGCCTCTTTGACTCGTCCTGTTCTTGTTTTTTGTGGATTTCTCGTCCTCAGACAGCGTCCAGCTGGAGCAGGACACGGTTTTGGGAGTGGAGTCCCTCCTGATGCTGTGCAGTCAGGACAGCAGTCCCAGTGCCCAGGCCACTCTTAAAGTAAGACAAGAGTAAACAGACATTGGTGACAAAAAAACAAGTTTATTCTGACAGATACAGACACTTTGCTTGTTAAAGGAACTAGAGGCAGGATCTTTAAAAAATCTGTAAAAATTAAACATGTATGTTCATTTTTTCAAAGCCAATGGGTGATGAAGCGTTATAAACCAAAAAGAATGAGGCCACCCATGTATCGTTCCATTTTCTTAAACAGGCTGTTTGCTGCAAAATGCGCTGCAGTTCGGTCACGAATTTCCCGCGCTGCCCTACGGATGTGGTGTCAATTGACACTGCTTGCGCGTTCACGACAGCTTCAAAACAGAAAGAAAATGTGTTCGACACTGCAGATCGGTAGGTGGCGCTATTGCACCTTAAGTTGCTTGCCAACCGCCAAACTCCAAAAGAAGAACTGTGGGAATGGATTCTACTGCAACCAGCAAACGACCAAGCGTGGCACAAAGGAAGTTTATTCAGCGGCATCTCGTGAGTCAAAAACCAAATATGGTAAAAGACAGGCAGGGACCTGAATCTATATCGGATACGTGATGACGAATGGAGGCTGCTTCAACTATATCTGGGACTCAAAAAGGATGCTGCCATGGCTCATTTCCTAGTGAGCAGGTAAGAAACATTATAGGTTGTGTTTAGAGATGATATGACAATGATCTGACCTCACCGATGACTCAGAGAGAGCTAGCATGCAGTAGCATTAGCTGTGATCATGCTACAGTAGTAGCATTAGCTGTGATCAGGGCTGCAGCGTGGATTGCTTCGCCGCAATATTGTCCGTGAGAGCGGCGGGGAGTTGCCTTTTCAGCGTGAGATATTGGAGGTGTGGCGTGAGAGCGTGTGAAGAGGGTCAGGTAATGGTATTTTTGTGTTTGTGTAACATAGCCGTCTGTGCACGCTCCCGTGCTGGGCTGCAGTTACTCGCAGAGCCGGGCGCGTCGCTCGTGAGCATCGTTTCTTTTTTCCTGCCTCTAGTTCCTTTAAATGATGAATTCATTTTGAATCTTAGGAACACTGAGTTCAGTTTCACTCACCAGACCAGATTTCCGCCAGACCTGTAAAATAAAATCATCTGTAAGAGCGCTAAACAAACTCAAAAAGCAACACGTTCCACTTTAAAGACAAAAGAAGCCTGAAAAACATCTAAATGACTCCAGGCCTAAGTTATAGCTAAGGTCAGAGGTCATAAGTCAACAATAAGAGAGAGACAGAGGGACATACATGGCCCCCATGAGCCAAAACCAATATATATCATATACGTAGTGGACACCCCGTGGACTGGCGCTGCCTATTGGAGCTGCCGTAGTATCCGGTCGCCATCTTGGATGGGTCTCCATTCACCCCCAGTGCATTTATTCATACTGAAGAAGGTGCTTACCCAACTAAAAAACACATTTTATTATGTTTTTTCACAAAATCAGACATGTGGTATGGCATGATAATTAAAATATAAATATAATAAAATAAATTAAAATATAAAATCCCAACAGGTAGGCTAGAAAAGTCCCAGAAAATTCCAACATGATCTGTTTTCAATAGTACGCCAGTTGTTGCAACCATAGGCTTAACAAAAAACGGGCATAGTTGCTCACTCTGTGTTGACTCCAGTTGGGTTTGGAGAGTGAGGGACCCATCCAATATGGCGGTGATGCTGTTGCTCTCCAGCATCCAATGGGGCGTCTACGTATTCTTGTCAAAACCTGTGCTGCCAAAAAAAAAACCTGACTCATCTCACATTTAGCAAAAATCCTCCTAAAAAGAGCTCTTAAGATTAGTTTGCATTTGATGTTTTTTAACAGCAGCTGTAACTAGAGTTCTGATTTATTCCTCGTCTCAAACCTCACAGACGGCCCTGACCTCCCTGGTGAAGCTGCTGAAAAGTCGACCCCACCTCAGCCAACCGGTCGTGGAGTTCCTGCTCGGTCAGCTCCACCTATCCTGCGACTCCTCTCAGGTCCTCATGTGCCACGCCCTGGCGGCCATTGCTACCCACCTGCCAGTGCTGGGAGACGGCATGCTGGGAGATCTGGTGGATCTCTACCGAGTGGTCGGCCATTCCTCCACCGGCGAGCAGCAGGAGCTTCTGGTGAGGACTGATAGACGGGTCACACGCCAGCTGGAGCTTTTGGTTTTGTTTTAGAGCGTGTTTGTTATGTTGGGTCTTTGTTTTATTTGTACATCTCTTTGGTTGCTGCAGGTTTCCTTGGCGACGGTGATTTTTGTTGCCAGCCAGTCGTCCCTGTCGGCGGAGGTAAAGATGCTGATCAAACAGCAGCTGGAGAACGTTGCTAACGGCTGGACGGTGTATCGGATCGCGCGGCAGGCCTCGCGCATGGTGAGCAAACGTTTTCATAAAGACTGGATCACAAATCTGAAATAAGGTAATAAATGGTGACATCATTCAGGGATGCCACGAGTTCTCCAGCGAGCTGTACCAGTGTCTTCGCACCCGCGTGGCGTCGGAGCACTTCTACTTCTGGCTGAACAGCCTGAAGGAGTTTTCCCAGGCCGAGCAGTGCCTGAGTCACGTGGAGGACGGAGACTACAGCGGAGCCATGAGCGCCATCGCCGAGGCCCTGCGCTCGTACCAAAAGGGCATCGCCTCCCTCACGGTCAGTTAACCGCGAGGCATCTGCTTCTCAAAAACTCCAGCAACACCTTTGTGCTGTTTTAGTAAGTTTGTTTGGTTCGTTTCTGCCTGCAGGCTGCCAGCACTCCTCTGAGCCCGCTTACGTTCCAGTGTGAGTTCATTAAGCTGCGTATCGACACCCTGCAAGCCCTGTCGCAGCTCATTTGTACCTGCAACAGCCTGAAAACCAGCCCGCCGCCCGCCATCGCCACCACCGTCGCTCACTCTTCGGGCAACGAGCTACAGAGGTGTGGCCGCATCTCAATGCAGGTAAGTTATTCTTTGCAGTGGGTCGAAATACAATATAATAATTACATATTCTGTCATTTAGCAGTCAGGTGGTTCACTTAGTAGCAGGATCTGTTCATCCAAGCAGAATAAATACACCCTGATGGGATTAATCACATTGTTGCTCCTTTTTTCCCCAGATGAAGGTATGCATGGATGAGTTCAGAGGTCTCGCTGCTCGCTATGCAGATTTGCACCAGTCCTTGTTTGATGCTGATTACGCCACCCTCCGTAACGTGGAGTTGTATCCTTAAACGGTTATCAGTCCAGTCACGCTCCGCTCTTTGACACTCCTGTGGGATTTGTTTGTTTTAACCGTCTGTCCAGACAACAGCAGAGCTGTTTGCTCGTCTCCCATGTGATCGAAGCTTTAATACTAGACCCACAAGCAGCCAGGTGAGTTTTATGCTGCTTCAGTCACCTGAGAAATGGACATTATTACAGTAATACACCGTCTGTTTGTATAATTTAGCTTTCAGGAGTACGGCGCGTTGGGATCCGTGCAGACGGAGAGCGAATACGAGCGACGGATGATGTCGGTCTTCAATCACGTGTTGGAGGAAGTGGAAGGGCTCTCCAAGAAACACCCCCCGGTTTCACACCTGGTGAGACTCGCAGGATTCCAACAAGTTCTCAGGTTTAACTATCAAACCGCTCTCTTATCTAAACTCGTGCTTCTTGTTTTTCAGCACACGAGCTGTCTTTGTGACGCCGTCATAGCGCTGCTGAAGGTTCCGATGTCTTTCCAAAGGTATTTCTTCCAGAAGCTCCAGTCAACCAGCATCAAGGTAATTCATTTTGTTTGCTTCTGCTAGCATCAGGAGGTGGTGTTTGCTTCCAGGTAATCATCATATCTGACTTTTGTTTTCTGTTTTCCAGCTTGCGCTCTCTCCATCACCACGAACGCTCAGCGAGCCGATCCCAGTGCAGAACAGTCAGCAGCTGACTCTGAAGGTGGAGGGGGTCGTGCAGCACGGCTCAACCCCGGGACTCTTCAGGAAGATCCAGTCCGTCTGTCTTAACGTCACTTCAGTCCTCCAGAGCAAGACGGGGCCTGACTATAAGGTTTGTGTTGTTTTTTCCCCCGTCAAAAAATCTGACTTATTTTCTTTTATTCACTCTCATTTTAGCTAGTCCTAACCGATACAACACATTATTTTTTCAGATTCCACTAGATACCAAAACAAATGAGATGGAGCAGCGTGTCGAACCTCACAACGACTACTTCAGCACCCAGTTCTTGCTGAACTTCTCTGTCCTCGGCACCCACTTGGTCACCGTGGAGGCCTCTGTGGTGGATGAGAGCGGCGTCGAGTGGAAAACGGGGCCAAAGACGACGGTGTCCGTCAAGTCTCTGGAGGATCCTTACTCCCAGCAGCTCCGCCACCAGCTGCAGCAGGGTGGAGCTCAGCCCGCCCCACAGCGAGGAGCTTACGCTCGGTTTTAGTGGATTTCTTCTCACTGATTCCCATCAGTTCCCATCATTAGGAAACTAAATATGTACATATGTTTTTTTTAAGTCTTTAATAAAAGTCTTTAATTTTGAAAGGGCTTTTTGTGTCAGTGATGTTTAGAATGAGATAAAATTCCTTGGTTAATCTTTTCCACATAGATGCAGTAACACAGAAAGCCACTAGGGGGCAGACTACTATAACAATGCATTACAAAAACTCCTAATAAATATAAAAAACGTGAAATAATTGTTAGGAGTGTAACGTTTGCTCTGGGATTTATATTTAATCCAGAAATCAAATATTTGCCACGATTAAAAAAAAAACAAAAGAAAAAAACAGATTTAATACTGGAACTTTGCATCTTATAGTTTGTGAAAAGAAAAAAAACACATCCGGCATAGAATAAAGTATTAAAAACTAAATTACGTCTCACCTTTAGTGTTGATGTAATCTGGATGGATTAGAATTACTTAAAATGAAGTCAGCATTCAATTTTAGGTGTGTGTGTGTGTGTGTGTGTGTGTGTGTGTGTGTGTGTGTGTGTGTGTGTGTGTGTGTGTGTGTGTGTGTGTGTGTGTGTGTGTGTGTGTGTGTGTATGAGGTGTTCAGCTTTTACAGACATTAAAACCAACAACGTTTGACATCAGGGAGTCTGCGCACTTCGACACCAAAGGCTGGCGTCAAACCCATAGATATCATATAAACACTAGATGCCTTACCCGCGCTGTTCGTCGATTGGACGAACGTCCCTACGCAGCGGCCATCTTACCTCGGACAGCTGCCCCCTTTCGTAACATTGGTGTCAATGGTGAATGTACTATTTAAATAACTCTAACTTGCTCAATTTTCAACCGAATTTCAAACGGTTTGGTTTGTTATAAACGCCAGAGATGTGGCTGTAAAATATGACGGATTTGGCCCGTTAATTTAAAAATGTTAAAGTATGTCCTATCAAGCCTATGTGTTATAAGGATTGTAATAATGCAACCGGCTTGTAAATCCGTTCATTTTTAATCGAGTTAAGAGTGTTTTTGTTGAAGTTGTTCACTCACCTTCCATCTGCTACCATTGAGAACGGAACGTAAGCTGTCCGAGGTAAGATGGCCGCCGTGTAGGGACGCGGTCGACTCCCAGTTAAGGCATCTAGTGTTTATATGATATCTATGGTCAAACCAACAAGCGCGAGCGTCAAATCTGAGTAAATAAAAACATTTAGTTCCGCTCTGAATTTTCACAATAACAGTGTCTGGCGCGTTTAAATTAAAAGTCTGATGGGTTTTCTTCACAAATAAAAAAACTGCAAATAAATCTCAAGTAAAGTGATAATTTCACTGATCATTATTGAAATAGTCCAGCATTTACATAATTAAAGTTTCATTGTAATTTGTATGGTACATGTAAAATATTGTAATGATAATATAGGCAATTCACTGATAAATTAAAATAATGTTTATATAACTGATGGGAAATGTTGGATCTGATCTATAATCAGGTCACTTCAAGCCTCAGATAGAATCATCTGTATATCTGATCTGATTTCATGTACTGATAATCGTGACTCTGAAGTTGCATAAATATGGCATTGTTTTAATCATTTTTTCTGTAAAATCGATAGTGACAGCGTCCCTTTGTGCGTGAAGAACAAAATAAAAAAAGGCAATTGTAGGATGTATCCTCTTTTTCTTTTTACATGTTTAATGTAAACCATTTAACGATGATAATACGTTTTTATTCTCCTAATACACACATAAAATGTAATACATGTTATTTTCATATTAACTAAAATGTTTTATTATTCATATATAATTATATTGCATCATGATTGATGCTTAGTAAGAGAAAACCATGACGTGGGTCTTTTATTTTGAAGACAGACAAAAATCAGCTTCCGGTTTTTTTGCCGCTGTTCCTTTGTGGATCTTGCCGCGGTGTGAATCGGGGATCTGGAGAAAGATAACGGATTCTAGCAGCCTAGGGAAGAAAACCCGCCGTTCCCTCTATTTGATGCGCACATGTACGCGTTGTGGTGCGGTTGTCTAGCGAGCAGCGTTGACCCGAGGCCCGCCTGCAAAGCCTTTTTGTCGGACTCTTATTTGACAGGAGCTCAGTAGCTATCTGAGCTGACGGCGATGGTGATGATGATGATGATGTATCTGAGGATTTATCCCGGTGTCTTTCACTGAGATGGAGCCAGCGACGATCGAGTGGAGCTGCTGGAGCTAGGACCTGGATAGCTAAATGGGTGCAAAAGCTATATTACCGCACGGGGAATTCTTTAACATTATCACCTTAGCCCAGATCAGATTTAAAACACTTAACATGATGCCGACTGTGGGAAATTGCTAATTTTTGGTTAGCCACACCATTTATTTCGCTTCAGCGACTAGTTTTCACCCCAGGCTGTCCTTGGATGCTTCAGTGACATTAATTGGGTGAGTAACATGAGCTATTAGACTTTTACTACTAAACTACAGGGTGGGACTACACTCTGGCTGAGCCTCTGCGCTTTGCACCAGATACAGACATCTAGCGTCAGAGTTAACGTTTCGTGGTGACTCTTAAAAATACCAGACTCCTAAATCCCTTTAGCTTCCTTTGGTGTTCGTGTCAATATTTCACAACAACGTTGAAACCTACAGGTTTCTGACGTGTTTCGTTGCTTCTATTCCCGTTATGCTAACTCACCTTGCTGCTAGCTAGCATGTTATGAAGTACTCGACTGCTAAGGCAGGCCGGTCTAACACATAATCAATCTAACATTCCAGTCTGTAATTATTACCTATTTAAAATATAAGTAATAACACCCTTACTAGTCTGTTACATTCTTGGTAGTCGGAACTGAAAGTAAAGATACATAAAATAGCATTAAAAGGAATATTTTAAAGTCTTCACAGCTGTTTTGGGAACTTTAAGATCTTTAAAATTAGTTATTTTTGTCTATATTGTAGATATAAATATTTCAGAAAGTTCTGGTATAAAAGATATCTTCAGATATCCTGAAGGCCTTTTGTGTTTTTCCACTATAACCTCATTCTTTTTTCCACTTTTCCAATTTATGTGTATTGGTCTTTCAGGCCCAGATCTTCATAAATAAATTCTTTCTTAAAGGATACCTTGTGGATATCTGTAGGGGATTCTCACATTCCAAATATCTACAACATAGTTTCTGCTGGTCCTAATTTTTCTTTTGTATGAAAGGAAGTTCCATCAAATTCCTTCTATCTGACTTGGAACAGCTGAATTATGGATTCCTGCTCTTCTGAGCCTAATTATTATATGACTAATCAACTTGCCATACTGTAATGTCCCTGCAAATGGTCCTTTTAAGGTCCTGCGTGTGTTACTGAGAGCCAGACACCACTCAGTCCCAAATTACCACCTTAAGTACATGCTTTTATTGTCTTAAAAATAATCGGAGCATGGCGTCCTCTACAGATGTGCTGGGCATAAATGTCATTCCATCACCTTTCCCTCAAATGTTTAGCTGCTTAAACAGTAAATAGATAAAACTACTTAGTAGCAACTCTCTTCGATGAACTTACACTTTTCTCCATTAAGTTCAAGGCATTTTTTCAGAATAAAAATGATACGCTTGTTATATTTTTTAACGTATCATTGCTCTTTTGATGTTTGGTTGACTATATCTTAATAAAAGAGGTGTAAAAAGATCTTATTTTTATAAAAATAACCCAGATGGAGCATATTTTGTATTTTATTGAAGCACACACCATATCTAACAAAAAACCCTATTAAACTTAAAATATGTCTGTTGATGCTATTGCCCCTAACGAATAGAAAATTAATAGAAAAGTCAATAAAGAACAATTTTCATTGTTTTTTTTCTTGATGTTAATAAAAAAAGTTTGGAAACTGCAGATCAGGTAAGTTCTTAGAATAGAAATCCCAAAAATGTTAATTATTTATCTGAAAATTTTGATTTTTCCTGCATGAGCTAAAACACATTTAGGTGAAAATCAAAACTCTGTTGATATCTAAACATTAAATAAAGTGGCAACACTTTACAATAAGGGTCCCTTTATTAACGTTACTTAGTGCATTATTAAGCATTAATAAACAAATGATCCTTGTATTAACATTCCTGTTATTGTTAACTATTAAGTGTCCTTAAGGTTAGGGTTATTAATGTATTACTTAATATTAATATTAAGCAGTTGTTAATACTTTATTTAATAGTCTATTAATGCCTAATAATGCCTTAAGTAACGTTAATAAAGGGACCCTTATTGTAAAGCGTTACCAATAAAGCTTTATTAGTATTAAACATAAAAAGTACAACTTAATTTTTCACTTTCTTTCGTTTTTCGTGTTTTTCTCATCTCTGTCAAACGAGGAGACTCTAACTGCTGCTGTGTGTCTTTCAGACGGCGCGTTTCAGGATGGCACAGCTGTTGGACTGTGCCGGCAAACTGAGCTGGGTTCTCCTCAGTTCCGTGGTCCGTTTCACGTTCATGTTCTTCAACAACTGTGTAGCCATCCCGTCCTACTGCTTATACCTGCTGCTCCTTCAGCCGCTGAGAATATGGGACCGCTCCACGTTCTGGCACATCGAAGGGGTCATGTTCAAGTGGCTGCTGGCCATGGTGTCTTCGTGGGGCTGGGTGGCAGGTTATACAGGTAGGAGGCTCTTCCATTCATACTTTTGTGTCCCGTCACACCACACGTCCAGATTGAATGTGTTTACATGCTGGTGATGTGCAGCGTGGTTCAGTAAAACATTCATGCAGGTCTAAATGAGTTGCTGCTGCAGGAAGAACAGATTGTAGGAGACGATGGAATAGATTCTTTGAAAATTAAGTGACTTCCTGTTTATTGCTTTTATTTCAAAGTAAAAGTTTGAATTCCACGTTGATTTCATCGAGTGCAAGCCTCGGACTTTTCCTCTTTGACCTCAACCAAATATTTATATGGTTTTGCATGTGTTAAATGTGGTTAGGGAAGGCTACTTTTAAATGGTTGCCTTGTGTTTTACCACATCTAGAAATAAGTCGATGCTAAAAAGTGAATTTAAGGAGTCATCTGCAAGGTCCATCGACTTCAGTGGAAACTAGAATTCCAGATGCAGCCTGGAAGGTGAATCCAGAAGAGTTCGAGCATCTCCTGAATGCTGGTTCCAGGACAGGTTTTTCTTTATTACTAGTCATAGATTGTGTGTGAGAGAGCCATCAGAACATCCCATCTCCAGTTTAAAGGTGTGGAACACTGAAAAACCATTTTTAAAATCTTATGTCTGATTATAATCTGTCACTCTGAGTTTTTCATGCAGGCTCCTGCATTAGCTTCTGATAGAAAATAGGCAGTGAAACTCTAGGATTAGAAAAGTCTGACAGATCTATGTCACACTGTCATTTAACATTCATGGACTCACCCATCTTGACTCACGACGGGGAAGGCTGTTGTTGGTTTAGCGTCCAGGAAACAGCAGAGAACGTCTCGGCTGGTAGAAGCTAACCGTTAGCATTAGCAACTCCACCACACAGCAGAACTCCTCCAGGCTTGTGTTATTTGTGGAGATAAAACATCCACATTATAATTCATGGGTACAGTCACGTTGCTGTTAGCCAGACTCCAAATCCTGCCATCTGAAGCTTAGCTATGATGTGGCTCACTTCTAGTTCCTGAAAATGATGCACCACTGTTTTTCTTCCCCAGAGTACGACTTACAAGGCATTAATTCCTACTACAGACCACTGCAAATGCATTGATTAAACGAGTGTTGAACACCTTTAAAGATGATTCCAAAACTGCAACATGGCAACATCTTAATCTTGTAAAAAATAATGTTTTTGATTAATGCATTTTTTTTTTTACAAAATGCTGCTCAGGCACAGAAAAGGTGTTGTGCTCCAGAGTGACACAACAACAAACACTCACCTGACACACGATCAGACAGTGCAATATGGAGCTTGTTGGTTGGTCTCAGCAGTCTGGTTGAATATCTTGACATGCCACCGGTCACAGCGGTGTTTGGTTGCACAGAGCTGAAAGCAAAATGCTTACAAATGACTAAGTGGGTAACATGTGGAGCAACAAGGCTCACCGATTAATAATTCACTGCTTTCGGCATATAGAAAAAAAAGTTTCACGTTAAAGGTCTGGATTCGTGGAGTCAAACGACGGCGTTTAATTGGCATGATTAGATGGCAGCGAATAGTGAGATTTACTTCGTACTGAATATTTAGCTCCAAATTTAATATTTATTTTCAAAATAAATATCTAGTTCACAGCTAAATATTTAATTTGGAGTGAAATATTTAGTTTGTAAACTAAATTATTAGGTCAGACCTAAATATTTATTTTGTAAAATAGATGTTTAATTTACTAACTAAATATTAAATTTGGAGCTAAATATTTAGTTTACAAACTAAATATTTAGTTTGTACACTAAATATTATTATAAATATTTAGTTTGTAAACTTAATATTTAGGTCAGACCTAAATATTTAGTTTGTAAAATAAATGTTTAATTTACTAACTAAATATTAAAATTGGAGCTAAATATTTAGCATACAAACTAAATATTTGGTTTACAAACTAAATATTTAGTTTACAAACTAAATATTTAGCTCCAAATTTAATATTTATTTTCCAAAATAAATATCTAGATCCCAGCTAAATATTTAATTTGGAGCTAAATATTTAGTTTGTAAACCAAATATTTAGTTTACAAACTAAATATTTAGATCTGACCTAAATATTTAGTTTGTAAAATAAATACAGTATGTAACTCTAAAATAAATATTTAGCTTGCTAACTTAATGTTTAGTTGGGAACTTTAACATTTATAAATGTATGAATAACATGATAAAATATGACTTTGAAAAATTAACTCCCATTTCTTTTCTCTTGTGATAGGCTAAATAACCCAAAATACTGCTGTTAAATTATGACTTTTTGACTTTACAAATGGCACCCCATAGCTTGAAGGCTCCTAAAAACATCATCTAGGATCAATAATCCCAAGAACACGAACTCGGAGAGACGGAATTTAAGACGTAACAAACCTAAAGAAGAAAAATCAGCAACTTTGTAACGTTAGCAACAAATTGTTAGCTGTATGCTATCGTATAGTCGAGCCAAAGGGCAGAAAAAAGGCGTAAACCTGGAGAGGAATTTTTAAACATCTTGATGAAACCAGTAATTAGTATAGATATTGTATACGTGAGCACAAAAAGTCACATTAGTTTATTTTAACTGCAGAAACAAAGCAGACATTGAGGTGTTGGTGCAGATTTGACACATGCTTAGTTTAGACGGCTTTTAGATGCAAAAGAGGTGAGAATGAGTTTAAAATCAGTGAAGGTGGCAGAAAATGTTTTTGTTTGCAGGTGCTGTTGTCTGAGTCTTGTGATGAGGGTGCAATGACTTCCTAGCTCATCCAGTTTTTATCCAAGGTCACTGGTTTTACTGTGGCGCTTGCAGCTTTTATTTTTCTGCTTTGTTTCAAACAAGATGTGCATCTTATGGCTGTTTTAGCCTCCTGTCTGCAAAATGACACAATTGAATTATAAATTTCCATTTGAGGATTTTACATCTGAATATCAGCAATCTCTGAAGTTTTCAAACATTCTTTTAAATATTTCACTCAAATTACCTTATAATTCTTGAGTTATTGGATTTTTATGATAACAAAGCGCATATACAGCTGCAGAGGTGGATAAATCTAACAAAGTGTTGCGACGGTGTTTAATTTATGACGTGCATAATGTGACAGGGATCCCTCACAACCCGATACGCCGCAGTCAGAAATCTGAGCTTTAGTTAACGATCATTCGTGGAGGATGTTGCGTCACGTTCGCTGCAGAGGAGCGAGATCAGATCGTTTGATCAGGTCTGAACGAAGCTGGGGTGCACTTTGTCACAGATGCCTGGAGTCAATCATTAAGAGAAGGTTCATTGTGGTGGGAGGTGAATGCACTCAAAAACTATCTGGAGTTTATCATCAAATGGTCGTTGAACTTTAGCTTGATACTTAACCAAGAGTTAAACCCGGGTTTGTTACGGGAAACCGATCTAGAAATGATTGATTCAAGGGAAGCCCCCTGAGCTAAACATTTATTTTATGGTTAATTACGTCCGATTGAACGCTGGTGTTTTTTTGTTTTTCTGAATGTTGACCATTACAGCATCAGGAGCCTTTGAGCCCTGACCTTTATTCTCATGTGGTCATGAACTAAAGCCAGCTGTGGGGTGCAGCTCAGCTCTCAGTGATGCAGAAATTTAAGTCGCTCATTCATGATCTAATACATATTACAGCTGAGCCGCGTTCGTTAGAAGATCCCGGGTTGGGCGACCCGAGCCGGGCTAACATTGCATCATGGTTGCTGCCGGCTCGGCACTTCACAGCGGATCATAAACCCCTTCTTAAGCCCATAGCGTGTTTTATTTTATTATATAAGCTAATGGCATTGTGATGTTGCTTAGCAGATACTCGCGTTCTTATTAAGGCCGTATTTAATGAGCAGACAGCTGTGAGCTGTTATTTGAGTAGAAAATGTTATTTTAATGTTTGATTCTAACACATTTGGACTTGAATATGATGCCCAGTTGCATCAGCAGGCAGTGCAACACGTGCACGACAAGAATACAAGACATATTAGCTTGTTTTGTAGGATTAATCCTAAATCTGTCACGTATACTCAAACAGGTGCTTTAAAGCCTGCAGGATGATGTTTTTAGACCATGTTGCATGAGTGGGTGGTCTGTCAGACCTGTGGAGGAAGATCACAGCTGATCATTACGTGCACTTGTTCCTCAGTTATGAGCTGCATGTTCCAGTCTTTGATCACAGTGGAAATAGAGTTTACACACAGAGGATTGTGACTTCTGTGTCTTCCTGCAGAGTTGCTCTCTTTTACTCACTTGCTGCTCTTTTGTGTTCATTTATTGCTTTTATGAAAAAAAAAAAAAACATGCACCTATCTTGTCATGTATGCATGGTGGAGCAGTTGTTGCCTTGCAGCAACACGGTTGCAGGTTTGACTCCCAGCTGCAGCTATTCTACATATGTTCGCCTCGTGCCTGCATGGGTTTTCTCCAGGTACTCTGGCTTCCTCAACAGACCCAAAACATGCACGTTGGGTCGATTGGTGATTCTAAATTGTCCTGAGGTGTGAGTGGGTGTTTGTCTGTGTGTGTGTGTGTGTGTGTCCCTGTGATGGACTGGCGACCTGTCCAAGATGGCCCCCACCTCTGACCCCTGGAGACACCAACTCCCTGCGACTCTACTGTTTCATCAACTGAAACTTTATTGAAAATAATAATTTTCTGTCTTTCTGGTACTTTAATCAACCCCCTAGTGCTAATTATTCATCGTTTCATTAATAAAATCTGATTTAAGTTGATTTTCCTGCTAAATGAAGGGAACTTGACTGTTTTCTAACAGTCTGATGTCAAGTTATTGTCAGTAAATAAAGATATTAACCAAGCACGTTCAAAGTGTGGCCCGGGGGCCAAATGCGGCCATCAGAGTGATTTTGTGCAGCCTTTGTCTCTATCAGGATGCTGAAATAGGTCATTTTAACATTTTTATCTTCATATTTGTGTTAAAATGCATCTTTTAGGGTTATTTCTGATTAATGCAAACTAAAAACAATCATATTTTCCTCATCTTGAAATGTTTTTACACCCCCTCGATACGAATCATTGCTTTAACCTTTTCAGACATGTCCCATTCTTCACTTATAATTATTTATGAATAAATCCCTGATTGTTTCGGTGTCGTTTTCTAGATTTTATTCACCTGTTAAAAGAAACTGGATCGTTATAGAAATGTTATTATAAAACATTTACATAGAAGATAAGAGATCTGATTGGTCACGTGTAGTTTAATCTAAGACGAAGGCTTCGTTGAGGTACATAAGGCCCTAAAAACCCAACTATCTGTTAGGATTGACTGTTTCTTTAGGTTTTATGACACAAGCCTGATCAGATGTTAGATAACTGCGCAATAGGAGCTGTTAGTGAAGTGAAAATCCCTGGATCGTCTTATTTTCAGAGCTTTAAACAGACTGCACTTTCCAGTAGTTATAACCTGCGTACGCCCACAACGTGTTACCGGTTTCTTGGCTGATTGGACTAAGTCAGTGGACTGTGTGGGCGTGCACACATCATCTTTAATTGACGTTTCTCTGACAGTCCTGAATTATGTTGTTTGCACAAGTTAAGTGAAGCCGTTTGGAAAGTATTCAGTGTTTTATCAGCCGAGTGTTTGACCTGGACGTCGCTGCTCGTCCGCTTCCACGACCCCGTTTAAACTTTTCCTCCCTTTAAACCACATTTTCTAATATTTTATAGGCGTGATTTAACCTCATCTTTGAGCCACGGGTTTGTCAGATCATTTTAAACTTTGATTTTGCTACGTTTTATAATTTTTTTCAAGGATTTTCTGGGATTTTGCTCAAAACCTAATGAATTACTGTGCTGTTGTGTGTTTACGCGTATTTGTGATAAGCGATGCTGAGCTGGAACAAGCTTCAGATTAGTCCGTGCCAAAATGTCCAATTTTCCAGGGATGTTATCTGAATTTGTGGAATGAAAATTCATTCTGATGGCTCACTTAAGAAATGCATCTTCCCCGTCTCCAATGATAATGTTTAGCTTGATGATGCATTGTGGGCCAAAACTTTCTGAAATGTGGGTTAAGTGTTGTCCAAGTGCAACGAGAAGCATCGTGGCTTCTTGTGGGCCAGAAAGCAACTTCACAAAAATAAAAAACATCAAATAAAACATTTTATATTTTGGAAGATTTGCAGATTTTCTACCCATTAGAGTCGTTCAAGAAACTCCTGCTGCTAAGAATTTGTAGCTGGAGGTTGAAACGAGATCCGCTCTGAAAACGGCTGATTTGGTTAAGTTCTAGATAAAAAGAAAACAATGCTTTTAGATGAAGTCTGCCTTGTCCACCCAGGAGATGATGAGCGGACTATTGAGTCGTTTACAGATAAAATGTAAAGTGTAGTGATGTCATCAGCCAACACAAAGCTATCTGAGGTTATGCAAACAGGAGCTGCTCACTGTGTTTGTGTTTTAATGTCATGATGACTTAATCACCCAAGCTGGAAAAATGGGTTGTATTATTACCGTGGAGTCTGTTTTGCACACATTTTTCCTTTTATTTGTTTTGATCTGATGCAGCAAGCAGAGAGCTCATTTACTTTAGAGATGTTGGTAATTATTTATTTATTTAGAACCTTTATTCAGCCAGGAAACAGCTAAAGGGTTCTGGTCAGGACAGCAGCAGATAATAACAAGGCTTGGATTTTTAGAGACACTCGAGTTGTGTTAAACGAGGGTTGAGAGCGCACCTTAGAGGAATCTTTCTGTCTTTAGAAGTATTTATAAAAGGCTTTTTGATTTTGGGGGATCTCTCTTCGTTGGGCGTTAAAACTTTAGTGTCCTGTTTTTTTACTAATAAATATTACCATAAAAATAAATTTTAATGACGTTTGTCTCCATGTGTGTCCCTGTGATGGACTAGCGGCCTGTCCAGGGTGTCCCCCCACCTCTTATCAGGTGAATGCTGGAGATAGGGTCCAGCTCCGACCGACCCTAAACCGGACAAGCAGATTTTAAGATGAATGATGGATGTAGTGATCTAAGGCCCGTTTCACGTGGCAAGATCATTTTGCCCCAAATTTTCTTCTTCCAACAATCTTAAGGATGTGTCTGATCACCAAAATGGCTCTATACTCCTGCCGTGTGTGCCATGTGTTCTGGTCTGCTTTTGAGATATTCAACATGTTGGATTGTCTTGTTCGGATTTCAAGGACAAACAAGCGCGCTGCCTTTTGCAGGTGACATGTAGCCAATCAGAAAGCGAGGTGATGGAAGCACGGAGCAGGGACAAGCCAAATCTTGTTTGCCATGTTTGTTTACTTTGAAGTAGGACTGGGCGATAAATAAAAAATTTATCGTTATCAAAATTTCTGACTGTAACTGATATCGTGTCCCATGTCAATAAATTTAGTAATAAAAAAATGAAAAGGTGTGTAGGTTGGTGACGTTCATGTCCCTTTAAGAAGCTGTACCACCTCGAGTCACGTAATACACGTGACAGCCCCATCTAGCGGACAACTTTTGTTTTTGCGCGTACATGTAGTTATCGTCTATTTATCGTTATCGAGGTGACCTCCTCAATATTGGTCGTGGCGGTTCTTTAGCCTCGGTTTTTGTTTCCTTGCTAAACAACAACACAGTCAAGCAATATGGAATCCAAACAACAGTTTTCTGTTTCTGCTTGCCTTGTTACCAGAAACCTTGCCAAAGAAACACCTCTTTGAGAGTTTTTTCCTTCTTTGGACACGTTCAGGTGCCAATTCTCACTCCTCCAGAGAAGATGGGCGGCAAGGTCAAAGGTCAACCTTTTAGCTGACCGCAGATGCTGGATTAGACGCTGTGCCTGCAGCGTTGCTGTCATCCCGCTGCACTAACTGTGTCATTTCTCAAAGACAATTTCCCTAATGTATTCTATCTGACAGATGACCTATCTTTGTGATCTCGTTTATGCTCCTGCACCAGCGTGGAAACGCGTGCACGGAGGCACGTTACGTATGGAATGACATTGCCTTTGGCGTATACGTGTACCTCACACACCCCTGTCCAGGTGTCACAGATGTGTCACTTTTTTCAAAGTACACTCTTGATTCTTGCACCCAAGAGTATTCAATGCCCAAAATGATCACGTCAAGAACTTCTATCTGCTCTTTTTGAAACAAGCTAACGGTGAGATCTATTTGTGGATAAGTCTGGCTTTGAAAGATTCGTCCAGGATTGTTGGATCTGTTTTCAGCTTCCCTTGTGATTGTGACCAATCATCAGGATGACCTTAAAACCAGCAACTCCCAACAAGAGGAACTGGTTCTCGTCCTAGACAGCTGTAATTTCTAGTCGGACACCGAGGTACACCTCAGGATCTGCTTTGCTAATAGTTCTCATTAAAGGTGAACTTCGTTCAGAAACCTGACATCTCTCATCATCACCGTCATCTCCTGCTGAAACGTGACGTGTTGCATACACCAGGGAGCACTTCCACCAAGATGTGTCCGGGTAGAAGAAGTCTTTTTTGACATTTTGTCATCCAACAAACATTTCCGTCCTGTATTTTGTAAACTCTATTTCATAACATTTCTGGTGAATCTTGGTCTTCCATCAGGCCTTGCTTTTACTCCCCCACAGAGAGGAACCTCTCTGCAAACTAAGGCCTCACTGATGCAACATTTGCATGATACAGAAATGGAACTAGTCCGACCTGCTTTTAGATTCGGGCATCAACAACTGCAGACTGGCTGACTCTTATCGCCTCTTTGGCTCTCTGTTAATATGCAGAGCTGTTTTAATTTACAAAAGAGGCACATGTGTCCCCCCTGCAGAGCTGTTGTGGCTCCCCCATCATCTTGCATAAGCTGCATTTCCATCATTAGTTACGGCTCCCGCGTGCATCCAGTCAACAATGAGCTACAGGTGAATGAGTAGTGAAGTAAAATAGACGCCTGATGGTGTAAATCAAGAGGAGAGAACAGTGGGGATCCTCTCTTGTTAGCGCTGACTGACGCTGGGAAGTGCCAGAGTAAAACTCATTCAGGGTGGATTGAGGACACTTTCAGATCACATGCAGGGGTCATCTGGGACACTTTTGTCCACATTTGCATTTTAAATGGAAAAATCACCTGATGTTACTCCAAGAAGGAAACAAAGTATGTAAAAAGACTTAAACTTAAAAAATACTTTTGGGCTAAAAATCTATAATCACTAACCAGCAACGTAACAGTATAAACAATTTAGCATGCTAACTACAGCTAGCCCGGCTTTGGCTTTGCTTCAGCTTCTCCAAGCTGGGAACGCATGACTCATGCATAAAGAGGAGAGTTCGCAGAGAGGGGAAGGAATGTCAGAGGGCAGTTTGATGGATGGATCAGGATCCAATCATGAAGAACAAGACGTTCACAGTGATTGGATGACGTTTTTCCAGGGTTGTACAGGCAGGTTAGGGTTTTACAGTTATTCCTTTTTTGACAAAACATTGAATTGATTGGTTGCCATCAGTATGTGAAGAGCATTTCAAGCAACATGTCAAAAATGCTCCAGAAAAACATCTCCTACTCCAACTTTAATTACTGCAACACCAACTTTGAGCTCTAAATCAGTACGCCTGAGCTATAGTCATTTTTGTGTTGGCTATAATTGGCTAAATTAGCAGCGGCTGCCCTCTTGAAATATCTTTCAGCAGCAGGCCATAATTATATCTCCAATGGTCAGTGCTGTTTACGTCCCTTTGATTTATCTCCAGTAAATAGCCAGTACTCTTCACAAGGCTCGGGTCAATGAGGTTGTTTAATATCGTGGCACAAAACTGAGAAAAACAGTTAAATTGTTCATTTAAAATACTACTTTGACTATCTGGCTTCTACTCGGCAGGACTCAGCCTCCTAGCTGAGTGTGTGACCACCATCATAACAAGCCAGCGTGGGCAAAACGGTACGAAAAAGCAGCTGTGTTTCTCTCCGTTTCCGTACGCTGTGTGTTGTTTTACTGTGGCGTTCATATCAAGTCATTTCCTGCAGCAGCTTCACGAGCACCTTCTCACCTTAGTTTCTTATGGTTTTCAGCTGCTTTTGTAATACGTTCAACCAACAGTAATCCACGCTCACGGCTGCATGCTGTGGAAATAATCCCTCTAAGGTTCGATTATCGTCTCCATCTGATGATTTCTGATGCATTTGAATGAAGTCGGTTGTAAAATAATAAACCAGGAAATGAGTCATAGCTGCATGATGTTTTATTAGCTCGTGATCAAAATTGGTCTGTGGGTTGATTCAACCTCGATGTACCTGTGTGCACTGTTACATTGCTTGATCTGCCTGTTCTTGGCCCAGAGAGATGCAGCTTGCAGCTATGTTTGCACGTGTGTGTGTGTGTGTGTGTGTGTTATTTTTATCAGTTTGACAGTGAACACACTGGCTCTGCTCTCTGATGTACTCGAATGCCCTATGTTGCTCCACTAAAGTGGGGAGTGCACTAATAAGTCTCATCTAATGTTACAAACTTGATGCTCATTCAATAGTCAAGGATCCCATACCAACAAGTCTGCTGATTATTTGCATAAACTCAAAGTGTTTTAATTGCTTTTCTGCTGAGGATGCTCAGTTCTACTGACTCACTAATTAAAAACAAAAGCCTGGGAATAAATGTAGTTGCCTTTTTAACCGTACATATGTTTCTAAACCACACAACTAGAACAGAAAGCAAGTGCCACTCTTCTCCGTGGTCACAGATAAAAGTGAGTGTGGCACTATTTCCTGAAATTCACATCTACTTCCCCATTTCAAACCTCAGAACAATATTTTCTGTTCATTCCCATGCAGACATTAATGATTCACGACACTAAAAAGTGTAGAGTCATTATGCTTAGTCATGCTATTTTTACACAATAGCACCTATGGGGTGTGGCTGTGAACATGCAGGAGATATGTGTCTGAAATAAACTTTTAGCTCTATTAAAAGACACGCGGTGTTTAGTTTGGGTTCAGTTAAAGTTGTTTTTCCGTATTTCTAGTAACTGCGTCATGGCGTCAGAGCTGACTGGTTATGGAAACATAATAATGACAGATGCATTTTATTTCTGTGGTCTCTAATATGAACAAATAAATGTCCCATGAGCTGTTTTCTCTGGGAAAAAAAGCTCTTGCGCTCCTGTTTCAGGAGATTAATATTTGTTGGGGAGCCAACAGGATTATGAGTCTAATCCCGACTTCACACTGGAAGCATCAGCGGCGCAGAACGGAGGCAGAATCCATTATAGTCTATGGGGTTGATTCAAACCGGCCGCAGCGCGAACATTTTCAGGCGCGTCCCAGAAGCAGCTTGCTGCGCCGCGTCGCTAACGATAGGATCGGGTTCTATTTTTGCCGCTAGCCACTTCTGGGACACATCAATTTCCGCAGTTAACATAAGGCCAGACAGGAAATCACACACGGTTTCAGTGTAAAACGTTTGGTAATTTTCAAAATAAAAGACTTGTAGGGATGCGATTTCATATCTATGTAGATTACGTCTATACATGTGACCTCACGGCTTTATTTACAACCCGTTTCTTTTGAAAAATGCAGCAGTGTGTTTTTCATGTGGAGAGGAAAAACATCATATATGACACCAAACAGTGATGTCAAACGTGATTTCCTTCTTCTTCTTTTTGGTTTAACGGCGGATGACATAAACAACCGTGACTTTTGAAGTCTCGAGATTTTGTGATCTTGCGAGTCCAGCGAGGAGGACGGAGGAGAAGCCGCTCTACGGCTGAGACTCACTCGGTGTGGATTGGCGTGCAGCAAAGCGCGTGAGTAAACCGTTCCGCTGCTGTTCCGTGCCGCTGATACCTCCAGTGCGAAGTAGGGGTTACTCAATAATATCCATGATATGGGAACATCTCACCTCTGATTGGCTAACAGCAACACAACTCTTCCGCTGCTTTAGTCCGCTCTTCTTTCTTGGGTTAGAAATGCAGTGTTGATGTGTTATCTCCACAAATAACACAAACCCCAACATGTTCCGCCATGTTGTTGAGTTGCTATTGCTAACGGTTAGCTTCTACTAGACGAGACATGCTCTGTTCTCTCCTGGCCGCAAAAACAATACAGCCTTCTGTGGTCGCAAGCCAAGGTGGGCGTCCATTTCCGTTCTGTAGTGGCTAATGTTGGTCATGAGGGTTGAAGACCATTTTTACGTTCAACATGCAAAAACAATAAGTATTTCGGTTTCTCAATGAACAAGACCTTTAAATTTGTATTTCAAAGGTTATTTGTTGAGTTTCCTGTATAATTTTATATTGCATCAATCCAAAGACACATGGGGGACGTTCACGGGTTGGCTAACTCAAACAGGTGATGTGAAACATGCCATGATCCCAGAACAGCATCAGTAGGAAGCACAAATGGACAAATAGGTCATCCACCAGCATAATCTGTGGTTGCAGCCCTAGTTTCAGGACAAACATTAGAATTTTGACCTCCAGGTGCACTGTTCTTTCACAAATGCATTTTACGATTTTTGAAATTTTACTCGATTAATCCCAGCACAGTTTTAAAATGTCCACTCTTCAGCCTCTCAGGCTCCAGCGAGGTCAAAAACAGTCTGCTCAGCTCTAGCGAGACAGATGAAAGCATGTTGTTTTGTTTTGTAATGTTCCCGTATCTGCGCCGCTGCTGCATCATTTATGGAAAGCCGAGCGATGCACTCGAGACCGGACCACAGTTGTCTGATCCAGGCAGGGACGTTTTTGCAGATCTCCAGAGGGGTGGTTTGTTTTTTTGTATGAGTGACAGCGTATTTTATTAACACAAAACAAGGCCAGGTATTGTTAGTTTAAGGTGTCATGAGTGCTAACAGAGAGGCTATGTACTTTAGATCACCTTCGGCCATATTGACAAAATGAAACACACCCATTTAGCTAGTGTGTTTTTAAACTAAACCCATTATCTTAGATAAACTTTAACTTTAATACCTTTAGCCCTTCCCTAACAGTGATCCTGGATGTTTTCTGTTGCTGGTTTCAGAAGGATTTCAAAGATTTTCAGATTATTCCTCTGAACTCTTACGTAAAAACATCTGGAAGGTTTATTGTTGTGGATTGAAAAAAAATCTTGAGAAATGCTCCCATCTTTGCACCCTTAGCTGCGTTTTCTTTATCATCATGCATATGTGTGGGTTTCTGTGTGTTGCTCACCTGAGAGAGACTTGACATGAGGATGGACTGTGGGAAGAAGACGTAGCAGAGTGGGCAGAGTGACGCTTTGGGCGATGTTCTGCTGTAAAACGCCGGGTCCTGTCATTCAGTTGGATGTCTTTCTAACACCTCCCACCTACCTAAACATTGTTGCTGACCAAGTGAACAGTATTTCCTGATAACAGTGGCACACCAAGACCAAGCTGCAAAAAGCTCAAATGATCTTAATCCAGAAGAGTCTGATTCAGCCTCTAAGAATTTAAGGATCTGCTGCTGATGGATGTTGGCCCGTTCCCACAGTCCGTGCCAACATCAGCCAAGGCAGCTCTGGCAGCAGAAATCACCCACATGAAATAAGAGGGGTGATCATAATGTTATGGTGGGTTTCGTGTGCTGTTTTTAAAGCAGCAATGTTTCATGAAGGGTCACATCCAGGTCAGAGCGGCATTATTATCAGAGCAATGCTCCACGGACTTCTTCGTTTTTTTAAATTGGTTGTCGAGTATTTGTGAAAGATGATATTTAGGCTTGGTGAATAATCAGAACTCTCTTGTTTTGCCTCACAGTCACTGAGTGGGGGGATGACGTTCGACCCATCTCCGAAGAAGAAGCCATGGTCATCGTCAATCATCAATCCACGGGAGACGTTTGCACGCTCATGATGTGCCTGCAAGACAAGGGCACGGTACGTTTAGAAGGCCGCACGGTTGACATCAGGTTGTGTCGTTTGTAAACGGCTGCTGTCAAAAGCTCGTTCAGGCACTTCTGTCACTGACGAAAGAGCTCCTGTAGACTTAAAAATGCAGCTCAACACACTTTCAGCCTTTGTTATGAAGAAATATTTTTAGGGATGCTCCGATCCGATCACGTGATTTTCAAAAGATCGGAATCGGGTGAAAAAGATCGGATTTAGCCTTTTAAAACAACTGACATGACTTTTTAAAATTCTTGCTGAGATAGAGATTTTCAAACAGAAATAAAACAACATAATGTTACACAATTTACAGCAGGCAGGGATTCAGACACCAAAGAGCAGCTGTTAGCTATCAGGCTAACGCAGAGCTAACGTGTCTCCCCACGAGGCAGAAATGTCTTAATCTTGGTGGTATTTTAAACCAGACAGCAAAAGTAGTGTAACAGACACTTATAATGAGTGCAAACTGGGCTTTTAACATGGTGGAAAAGGTAGAGCTGCATTCAACACTACGAATCTACGCCACCTTTGAAACAAACTACTTTCTCTTTTGCCTTTTCCTTCAGGCGTCACTAAAGCGAATCAGCGATCTCGTACCAGTTTGCATTTCTTAAAATTGAATGACTCGGATCGGGAGCAAAATAATGTGATCGGAACATCCCTAAATATTTTTGTTACTTAAACCTAGTTTTCTAACAATTTCTTTGGCAGAAATAGTTTGAATGCAGTCTCTGACGGTGTAGAGTGTTCAATCGTGTCCCAATGTTCTTGCTAAGTGTTTTTTCCACTAATGAGGCGTAGATTGTAAAGGTAAAGCTCGGTTCCCACGCCAGGATTACTGCCAATTTTTGACCCGATCCTCCCCCTCTAACAATCCAAGGACGAGCCCGATTACTGTAATGGCTCTAAAGATAATCTTATCAGATATTCCTGCCGTGTGTGGTGTGTTAAGAGTGCTCTGGTCCACTCGGAAGCACACCAGGACCGCTCCGATCGTGAATCTGGACTCTTCAAATATGTTGTTTTCGGTCTGATATCGAGGACAAACAAGCGTGCTCCCTGAATGTGACGTGTAGCCAATCAGAAAGCGAGGCGATGGAAGGGTGCTTCAAGCCCCTCCTCCGCCATATTTGTTTACTCCAAAGTCACGTGTGATAGCGCTAGAATTCCCGTCTAACTGGGAAATCTTCGTGTGTGAAATCTGTTTGTGTGTAGGACCAAAACTTGATTTTTTTTGATCATCACATGTGTTCTTGCATGTTTTGAAAATCCTGTCAAGTGAACCGGGCATAATCACCACCGTAGGGCTTTTTTATAGCCACATGCTCCAGGATGAGTCAGACCAAAAGATGTGATTTGAATACTTATTTATATCCAGCTAAAACATGAGTTTTACACTTGACCAATAATTTGTCATGACTTCCATAAAATGAGGGTAATATAATAAATAAAGGGAGAGAATGAGGAGCGCTGGGGGTCAAAGGTCACAGGCATGATTACAGTGTGCACATGAAGAAAACCGGGACAATAAAAAGTAAAAGTGGAAATCTCAATGAAGACAAAACAGACTGAGCCATAATTTCTTTAATTACTTTAAAAGTCTGGACTAAAAGGCCGTGATCTGTTATAGAACAACAAAATCTCACATATGGTTGGTAATAAACTATTTTATCTTTGCTTATAAAACAAACATGGCCGACACAAGTGCTGACTAAAACATTATGACCAATCCCAGAGACCCACCCACATCTTTCCCGTCATATAATCATTATCTGTCTCTCGTCTACTTCCTGCAGGTCGAGTTTCCTGTTGGCCGCGTGATGCCCTTTATAACTTTATTACTAGGTTGTGTAACCTTGCCAACACCACAGCTGTGTTGGCCACACTGTGCAGCTTGTTTGCTCCAAAACATTAAATGAAAATGTTCCTCCTAAAGGGACATTTCAGTAACTTTGCTTCTGATTGTTTTGTTTTTTTATGAACAGACTAAAAACGTACCCAAGCATCCCTGTCTGAGTAGGATCCTTGTTTATTGTGTGTGGTGTAAGTTTGGTTGTGCTATAGCTGAGACCGGCACAGCACTGGAGCTGCCAAGTTGTACTACACAGACATGACATGATCCTCCTCAACAACTGCATCCCTGGCCCAGTTTATCCTCTTAGCACTGAAAGGCCAGTAAGCCAAAGCTGCATCAGTGTGCAGTTAGGAGGATGGAAATGCCCCGGGAGGGGCCGGTATCAGTTTATGCTGACTCCTAATGGGAGGAGGAATAAAGGAATGAGGAAAAATTACAGATGTTGTTTTTGTTTTTTTCAGGTGGTACGGAAAATGATGTGGTTGATGGACCACGTGTTCAAGTACACCAATTTTGGTCTAGTGTCCCTAATCCATGGGGACTTTTTCATCAGACAGGTAAGAAACCCAATGCTGAGGTTTTAGACATACTTTTTTAATTTATCACCCTCGAATGTTTACCCGGGCTTTCCACGGGATAGACGTAATAGACGCGTTTTCACCAAGACCTTAGCAGCGCGTCTCTTCTTACCAGGAGCGTTTGAGACGTTCAGCAGCAGTGAATGCATTCCACATAGATAGTCCTGCCATATCACAAAATCGCAGAAGATCACTCATGATTTCACCATTTAAAGCAATAACGATGAAGGAGAAAGACGGCGTCCCAGATAAGGATATTTTTGGGTTATTTTAATAGTTAAGCATTAGGAAATCTGCACGCCTTTTATTTTGAAATTTGCTGGATGTTGCCGTGTTTACTTTCCTGTCCAGGCTGATCTTAACCGCTGAGCTTGTTCTGGGAGTGTAGCGCATAAAAAAATCAGACACAGGCCGTAAATTTAGCGTAGCGCTGCAACACTACGTATTCGGGATGCCGCAGCACTCCTGCGGCACGCCGCGGAGCGCCCGGTGGAAACAAACCCATTTACTATAACAGCGGCTATGGCTATTAGCTGTATCTTGCGCATCAAATACATTTCTGTGCCGCTTATGCATCCAGTGGAAAGCCGCGGTTAACCATCACCATTAACACACTTTAAAGGTGTCCTAGAATGCAATTAATCAACCATCTAAAACAGCTTCGAGCCTCCAAAAAGCATAAGAAATATTTTTTTTGTCCCAGGAGCCCTGATACAGGCCATTCTAAACCCCCTTACTCAGGCCTTAAGTGAAAAGAGCTGTTTACCCCTCCCACTCGGCCAGGACGTGCTGATTGGTTGGTTTCCCCAGAAGGCCTCAGACACATGCAGGTTTAGGGAGGCGTGGCTCTCCCTTATGACGTGTTAAGGAAGGCTTTCTCAGAACAGGAGGTTTTCTCTCACCTTTTTCAACTTTCTAATTTACATAAAAAGTAGGTCACACACGGCTTTGACTTTTTGGCATGCTACTGTTGACCACCCAAGCTGTCTTATTCAACAACAACAAGGAAAATGTTGGTTTACATTCTAGGTCCCCTTTAATCCGTTCTTTGGTTGATCTCTATAATTGTCGAATTTGCCTCAAAATCAGCAGCAGCACTTGTCACCACTGGGCAAAATACTGTTTTTTTCCCTTTCACGTGTCAACACCTTGCTTTTCTGGGGTTGTAAGGATTAAAAGCACAGCCCTTTGGGCCATAACACACCTCATTTAACCCCAGCTGCTAGAGGCAAGTTTTAAACCCATCTGCTGCTTTCAGCCGGGCAGCAGAAATGTGTGGAGCGTTTCTGCAGCCACTGTGTCCTGAGAGGGGTAACTATAGTGGACAGTAATGTGTCTGTGGAAGAGAGGGGGGGTTGCCCTGTTGGCTCTGACAAGGCAGCTGTTGTTGTGTGGGCAGCAGAAGCAGAGATCTGATGGGCTGGGAACAGCAGGGCTCCTACTGGTCAGGAATTTCCTGGAATATGAAGCAAGTCCGAGGGGTCAATGTGGATCTGGGAAGACTCAACGTCTTCCCTTACGTTAATGTCAGTCAGACTAATTAGAGAAGTCATGTAAATGAGCTAGATATTTTCCTGTGTGTTTGCTTTAGGAGTGCTTGACATGATGACATATTGTACTTGATTTAAATAAAGACGCAAAGAGGGAATAAAACTTGTGTAGCCGGATGCAACAAGAGGAAAAACCATGGTTCCTTCTTCCTGGATGAACATCTTTAGAACATAATAAAAGATTCTGCAGCTCTTTGGTCCTTTTGCTGGGACTTCTCCATAGCGTTTAGCAAAAATAACATGGAAATGAATAATATCTGCTTTCATATCCTCAATATAAAATACATTTTACTGTTTTCATGACCTGATGGTATTAATCATGCATTTTCAGTTTGTTGTTCTGTATTTCATTTTATTAATCCAACTTTTAGCCAGACAAGAATATCTATTATTAAACATATTTAATCTCTGTCTGCTCTTATTGTCATCCCATCAAGAATGAGGTCTTAAAATAAGGTATTTTATAAAATTATTCTGATAAAAATCTGATTTTAATTGCCTTTGATTTAAAAAAATAAAATAAAATTCAGGTAAATGCCAATTTTTGTAGGAAGAAAATGATTAAGTTACAATTAAATTAATTATCTAATAAACCGACCTTTTTTAAATAAAAATAATGATAATTTATTAGGTGCAGGTATGTACTTGATCATTCCTGAGTGGGATATTTTTTAAAAAAATATATTCCAGACATATAGAAAAGCCACACATAGGTTTATATTTTATTAAAGGAATATAAACAAGAAAATAAATAAATAAATGTCAAGCATTTATCAGTTCTCTAATGTATTCCTGACAGCCTGAAACAAGGACACATTCTGCATAAACCTAGAAAATAACAGGAAACAAAACGAGCATCATGTCACCTGCTTTTCTTTTAGTTTCATAAACGCTTTTGTTTGCACCATCGAGGCTTTTTAAAACAGATTCCAGCGTTCTTTTTGTCTGAGGTGTTAAATGTTTACCCCGTCGGCCATATTTGCTGTGTGTAAACAACGGGACCCGCCGGTGCCAGCCCCACGTGGGAACGCGTTGAATAAACATTCAGTTTTACAAGGATCAGAGCGGCCCTTTAAATGATGACTTTACTGCTCGTTTCATCGAGTTGTGACGAGTTAAAATGAGACACGGCAGCAAAAAGTGTTCCTCTGCATTTGTGTCATCAGAAAATGAATGAAAAAGCCCTTCATCTCACCTCTCACATTTTGAGCTGCGGAAACAGCACGGCAGGAGGGAATTAAATTTTTTTTTAGGTCACGGCGATGCTTCGCTGTGGAATTTCACATCAGCCTCCTGCGCCTGCTGACAGCCAGACGGGCTGTAGTGGAAAGTCTGAGCTGGCTCGGCCATTTCTGCCTCTCTCGTCCCCTCCGGTGCTCTAGCGTGTGCATTCTTGACATCCTTCCCCAGAAGTACTTCACACATCCACGCAGCAGGCATCTGCCCCGGTCACCCGAAGCATCCGCCGTGCGCTCAAGGCAGGGCACACACGTGTCCGACATTGTTACGCACGTTTTCATGGCTCAACTTGTCTTGGATTTGTTCCCGAGGATATTCAAAACCACAAAATCTTACATTTCAACACATTCACACGATGCACATCACTTTATAACGTGCAGAAACATTTACATTTCATCCACTTTGCCATCTAAATACACACACTCTTGTAACAATCAATTTACATAGAAGGAAACTGGATAAGCTCCCTGTAAGGAAACAATTTTTGCATATTTTTACAACTCCTACGGGCTCTAATTTAAAACTGGGTGTAAAAATAACAAAAGCTGGATAGCTTCTGGCTAATATAGAAAAAAAGACCAAACAAATGTTGACGTTGTTTTCCCAAAGGCAACTTATAAATATTTAAAACATTAGATTTATCTGTAGTTCTGTACGTAATTTTCCATATTGTGCAACTTTATTTATGATACATGTCATAAATGTATAAATCATTTGATTGTGAACCGGCTCAAGAAGCAGCTCATTTAGAGTAACGTGCACTCAGGTGCATGCACCTAACTAATGTATTCTGGTTAAAAAGCAGCTAGACGGAATGATTTTAAGGGGTTCTAGAATTCAAAACTGCATTTGCCTTGTTGAAAAAACGCAGCTTGGTGTGTCAAATGTACCAAAAAGTCTGTTCTGGCCTGCTTTCCCATGCAAATTAGTAATGTTGTTAATGGAGAAACGTTCACTCTGAGAAAAGTTGGAATGACGCGTCATTGGTGTAGACACATCCTCTTAAATTAGCATGTCCCAAACCCTTTTAACGTCTGCAATATCTAAATGTTGGTCTCAGTAATGCTAATCGCAGAAAACCGTTAGCCCAGGCTACTGCTAATTCTAGTCTGAGCTACTGCTAATGCCACCCAGAGTTACTGCTAATGCTAGTCTGAGCTGCTGCTAATGCCAGCCCGAACTACTGCTAACGCTAATCTGACCTACTGCTAATGCTACCCAGAGTTACTGCTAATGCTATTCTGAGCTACTGCTAATGCCACCCAGAGTTACTGCTAATGTTAATTTGAGCTACTGCTAACACCAGTCTGAACTACTGCTAATGCTAGTCTGAGCTAATGCTACCCAGAGTTACTGCTAATGCTAGTCTGAGCTACTGATAATGCTTCCCAGAGCTACTGCTAATGCTAGTCTGAGCTACTGCTAATGCCACCCAGAGTTACTGCTAATGCTAGTCTGAGCTACTGCTATTGCTAGCCCAAGCCACTGCTAACGTCCTTGTTGGACGAGAGGAAAACAACAAAGAAGAAAACTGGAGCACACACGTAACTTTTCAGGATGTAATGGGAATAACCAGAGAGACCCATAACTTGCCTGTTGAGTTATCCAGATTCTGTACAGGACTGCACAGAGTTCAGATTCAGACAGCGTCATAGAGCCATCGGGTAAACTGGCCAATCAGCAAACAGCTCATTTAGAATTCATGTCCTGACCAAGTGGGTGGGGCAAACCAGTCTCTTTATTGTAGGGCTTTGTTGTGGGGTTGCGTTTGGTCACTCGGGGCTCTTGGGCCATTGTGAGCCCCAACAAAGCTTTGTATGCTTTATAGAGTCTCCAATATAACAAATAAAGGGCATTATTTCCTCTCTGAGAGTTTATTACATAATCAGGTCAGTAAAACATCCATTTAATGAACCGACCGATGCACATGGGAGCTCATCCACAAGGAGACGGAGCCCTTAACAGACAGCTGGTCTAAAATCCTAGTTAAACCAAATAATTATTAAATCCTCTAGTTCCTTTTTCCTCTAAATAAACAACAAATGTATATCTGCAGATGGGATGGATGGAGGACCTCTGACTCTCTAAAAGCAATATTCTAGAGTACATTTCCAGTTCCTGTAGCTCTTTAATCTGCAGCAGAAACCACAGCTAGAGTCTCAAGGTCATTTATAGCTCTGGTGATGTGTTGAGTCCCTACCCCCCCGCCTCTGTGCCGGGCTGGTTCTGCATGTTTGACATATTAGATTTTTCTTCCAGGCAAATTAATAATGTGATTTACACCCAAACTGTTAAGGTGCATCAGATGAAGTGTAGATGAACACGTGTGCTCTCATGATAACACACCACACCAGCCTGGCTGGGCTAATACATTTGAGATGACTTTTGACCAACTAAAGATCAATCCCCTCCTCTTCAACCCATCCTTACTAATGCGTTTAAGGCTTTCAAGGCTGTGCATCGGTTTCTGTCTCACCATTAATGCAATTCTGAGCACTCCACACTTGTTCTGTAGCTAACTTGGTGTTCGTGTGGCCCATAATGCACAAACCCGTCAGATCCTAAAGGGACATTTCAACCATTTAGAGGTTTGGTACCACTTTACAATAAGGCTCCCCTTATAAATAGGTAATAAATAGTTGACACACACACACACATATTATACATTATATATATTACATTATAAGTCATTAATACATGTGTATTATGCATTAAATTAGAGCAAGACAGAGATAAGACTGACCAGTTTCTTGCCAAATAGTGAGCCAAATCTGTTCTATTTATTTCATTGAGATTAAAATATTTCAGAATAAGTTACTACCTTTTGATAGCAACAATAATTTAGAAATAAAAAGTTTTAGCATTAAGTTCATATTATAATGCTTATTTATATTTGTTTAGGAATGCTAAACAACAGTTTTTGCTACAAACACTCAACCTCACTAAATTGTGTCATGTTTTACCTTTTACAGTAAGGCTGGTGGATATTTTTAATGCAGTGATAAATTACAATATGATATAATATATTATTTACTGTATGATAAATAGGTGAAGAGATTTGGCTCACTATTTGGCAACAAACCAATGGGTTTTGTCACTTACACGCCCTTAATTAATGCATAATAAACACTTATCAGTGGTTTATAAAGTGTTGCAGATTAATTAAAAATATTTTTATAAACTATTTATTAGCCAATTACAAGTGGAGCCTTAATACACACTGTAGTTGTCTCCCTAAATGGTCTCAGTTTGGAGAAATCGTTTAAATTCCAACAAGACTGATAAGCTAACGGCTAGGCTGAACCATCATGGTGGTACCTGGAGGACTTTCTGTGGTACTCATTATTTACAGTTTGAGTCTATTCCTTTTAGACATCTCTCATGCACGTCTTCTGTTTTTCTCCAGGGTAAAGCTCACAGAGACAAGCAGCTGGTCTACTTGAAAGAGCACCTTGATAAATACTACCACAGCCGCGACAGAAAGTGGATAGTTCTCTTCCCCGAGGGTGGCTTCCTCAGGAAGAGGCGAGAAACCAGCCAGTTGTTTGCCAAGAAACACTCTCTCCCCCACCTGACCCATGTCACGTTGCCTCGTCTCGGGGCCTCCCACGTTATCCTGAAGACCCTGTCGGCCCAGCAGGAGAATGGGAGCGTGGGCGCCGACACCGGAACCAGAAACCAAACAGGTAACTGCACCGATACTCAACACAGACACCTAAATGTGCTTTAAACATATAGCATTAAATCTGGATTTACATAAGAGGTGGTTGGTGGTGAAGATCACCAGGAGAGGAGGGAGGTGGCGTGAATGGAGCTGCCTGAAATGATCCCGAAAGCCCCACTGGTGATTTTCAAGAGTCTTTGACTAGCCCTAAAAGCAGCCAGTGAGCAGGATGACGTTTATCCAAAAGTGTGAAAAATTTTCCACTTTTTTGTGACAATTAAAAAAATTGCTATGTTTCCAGAGAAAATCTTTGAACTTTTATTCTTTATTTCATGTATTTATGGTCTCAATTAATTAATAAACACAAATATGATGGTGTTCTTGTTGTTTTAAGTTAAAGTAATTAAATATCTTCATTTTCATTTAAGAAAAAAGCATTTTTAAAATTTTTAAACATACACAAGTAACTTTGTACTACTATTTTTGCCTTAATTAAGAGGAAAACTAATTGTTTCTCTGTGATCAGGGACTAAACCTATTCAAGGCTAAATAAAATTATTTTTCAACCTATGGTAATAAATCACCAGGTGGTAGGCTGATGAATGAAATGTTTATAGGTAAGCTTGTTTTGGTCTTCACGTAGCTTGGATAATAATATTTCCTTGGGTGTGTTTCTATGTTTTTGTACCTGGATACTAAACTCAAACAAATATTTAGGTTGCTACTTTGCAAATTTATTCAGAAAACTCAAGCAATCCTCAGCAAAAGCGTCTGTGTTGAAATGGCGTTCAGATTCGAGGAGTCCCTCATGGCGGTATACTCAGCACAGTTAGTTTACTCACTGAACTCCTCTGGCTTCCATTCAGAATCCATTTTTAAAGTGTGCTTTGTTAACAGTGAATTAGACAGGGTTGGCTGAGAAAGTGGCTCGGATCCTTCAGCTTTCGTCAGGTTTGCTAACACAGCTCTGCGTCCTACAGCCTCAGCACTAACGGCAGGATGTCGTCTGTTTATCCCTCGGCAGGAAAGGCCGTCCATCCCGGAAGAGACGGATCTCTTTATTGGCCGTTGTAAAGTTTAAACGAAGATGAGCTCAGCTTGGTTAATGGACTAAATGAGATGCAGGTCTTTATTTTGGGGGTTTCCATAAACATTAACACCAGCAGCGGGTTTTGTTTGTATCCTTTGGGTAAAGGGTGCTTTTTAAACCTATTCAAACATTTAAACATCAGTTTTTATTCATGTCTTGTGCTTTTAGATCATATCCCAGTTACACGTTGCTGGATGGCTCTTGTGTGACAGCAGAACAAGAGAAAAAGGAGATTGTCTCTTTGGTGGAGCTTGTTCTTCCACTTGAATCAAAGCTAATGACATTAAAAACCAAGGGCAAGAGCGCATGCACACCCAGAGGAGCACTTTGGCCCCCCCTCGCTGTTCCGTCCTGTTTGTGCCTGATCAAAGATGCTGCTCTGTCTCCCTCTGACCCTCCTCCATGCTCTGCAGAGGTGCCCAGAGCTTGCTGACTCACTCGCAGACAAATGGGCCACTTGGAGAAAACAGTGTTTGATGTAAATGTGTGTGCTGCTGTGTTTCAGCCATGCAATGTCATCCCTGCTAAATGCACTGCTCAGTGCAAACATAAAAGCACAAGGGTCACGGGGTGGCGAGTCTGTCTCACAGGCTGCAGAGAGGTTCTCCGTGCCTTGAACGCTGATAAGGTTAATGTGTTGTTATGAAACTCCTTCTCCAGTTGGTGGATAAGCAAAGGTTACACATGTGAATCGTTTTGGGAGGGAATGCCGCTCCGTGTGATCCATTAGTTTATCGGCACATGGGATGGGTGTGGGATAGGCGCGGGCCTTAAGTGCTGCAGAAAGGTCCGATAGAGCCAGACATTTATCTGTGTAAGTATTTACATAAGGGCCGGGCCGATCCAGTGTCGTTTTAAATGACTGCTGCTTTTACTGTACTGTTTGTCATCAAGCCGCCAGTAAAACCTTGGCTCTGGGCTCAGATCTTGGGCCTCGCAGCACAGCTGGGCAGAGATCTGTATCGAATTACCCACACAGGGATAACTCGAACTGGCATCGCTACCGACGACGATGCCACCCACCCCTCCTCCGCCTCATTCTGTCTGTCTCCTCATTTCAGGATAATAAAAAACACAAACAAAGGTGTGCGTTCTTAAAGGTCGGGTTCTACCACAGCGCAGCACAGTTTCACTCAAGGCTTAAGACAAGTTGGCCTTTGAGGTCTTAATTCGAAGCAGCAGAAACTATGAAACGCGATTAGGCGGATTTCAGAGATGCTAATTAACAAGCAGACTGTAAACAAACTGTCAAATCTCCTCCATCTTTAAAGAGGACCTAGAATGCAGTTAATCAACAATCTAAAACAGCTTTGAGCCTCTAAAAACATAAGAAACGTTCTTTTGACTTTCATCTGTCCCAGGAGCCCTGATACAGGCCATTCTAAAACCCCTAAACCAGCCTTGCTGTGAAAAGAGCTGTTAGCCCCTCCCACTCAGCCAGGACATGAATATGATAATGAGCTGCTTGCTGATTGGCTGGTTTCCCCAGAAGGCCTCAGACACTGGAGACATGCAGGTTTGAGGAGGCGTGGCTCCCCCTAGTGACGTGTTAAGGAAGTTTTTCTCTCTCCTTTTTCAACTTTCTAATTTACATAAAAAGTAGGTCACACACGGCTTTGACTTTTTGGCATGCTACTGTTGACCACCCAAGCTGTCTTTATTCAACAACAAGGAAAATGTTGGTTTACAATCTACATCCTCTTTAACTCGGGGTAAAAATAAACATCTTCCCCCAAAGTTTTGGGATGGGGATACGATCTAAACTGCAAAGTAATGACTCTGTGGGTGTCGGCTGTGCTGCAGATCTCTGTGTTACTCAATTGTTTCATCACCAGCATCTTTAGTGCTCTTGAGCAAGATGCCAACACCTACACATACCTCCAGTATCATTGGGATGAGTAATAGAAACGTCACTTTTATTACAAAGTTTGATTTTGAGTCGAATCCCTTGTTTTTACTGTTAAGTGTGTGATACAAATACACCAAACTTACTTTTATGTCCATTTTTGTGTGAATTAAAATAAATTTAAGGGGGAAAATACTTCCCTTTGTGAGCTCCAACACCTCTGTTAATGCACAAGACATGCAAGTGCCTTAAAATGATCAATGTGAGCAGAAAACAGCTTGAAAAGACGACTGTATTTGGTTGACGTTGTTTGTTTTGGGAGTAACTTAAGGTGTCTTTGTCCTGAACATGATGTCCCTAAATAAGAGGAACACTGTTACTCATGAGTGGCTGTTGTAACTGTTCCTGTTACTACTCAAACTCCCCCCTCCACACACACACACACACACACATGCTGCTCTTTTTGTCCTCGTAAAATTTACGACATTTTTCTACACTTTTACGGTTCTTCTCTTTTCTGTTTTATAACTGCTGACGCTGACAAAGTCTTGATGTAACGTGTGCAGCCAGTTGTAAATTTTTGGCTCTTCTGTCCCGCGCCGTGACAGATTTTGCACAAAGAAAGACGCTTTTCTTTGACGATGAAGTGCTCGCTGCACGCCGAAAGCAGAATGGGCTCCGACTCCCAAAGCAGGCAGTCAAATAAGCTGCGCTGCTTCACATTTCCGAGTGGCCTCCTGTGCTGACGGTGGCTGCTGCTGTTGGCTGTTTTTACATTTGACAAGCAAATGCAGAGTGTTCAGCTCTGGAGGGAAACTCCAGCGTTGAGCTGATGCATGGTTCTTGCAGCTTGGGTTAAAACAGTTGTGCAGTTTGTGGAGACTGGTTTGAACATGCTCTCTTTAGAGAATTTAGAACTTGGTAACTTAATTATTTAGTGAAAGTGAGCGTTAAACAAGCTAATCCTAAAGTGCAACAAAACACTTAACTATTATAATCATTGATGAAAATGTTATAAATGTTCTGAGAGAAACTGTGTGAAAAACCTTGGCACCACTTCAAACAGGACTATTATCTGTTATTTGCACATGTAGACAACGCCATAGCAACGTCACGCTGCACCTCCTTCTCCACGTCTCTGTTAATGACACAAACAAAAGGATGCTGGTCTCATAAGTCTGCACGTGAATGTCTTTTAGCCCTTACGTAATGGGCTAATGTTGACGTTACACCAGAAAATTAAAGCTTTGCATTAAGGATGCACCAATATGAAAATGTCGACCGATATCAATATCCGATATTAATATCGCTGTTATACCCGATAACCGATGTTACATTAATATGGGAAAAATGTAAAAAAAAATAGCAATACACTGAAATATTGTGATATTTTGTGTAACGATACTGAATTGATATTTAAAAGCAGTGTATCAATTTTTTATTAAGAATTTACACGAAAATGTTTGCTATATTTCTTTCGTGTGGTGCAATTCAAACCCCGACTGCTAGGTGGCAGCAGTTTTTACCGCCTTCACTCTGACAGAGCAGCAAAATCTTGCGATAACACTTGACACACTTGGAGGCATCTGGCCTGAGTTTTTCAATTAAGCTCAGTCAAAAAAAATCACAAATACCGTCTGGTGCAACGCTGAGGCGGCATCTGGGAACATAAGGTCGTTTATAAAAGCTCATGTGGTGCAATCACGTCCTTTTTATAAAAGATTACGTGATGGCGGTATAAAGGAGGTATGGGGGCGGTCTCTGTGCTGTCACAGACTTACGTGTATTTTGGTCATAACTTGTTTTTTATTGCGATCAAAGCCGCACTCCTTAAGTTTTTTTCACAAGCAGCTCCTAAAAGTGTCTGTCCTCCACCGTGCCCGTGAGCTGTCAGATGATCTGAGCTCCAGCTCTAACAGAGAGAAGCTCCCGGAGCGCTGCATCGCTCTAGTTTATCATCTCAGCTGGTTCTGTTTACAAAAGCGAAACTTATGCCCGTGTTTACTTTTATTTTCAATATAGTTCCCGGCCGGAGCTCGGCATTAATTCATCACGTGATCATGACACCTCCCTCTGTTGCGCCAAGGCGTAATGTGCATTCACAAGTTGCTGCAATAGTACTACCAAGCGTGGCGACACGAATGCCGCAAAATTCCCGCATCATCTTGCCGCCATGGCGCATTCATAAGACACACTGTTGCGGCAATATTACGCTGATTTGCCGGCATGGTGCGTCTTATAAAAAGGGCTTTTGATTGGCCGATACCGATATCGATGCCGATCTATCGTGCACCCCTACTTTGCATCATTTGTGCGATGTCGCCATCCCTGCAAACAGTCAGCGTTGCATGGCTGTGCAGATCATGACTATATTGAGTCCGTCGGTCTAGACCACGTCTGTAGGACGTCCTAACTACGTCTTTGCACAGTGGGATGGTTACGTTTTCATCTCAGACCAAGATCACCTTAAAAAAATTGTCATGTTAAAATTAGTCACCCTAACCATAACAAATGACATTATTGATGTTTCATTAAACCAATTAGTGCAATCCTAATGTAACACGCAGGCTAGGAACAATCCTGTCCACACATGATTATATTTATTTACCTTTTTTACATGATCGTTTTTGCAACAAATTGCACTTTATCCAAGGCAATTCACCACTTTTTATTAGAAAAATAAATATTTCCGAGAGAGTTGATGGAGGATGGACCTTTGCAGACATCAGAAAAGAAGATTTTATTGTCAAGTTGAATCTCATCAACATCCCATCAGAAAGTCAAGTTATTTTATGCATTTCCATCTTTTTCCTGCCCGACCAAGCAGCAGATACAGACATTTTTTATTACAGATGCAACGATAAAGTCCCTTTCCTTCACCCAAACAAACCTCAGCAGGTACAGCTTCTATTGTTAGCCGTCTCCTAACAAGCTGCTGTTTTACGCAACAAAACACCAACTCGCCTAATTACAACCACTTAGACTCACTAACACCTCCTCCAGAGTGCACAGAGCTAGGCACGACGACCAAATTATGAAAACATAAAAGGTTGTTGCTAGTTTGAGTTTTCAGGGAAAGGCAGGTCCATAACGAGTTATGACAGGCTCGTGTTCTTGTGGCAGTCTTGACTCCCACTTACACGTCTGTGTCCTTATTCTAGTCTGCGTCCAAATGTAAACACATTTCTGGCATTCCTTCCTCCAGCTGTCATCTCTTGCTCCTTTTTTAGAGATAAAACACCTTTAAACATTTGTTTCTGCTCTTTCATTTCACCTTATAGGTGAAAATGTTTTGTTTTTGCTGTTACTTATGTGTGCTACTACCTAGTTCTGTTTTCAGAATAGGAGGATGATCTGATCTTTAGAGGCTCTTAGAGTCAGCCAGCTGTTTGTGACATTGACTTTTGCTTTAATAAAAATAAAAATACCCTAACCTGCAGATAACACTCTGTGTTTCTTTTTCTCCTCAGCTAATAAAAGTAAAGGCCTGCAGTGGGTTATAGACATGACCATAGCGTACCCCAAAGCAAGACCAATGGACATCCAGACCTGGATCTTTGGCTACAGGCCTCCTACAGTCACACATGTACACTACAGGTAGGAAGCACTCCTCATTCATTCCATTCTCCTCCTTGACGTTTGTTGTGGCTCCTGTCAAAATGATAATTTGTCCGTCTGTGTGGGGGAAAAAAGCCATTACCAGGAATAACCTTCATACTTTTCCATGCAAATATAGAATGCAGCAGGCATGCAAAAATCTGTGTCACATGAAAATGTACCATAATACATCATGAGGCAAGTTCAAACAGACTGCCAACAAGCCTCAAGCTGCTGCAGGTTGAACCACGTACCTATTTGCTACTGGATCTTTCATTCACCACCAGTGTAAGGGTGCATGAAAAGCTTGGAAACTCGTCTTGAAAGTGCTTGAATTTGTTTTTGGAGAATGTCGGCTGCGACTGTTGGTAGAAAATATGCAAATGTTTGGGAATTCCAACGAAATGGTAGTTTAGGATATGATTTTGTGTTTTAAAACTGCTTTGGGTCCTTAGGTGTCCACCCCCCCACCCCTAAGTTGACTCTCATGTCTCACAAAATGAAATGAGAACAAAAGCATCATCATTTTTATTCCAGATAATACAAAATTCCATCAGCACCAGAGCAAGACTCCTGTGAGGAAATCTGCAATGTTTTTTGGACATTTTGGAATCTCAGTCGAGATCCATGATATGTGTCCAATAGTGAGACACTGGCTTTTGAGTATTTATTTGTAGGGCTGTAACAATATTGGCAATATTGCGATATCGTCGTAGTAAAATGACCACAATATCGTCATGGTCTTGTCACGATATCGTACAGAACGTCTTGAAGTAAAAATAACACTTTTTGGTCTGCTCCACCGGAGCATAGCAAAGTAAACTACATAGACCATGATCCGTTGCTTCCGTGTCATCGGCCAGTTCGCCAATGGGACTGCGTGCAGCCCACACAGCAAAGAAAAACAAACATGGAGTATGGAGGCTACAGCGGTATTTTATGTTGAGTCTTATTATCGTGAGCCTCCCCACAATATCGCAATAAATATTGTAACGTGATGTTCATATCGTGACAATATCGATATGGATATTGTTACACCCCTACTTAGTAGGGTTTGAAACTGGTGAAATTTGTGTAAAATCCAATTAAACTGAGTGACCTGTATTAGTAGCAATACATGATACCTGCGTTGGTTTTTCAAATTAAAAGCATTATTTATTTTCCTTTACAAGTAGATCAACTTCCATTGCAGCCCTGCCATGGTGCTGGAAGTGCTGTTTGATTGACACAACAACGTAATGCCATGTGTAGCAACACACACGCCTCTCTGTCATTTTGCTTATATACACACTAAGGTTGGTCAATTGGACAAATACGTCAACCATCGGCGATTGTCCGATCGTTTTTCATGAGCTATATCTTTTCTATGTATGTTTACATTATTAGAAGCTAGGATTCTTGTGATTCCAATGATATATGCTAATCAAGGATACAACTTTAACTGTAGACGCAATAAATGCTTTTGTTAAACCGCTCGGAAATTCCAAATAACATCTAACTCACCGTTGAAAGCCTCATATCACTGACAAAACAGAGCCATCTTACACAAAAACAGTATTTTTACGTCCATAAGGGTCCAATTAAGGTCCGCCAATAAAATAGTCTACAACAAGTCTTATGTTCACAAACCAACATATTTCAATGCTGAAAACAAAAAAAATCTCTTTCTCAACATAACCTTTATTAGCATTGTCATATTAGCTTCAACGATATCTCACTGATCCAATAGATGAGGCACTACCTCGCCTGCTGAAGCAAAATCATCAGATTTTCGCAGATAGGTCAGAATTACTGCCCCCTATTTTCACGTGTAGCTCAAACCAATTGCAGCGCAGTATTTTGTTGACTGATGCATCAAATAGACAATGGAATTTGAAAAACGACAATCTCAAGCATGAGGAACCCTCGTGGCCTGATTTCCACTAAACTGAGTGAGAATGATTGTGATTGGTTTGTCGGGCCTGTGCAAATGTATAGCTCATCGTCATTTTTTGCACTGACGGATATCACCAAGAATAATTTTCTATATCGCCAAACCTTAGTAAACACTTGGTTGATGCTGACTGGATGTACAGATTTGAATCTGGTTCGTAACTGCTTCAAACAAACATGCTAGGAGGTTTTATACGCTGACTTTGCAGTGAAACCTTATCGTGTTTCCTGTATTAACATGTTTCGTGGTTCAACACCTCACTGGTCATGATAGTACGCAACACCCACCACCTCTGCTGTTAACAATATCATTACTTTTATGCAAAGTGGTGCAGTTTCCCCTCCTGTTTTTCATTTGTCCTGTTCTCCTTGCCCTGCAGAGTCTCCTCTGTTGTCCTCCGTCCACCGGGGACTACAGAGAGAGTGGGCCCTGATTACATTCTCTGTAGTTCAGGATGAGCGCCGTCCTCTGTCCGTTGTCTTTGCAGGTTAAATCGGAAAAGATCATTAATGTAGAAGTCGCGATAACGTCCCCCCGGCGTGTTTGTGTTTCCATTCCTGCGTGCGGGATGGGGAAGGACTTTTAAAAAACAACAGGAGGGGGTTGATTTATGAACCCAAGCTCACACGTCCCTCTCTAGAGGCATCTCTGTCCACTTGGGCTAAAAACCTGAGGACTCATTACATCTGTAATTAGAGCAGTGGAAGCTTTAGTTCCACCCCTCCTTCAGGACCTTTTAATCAGCCATCGATACTGTCAGCCTCCGTCGCTCAGTCAGCAGCTCTGGGATGGACAGGGAGCCACCCAAGCACAGCTGTGTGCACAATCCAGCCGCGTAGACAGTGCTGATCATTGGGAAGTTAGACCCACGCTGGTACAGGTGCAGAGTCAACACGAGGATTAATGTGCCTGCTGATCAAGGGAGCACGGGGAGGGCTGAGCAGTGTGAAGCACTGTGGTGATGCTGGTAGTAAAGGAGGTTAGACAAGTGTGCCACCCTGACTGGAACGTTGGTTTCTTTTAAGTGATATTAATGCACTTTGAGGTGCTGCAGAGCTGCTTTTTATTATCAGGGAACATAAACAGCCAACAAGGAGGCAGGATGGCAGAAGCGAAAGTTGTGTCCGTTTGGCTTAAATCCAAAAGCTACTCGTCCTGTAGCGGCCGACAGGACGGCGGTGATTCCCCACTTCCCTTCAGCGAGGCTTTTAATAAAATCAAACTTCTGGATTTAACTTCTGCAGCTCTAATCGTAGGAATATGAAACAGCGTGGTGTAATCTTGTACATCCCATCATTTTTTTAGGAAATGAACACAAGTTATGTCACTTTAGTTATCCAGGCAACGAGCATTTGCTGGATGAAGTGGGACAGTAATGGATAGATTAAAAATAAACTAGTGAGCAGGAGTTTTCAGGGAGTTTCCTAAATGTCTTGAAAGATTCAGTAAGATTCTCGCAGGGATTTGCTGCATTTTGGAAAATCATCATTTTATTTCTATAGCACCTTCCACTACCTTCGCAGTAGCCCAAGTTGCTGCATACTATCACAGTAAAACTAGGCAAAAACATAGTAAAATAAACGGATATAAAAGCAACAGATATAAGAACAAGCAAAAAACACCCAGAAGCAATAAAAAAATGATAGAAAGCCAGAATAAAACCGAGTTTGATAAAAGGATAAAATCACAATAAGAGCAGATTTGACTTGGGACTCAAAGGGAAAAGGCCAGTCGGTAGAAGTGTGTCTTTAAACAAGACTTAAAAGTCTGGAGGGATGGTGCCTGCCTAACAAGCAAAGGTAACGCATTCCAAATGTTTGGGGCCGCCATAGAAAATGCACGATCTACCCCTAGATTTGTATCTAGAGCGCGGCACTTCCAAGTGGTGTCCAAATTTCAAATAAGTCTAAACGGACAACAAATTAAAACTCTTTGTGATTAAATAATGACAAATGTTTTTTTTATCCCTAATGACCCAGCCACATAAAACGTCTTTCATTCATGGATTCCAAATAATAGGGAGTCTTTTTCTTTTGACCAATAGGTTCAAATTTGTCTCAAGTAGTGTGAATTATTACTTCCTTGCATCACGAGGTCTCGTCTCTGTTAGCTGAGAGCCAGCTGTTATACTTGAGGCTCATTCATGCATTCTCACATCCCTACATCTGCAGAACGATTCTCCTGGATTTGGGGTTTTTTTGTGGTGAGTTCAGGTGCATCTGGAATAGCGAACAGCCAGTCTTCTATGATAGCGTGTTATTATCTTACAAGGCTCTTCAGATTGCATCTGTTCCCTTCACAATAAACAGCTGAATAATACTCGGGCTGCATCACGTCGAGGGCTCTCCACTCCTCTCAAATCCTCCTTCCGCCCTCGTCCGGTCCTCACCCATCAGCTCCACCTTCCCTCTCTGTGTCTCCTGCCCTCTCCGAGCATAATCTCAGCCTCCCAGATTTGCAGCATCATAAGCCCTCTTTGAATGGCAGATGGGAAAACTAGGTAGGAGTACAGAGGCCCAGCGAGGGCAGAAGTGGGTGCTAAATAATCCTTTTCTCTTTTAAATGCACCTTCTCTTGCTTTTTTTTCCCTGCTGCTGCTGCGTGGTTTTCAGAAATCTGCTGTTTGAGAACATCTGAAGGGTGGCATGATTTATGGAGTCTGCCTGGTCATCACATGGTGGCTTTTCGGCTAAACACCTGGCTTTTTTTACACACAATTGTTGAGTTTGTAGACATAAATGCTTCGTTGTTAAAACATACAGGGAGACTTTTCTCTGCGTATTTAAACACAAACAATATTTTTTACCTAATTAGATGTAAATCAGAGTCCAGATTCTCCACTGTTTCACTCTTTTTGTGCTAATTTATGTCCCCCGACGCTTAATTCAGGATCAATTCTCTCATTTCTTACCCGTGGCTGTAGAGAGCGTCTTAGTGATTAGAAATGGTGTCTCGGAATAATTAATGAGGATCTAAGGATCTGGTTTTCGTGGAGCTAGTGTCGCCATAGAAACACGTTATTGATGTCATCCCCACCTATATGGCCTTGGTTCAAAGCTCATTTGCACAGTTAAGGACAAATACTCGAGTAAAAAGGACCAGTATTTAGGTGTAGAAGTACTCTTGTAAAGGCGATGCCCCCGGGGGTTTATGTTTGGGTCAAAACGTTAAATAAAGCTTTTGCAAAAAAAAAAAACTACAATACATGTCAAAAATGGTATTAGAATAATACAAAGTGAGTGATGAAACGATCAAATATGGAACAGAAATTTGAAATGTTAGAATATGAATTAAAAATAGAAGTCGTTGGTGTTTTTATCTTTAATTTGTTAAAAATGGGCCACCTCCTGAGCTGATTTTTTTCTGGATCAATGTCTGTATTTTTTAAACATATCGTATTGGTCTGAAAAGTAAAACTGAGCCCTAATATTCATATCAACGCATCCCTAATAATTTTGTTCCAGAAAAGTGGGAACCCTCGGATGGGTACTCGATGCTGGTATTTGTCTGATACTATGGTTGTGCACTCGTAAAAGTACTACGATACTACTTTACATAGCGTGACGCTCAGCTTAATTGAGCTCAAACAGGAGACAACAGCAGCTAACTCTGGAAACGGTGGTTGTGTTGTGATACCTGTATCTCCACATGGTCTAAACACTTGGATCAGATAATGTAGATGTGACAAATGCTTTAGACACAGCTGATCTATGCTCCCGATGCAGTTTCATTTTCACGGAGTTTTGCTAACAGCTACGACACAGTTGATTAAAGTAAACCTAAAGCTAGAGCTTTAACATTGATCTCACTCAATGTGTTTACATGCGCATCAGAAAATCGAACTATTGTCCTAAATAGACTGACGTCGTTTTTTTTAAATGAATGTAAACACGTTAGTCGTGCTGAAGGCAAACTGGTTCTAATCGAGCTGAAGCACCCAGATAATGCGGTAGGAAGACGACTTCATCTGCATGTAAATGGATCAGTCGAGCTGATACCGGTAACTTCCATAAGTGACGAGACCGCGGAAGTGGTCGTCTGATAACATCACTGGAACAAAGTAAGACGTGTAACACCATCAAACAGTGCAGTACGTACCAGATAAGCTGTGTTGCAGCGTTGTTGTTGTCCATTCCGTCAGCCATTGTGCGTATCCTGTTTTAACTCCATCTGCTTCACTCCCGCCAGCGTTTGCTTATTTGTGTTGCTATAAGCCTCCGTTAGCTTAGATGCTAACTTCGGGTAAGCTGGCTACAACCAGGCTACATCATTTCCGTTTGATGCGCCACCCTCAGCTCCACCTTTTCGCCCATTTTGGGATTTTTCGGTAGTGACGACACGAATTATACAAATTACACGGCCAAGACAGAAGTGGAGGGAACCGCCTATTTGTGGCTTCACCCACGGCCACGCAAAGAAGTGGGCCTTATCCGTCCATCTATATATATGCAGTCTTTGCTATAAGCTAACTGGAAAAATGCCGACACGAAAGGGCGCATGTCGCCACCTACTGTACCGGAGTGGAATGAATTTCATTTGAGAGTTTGGTTTTCTAACGTAGATGTAAACTAGGATCCCAGTTTATTACTTTAGATCGACCTAGATCGACTTAGATGTAAACGCACTGAGTGATTGTTGAGTTAGAAACTAGTCCTAGTCCTTTTTTATGCAAAAATTATCTTATGGGACTTTTATGGGATAGGTTCAAAATAGGCATATTAGTAAAAATATGTACTGAAAAGTGTTAAAAAGTTTTATTGTTCATCAAAAACCTGCTGGAGAGAAAAAAAACATCATTCTAGAAATGCAATTGGGAGCCGCTCTAAACCACTCCAAGGGCTGCAAATGGCCCACGAGCTGCACTTTGGACATGCCTTATGTAAGATTTATTACCCCGAGAGAGTTTGGAGATCAAACTTCCTGTTTCTGCCCATTAACCGTTCAGATAGGATGAAAAAGACAGAATAATGTGACTTTTTAAATTTTATAGTGAAGAAATCAGCTGACAGATCCTGTCTTGATGTAGATAAAAGTTATTGTCTGATTTCAAAAACTAGCATGTGGTCTAAGTGACCTTGACCATGAACCCTCATAAACAGCAGGGCGTGCTGATATCCAGTCAGCTCCAGCCACATAACCCACTCTTACCTGTGATAGTTTGATCACCCCTGATATCAGAGATAAACGGTCACCATGACAGGGTGAAAGGTTGCTCGAGCCGCGTAGGCATGAAGATAAAAGTCACAGCTCCACGTGAAGTCTCGGCTTCTGGTCATTTTATTCAGACGAGAGGTAGAATAGCGCCACGTCACCCTTCACATTTAATAAACTTTTATTATTCTTATTGCACTTTAACAAAGACGTATGAAGTTATTAAGAATTTGACAGGTTTTGTATCACAAAGCTGAATTATCAGCACCTCTGTAGACCCGTGTGAGGAAATTAAACTCTGGTCATTATCAACAAATCATGCTTTTTTTTTTATTTGAAGATGGAAGTTGCAGTGCAGATATGGCGATCGTGCTTGGTATGATGGAAGAAATCTTTTTATTTTTGCTAAAAGACATAAAAAATTAAAGCACCATGTCTTCGGTTATCAACAGGGTCTTTTTGTTTTGCACCAAACTATTTCCTGGAACAAAGAAAGCATTGACGTAGAGGAAACGAGTAAAAGGCTAAATGGAACAATTAGCGACTGGACTCCAACCATTCTTTGACTTCTCTCTGATTGCAGATAAGAGTTCTTAGTATTCTTTAAGTGAAGGGTCTTCAATGTCACATTTGTGGTTTGCTCAGAGGTCTTTATTAACTTTTAAGGAAATTTAACTGGAGGGGATAAAAACTGATCACTGGTTTTGGATAGAGAGAGCGCAATCAGAGGCAACTGTTTGGGATTTTCAGTTCCTTCACACAAATGAGCAGTTTTAGGAAGTTAGAAGATAAATAAAATTATAAAGGATGAATGTTGAGGGCGGTTCCTCACTTGTTTGTTTCTGAAGTTTCACTGTCAGACATTTAAGCCTTTTTAGAGTCACCAAACCTTGTGGATCAGGCAGACATTTGCAGCCAGAGTCCAGTTTCATTCGCTTCTTTTTGCCAGTTAAGGGTGAAAACAAAACTGCAGAGAAGCTAAGTGATTCAAGTAAGACAGCAACAATAAAGAAGAATCTCATTTCATGTCATTCCAAGAATACAGAATGAAAATAAAATTAGCCAAATACATGTAATCAGGTGTCAGATTTTTAAGGATATCCTGAAATAGTCATAGAGCATCACATGTTGGTAATCACTTGCGTGTAGCACGTGTTAGGGGCCTGACGCTGAAGCGTCCTGACAGCAGAAACTCTCCTCAGCTGTCTGACTGTTCGCCAGAGTGTCAGGTTACCGAGCCAGCCGGTGCCAAGTGGGTTAGAGCGGAGCTGAGAGCGCAGTCGTGGCCCCGCGCCAGCACAGCACCATCATCTCTATATTACTCTGCTGTTCTACACAGCAAACACAAATGCCTCCATACTGTTTTTCACTCTGGGCAGCATTGACACTTCGCTGCAACGTTTCCCTTTTCACTCGACTGTAAACAAAACAACCAAGGAGCGTTGTTGGAGGCTGATTGGATTGTTTCCACAGTCACTATGGCGGTGCAGCTCGCAGTCAGTTACTCAGCGGATTGATTTAGGTGTTTGTTTTCTGTGAGCCAAAATGAAACGCACAACACCATTTAAACTTCACTATATTATGTGTATAATCCTTCTGCAGTCATTTTGAAGGACGTTGATCACAAAAGTGTTTGAAGAGGACTTTTTTGAGGTGAGGCCCTGATTGGCCTTGAGTAGAGGTGCACCAAAAAATTAATTTGGTGATTGTAATTGATCTAATCGGTGATCAGCTGCTTCGTTGCACATCCATCCATCCATTGTCCTCCACTTATCCAGGGTCGGGTGGCGGGGGCAGCAGCCGAAGCAGAGAGGCCCAGACTTCCCTCTCCTCAGCCACGTGGACCAGCTCATCTGGGGGAATCCCATGGCGTTCCCTGGCCAGCCGAGAAACATAGTCCCTCCAGCGTGTCCTGTGTCTTCCTTTGGGGCTCCTCCCGGTTGGACGTGCATGAAAAACCTCACCAGGGAGGCGACCAGGAGGCATCCTAACCAGAAAACCAAGCCACCTCAACTGGCTCCTCTTGATGTGGAGGAGCAGCAGATCTACTCCAAGCCCCTCCTGGATGACCGAGCTTCTCACCCTATCTCTATGGGAAAGCCCAGCCATGCAGAGAAAACTTATTTCGGCCGCTTGTATCCACGATCTCACTCTTTTGGTCACTACCCAAAGCTCGTGACCATAGGTGAGGGTAGGAACGTAGATCAAATGGTAAATCGAGAACTTTGCCTTCCGGAGCTCTCTCTTCACCACGACAGACCGGTACAATGCCTGCATCACTGCAGACGCAGCACCAATCTGCCTATGGATCTCGTTCTCCATCATTCCCTTACTCGTGAACAAGACCCGAGATACTTTTAACTCCTCCTCTCATCCCTGACCTGGAGAATGCATTCTACCCTTTTCCGACTCAAGAAGACCATGGTCTTTGTTGCCAAGCAGCAATAAATTAGCTGGTCGATTTTCAAAGCGTGAGACCCTACATGTGGCGATAAACAGTCACGAATATAACGGTCCTGGTTCTACTGTGTGGCGTCTGGTAATAATTGATCCGTCAATACGGTTTGAAAGAAAATCCTGCAAGACCTCTCGAGATCAAATCGTGACTTTGGAGTAAACAAACATGGTAGAGGAGGAGCATGCAGCGCACTTCCAACACCTTGCTTTTTGATTGGCTCTACGTCACAGGCAGCACGCTTGTTTGTCCTCAAAATCAGACCAAGACAATCCAACATGTTTGAAATCTCTGATTTATAATCGGAGTGGTCTCAACGTCCTGAGCAGACCAGAGCACTCTTAAAACACCACGCACAGCAGGTATATCTGATACATTTTGTAGAGCCGTTAAGGTAATCGGCCGTTTCCTTAAGATTGTCAGAAGGCGAGAATCAGGTCAAAATTTGGCAAAATTATCTTGCTGTGTTGAGTTTTTACTTCCACTGTCATAATTTTCTAAGTAATCTGATTTTTTTTAAAAGCAGGGTTATTTCATAAGCGATTATCTGCCGTTATGTTCGCAGATGTGACCACGGACCCTCCTCGGAACAAAGCGCGGCGTTAAAAAACCAGCCGAAGCAGCTGATTACCGTCCCGCTATCAAAGCTTGTTGTTGTTTCTTTGGACCAACATCAGCAGCGCCTCATTCAACCTCAGCTGCTGTAAGCAGCTTGTGCAGCTGCTGCGAGCACCAGACGAATCTGATTTCTGCATGAATATTTCAGCTGCAGGAAAGCATTGTGGCAGCCAGCTGCTGCTTGGAGGCCATAAATGCACAAACCCTCTGATGAGTGGCCAGAGTCGGCTTTTGTTTCTGTCCGTGCTATCGGTTTACATTCCCAACCTCCGAGCAGCTCTTGGAAGGTGTGACAGTCTTTCTAAGCTTTCACATTATATTCAGTTATCTATTTATTCATGATCACAAACATTCGAGTGACAAGATTCGGCTTACTGTTACATTTGTTTGTCGTAGAATTTGATTTGCTCAGAGTCTTTATCGGAACAATATTTTCCTTTTCTAAGGATTTTGAAAGGCCTCATTTTGGCGCATCGCTAACCTGAAAGACACCTGATACCTGTCGTCACAGGAGAGAAGCTGTGTGGGGTGGTTTGCTTTTACCTCTAATCACCCTATCAGGTGTCCATGAGAGCTCAGCACAAGGTGTAGTTGTTTTTCAGGTCAACTGTTCTTAGTTTGGGACTCAAACTGCTCCATTTAGCCAAAATAATGTTAATGATTAAGATTTTAATGAAACTCTTGTTTCCGAAACGGACGTCTACAGGTTTTTAACTTATGGGCTGTGATAATTTAAGGTTTGCGTTCTTCCAAGGCCGCATTTTAAGACCGATTACGTCACAGTGAAGCGACAAGGCTGCCAAATTTGAAGGATACTCAAACTTTGTCCTCGATTTCCACGAATTTTAAGGATGGGTCTGATGGTATCCTAACTGGCAAAGGCTATCCCAGGATTCATCGCAGGCAATACGGTAGATTTTTGTTCTTGTAACAATAGTGGGTACGAAATAATGGGGGTACGAAATTTAAAATCTTAAGGCGGTTGTGTTGTTAGACTTTTTCATTTACGTAGTTGGTTTTATCGCAGAGGTTGACGGAGATGTTCCCGATTTTTTAACTGTCCGTCAAAAGTGACGTAGCCTGTGATTGGTCAGGACACCACTTCCTTTAAATTCGTCAATAGCACTGCCATTCAAAAAAATGTAAAAGAGTGCCGAAGATATGTAGCGACAGACACAGAGCCGATGTAAGAACATCTCGCGGGAAAAGCAGCAAACCTTTTTTTTTCGTGCGAGGAAATTGCTGGAAACGTGGGTTTGGAGGTGGCCAAGTGCATGAAGAGGAACAAATTTGTCCATGAAAGTCTCTGAAATACATAAACACAATATAAAAACCCTACAGTAAATATATTATCGTGGTCCTGAGATGTGACAGGATACCCTCAGGAAAGCGCTACGCCCTCTGCTTTGCATCACTCCCCAGGCAATGGCATCTCCATTGATGCGTGTGCACGACTCCGCACCTGAGCTGATGAAGAAGTATAAATCAGGCATAACTCAATCAGCTTAGCAGAAATTGAACTACTATTTGTTGTTGTAGTAACCAGTCGATCTACGTTCCTACCCTCACCTATGGTCACGAGCTTTTGGTAGTGACCAACAGAATGAGATCACGGATACAAGCGGCCAAAATGAGTTTTCTCCACAGGGTGTCTGGGCTCTCCCTTAGAGATAGGGTGAGAAGCTCGGTATTCTGGGAGGGGCTTAGAGTAGATCCTCTGCTCCTCCACATCGAGAGGAGCCAGTTGAGGTGGCTCGGGCATCTGGTTAGGATGCCTCCTGGATGCCTCCCTGGTGAGGTTTTCTGGGCACGTCCAACCAGGAGGAGACCTAAAGGAAGACCCAGGACACGCTGGAGGGACTGTGTTTCTCATATGGGCTGGGAATGCCTTGGGATTCCCCCGGAGGAGCTGGCTCAAGTGGCTGGGGAGAGGGAAGTCTGGGCTTCTCTGCTTAGGCTGCTGCCCCCACGACCCGACCCCGGATAAGTGGGTGGATGGATGGATGGATGGATGGATGGATGGATGGATGGATGGATGGATGGATGGATGGATGGATGGATGGATGGATGGATGGATGGATGGATGGGTTGGATGGATGGATGGATGGATGGATGGATGGATGGATGGATGGATGGATGGATGGATGGATGGATGGTAACTGAGTCAACTCATTAACTCACTCTAAATACTAACAGATTACACAAAATCTTGTGAAATTGCGTGAGTTTTCACGTACTAATATTCGAAGCTACATCTACCCTAAGATAAACATTTAAAAGAATGAATTGTAATGCCATAATTCTGTCATCCTCTCACCCTTCAGGGGGAAATTCCTCAGAAAATGTTCAAACTCGCCTCAGACAAATTCCCGCACGGTGAACTGCAGCATAATGAAGCCCAAGATTTCATAGATAAATATGGAAAACTGAATAGAAGTTTGCTATAAATCACCACCTTCTTTTTTTATCCATCTAGAAAGCAGGTCAGGCCTTCTATTCCCGACTCTCTCAGCTGGACACCAGGAACTCTAGTAACTCTAATAAATGACAAAGAAAAACACCCAATTTTCTCCCTCAGGGACGTGAAATCAGAGCTGATTTCTTTTACTTCAGCCATATTGTCACACTTTTGACTCACATCAGCTGCTCCCGTGATGTCTCATCGATAAAGAATTCTGCATGGAACAGCTTAAACCGGCACACCCATGCCTTTTATTTCATGTTACAGCTGTTACTTCCTGTTTGTGAGCTACAGCCATGGTTTGTTATGATGTCTGCATCTGCATCGGACCGTTAAAATCACACCTGTCACCTTAGAGGGCAGAAATCTTTACTTTAAATCACTTTTTAATAAATGTTAAAGCCCATTGGTGCTGACTTCCTCCCTCAGAGAAGCTTTTGTTGTTCTACCTTCACGTTGTCTCATCAGCAGCAAATGTAGGGAGCAGAGGAAGCGCTCCTCTGAGGGAGGAGGAGATGGTAACCTCTATTGAAGGTGACCAGGAGCTGCCTGTGTGGGACTGCAGCCTACTAGAGACCCCTTCTGGCTAGACACTAGATCTCATCAGCAGAGTCACCCTGATTTTAATAAACACTTTACAATAAAGGTCCCTTATTAACGTTACTTAGTGCATTATTAAGCATTAATAAACTATTAAATAAAGTATTAACAACTGCTTAACCATATTATGTAATGCATTACTAAGCAGACACCCCCTGGCCCTTTGTCCTAACCTTAAGGACACTTAATAGGTAACAATAACGTTATTAAAGAGACCCTTTGTTTATTAATGCTTAATAATGCACTAAGTAACGTTATTAAAGGGATCCTTATTGTAAAGTGTTACCTTAATTAATTTTATTGCAGCTGATTTCATTGTTTTCCAAACAAATGACAAAAAGTGATATTTGTCTTTTCTGTTTACTTGTTGTTTATTGTCCAAATCTATTAAATGTAAACAATCAGTCATCGTGCTAACATGACCTAGAATCTGGAATATTATAACGACTTTTAAAGAAAATATAAACTACCATTCTGTATTTTTACAGATTTCTTTATCTGAAATATAATAGAAAATAGTCTTTTTTTAATTTAATTTTAATTTAATTTTAATTTTATTTATTCACATAAGCTAATTTTAAGGTGGTTTATATGAATAGTTTAAACAATCAAAAACACGCAAACACGACCTTTAAAAGTATTAATTCTATTTATTTGAGTACTTTAAAGTGAGTTTCATACACTGTAAAAAAAAAGGTGCGAAAACTTAAAAACTCAGGCAAACCAATGCATTTATGTTTTTACGTTCTGATGGATAACTTAAAATTTTACGTTTAGGAGAAAAATGTATCATTGTGCTTTTTCCTAACTCATATTCCTTAGTTTTAACAATGTATTTCCTAAAGATTCATTTTGTAAACACAAAAACATTTTAAGTTATCAGAACCTAAAAACATAAATGCAGTGGGTTGCCTTGAGTTTTTAAGTTTTCGCAACTTTTTTACAGTGTATTAATTAACTTTACAGAAACTAGAAACAAATCTGATAAATACAGGAAGTAATTTATACAAACATGAGAGACAAACTGGCTTCGTTTTCAGTTTTTTGCTTTTAAAAATTTGAAATAATTTACATAAACATCAAAGGGTTATTTTTCCTAATTTGATTCTTGTTTACACCTGTCGCGGGGTCGGGACTACGGCCCTGGTGGAGATTTTTATAAACAACTTTCACGTCTCGTCTGCTCCAGGATGTACCCGATTAAAGAGGTTCCTGTTGAGGCGGAGGCGCTGACCGACTGGCTGTATCAGAGGTTTGTGGAGAAAGAAGAGCTGCTGGCCCGCTTCTATGACACAGGTATGACCGACACAGTCCAGGTAGACGCAGCTTTCACTCACAAAAACTTTCTTCCTTCTTTTTAAATAAAATGTTTCATCTTATGGGGAAATTTATGGAGCGATTTGCTTAAATTAAATGCAAAGTTACAGTCTCTCTGTATAAAATCAAGCCGTATCCATGACATCAATACAGTCATCTAGCATTTGTTTACTTAAGAGAGAAGGTACCCATCCCAGCATTCCCATTTAACCAGGAATTCCCGCTAGGAATTCTGGAACATGTTCTGTAAATGTTCTCCTTAGAACTCTTTGGTGTGACAGGAAAATTTTCATCAGGAGATCAAACAAATATTCTCTACTTCAAATTAAATTAACTTGGGGTGTCGAGAAAATGTCGCCCTACACTGTGATCCTCTACAGGAACTCATTAGTAACTTTTTATTGTCTCTAATATATTTTGTGCTGTAATCTTAAAAAAAATCGATCCAATCTGGGACTGTGAATCTTGACTGGGACATCCTAGTAAATTTTGCCTAAGATCACCCCACACACACACACACACACACACACACACACAGTGCTTTTTAACTTGACATTTTTTATTTTTAATGTAACAAATCACCTGGGTCTGTGTCTTTCTCCCATCACAGGATCATTCCCTCCTCCAGAAGGCCAGAAGGAGGCGGTGTCCCGGCCGATGACCCTTGACCCCGTGTGGCTGTGCATGGTCCAGTCATTTGCTTTCGCCTCCGGCTACATTTGGTACAACGTCCTCCAGTACCTCTACTGCTGTTTATTTTGAGAGCGCTGATGAGCCGAGAGTCTCTCATCGGACCACTGGAAAAGCCTCAGGATCGGTCGGTGTGTGACCCATCGTCACGCTTACCCCCCCTCTCCCCCCTCCCTCTACGATGGATGAATGTACACCTGCTACAGTGGAGAGATTAACAGGGAACAACAAGGAAAATCACAAAAAACACCCGTAGAAAAACGGTCCCAGAGGTAGTCGACTTGCACACGCTCGCTCCAGCTGAATAATCTCACCCCTCACTATTTACATTTTAATGTTTACACACCACCCCCCCACCCACTCACCCCCATTCATGTAGACATTTACATGACTTTTGCTCCGAGTTGATGAAACGAGGCTCAGGACTCCACCAAAAGACGCTCTGGACTGGACCGGACCGGACTCTCCTCCCGTCCGAGGCTTTAGGCGCAGTAGCTCTACGGAGAACGCAGGACGCACGGACAAAAACCGTGAACAGGTAACATTGGATTAGACGTAAAACGCCCTTACTCTTCTTCCTCCGAGAGTCGTTGAAGCCCAGCGGACCTCTCTGGCTGGCGACACCTCCCAGAGCGACGCAGCTCCTCTGGCCTTCATTGCACTAAAGATCCATACTGCCCCCCCACCCCCGCCCGCCCTAGGAAAGACTCCAAAAATGGTAGCTGTTGATGTTTTTATTTATTTCTTCCCTTGACCCGCATATCTTCACAACAACGGCCATTGTATTTGTTGTTGAGGGGTTTTTTTTGTTTTGTTTTTCTCCATCGTCAGGACCGTTTTTGTCTTTTGTGGCGGGTTTTCTTTTTTTTCAGCTTGCTGCTGATAAAAAAAACGGATGATCGCTTTGAGTAAGAATTGTCAAAAATTATCCTGATTTTAACAACAAAAAAGGCAGGGAAAAATCTGAAAAATCTTTCTTCACCCTCTCTGCTAGCGTCGAAAAATGCGCACAAACCCTCAGCCGGTGAGGAGGATTCCCCCTAATGGACTCTACAAATATTTAAGCCATATGCTTAACGTCGGCAGTGGGAAAAAGACCCTTTTGTTTGTTTGTTTTTATAGAAGCTATCCCGATGTTCGGCATTCTACAGTAGAGATTTTGGCAAACCGAATCGTAGGTGTCAAAAACTGTAAATTTACAGCATAACCTGCCTAAGTGAGTGTGTGTGGTTGTCTTTACCCCTCATTTTTATATATATATGACTCATGTCGTGTTGCTCTGTGACATTTGAAACCAGATTCACCTCCAGTGGTCGACATTTCATTTTTTTAGAGGACATGAACCGTTCTTTTCAACACGTATGTTTAAATCTTGTACATAAAGTTGAGAAAATGTGGGAAGCGACTGAAGTGTCTACCCCCGATTTTATTATTTTTCCTGTAATAATTTCAATAATTTTAATTTTTTTTCAGTATTACCCTGTGTTTTATTTTCTTATCATGGAAGAACTCTCAAGCCTTATCACAATCTTAAATAATGCTGTTTTCTCGCACTCCTATTAGACACTTTTGTTTTTTTATAACAACGGTTTTACGGTGTCGAGATAAAAGTGGGCCAATCAAGGGGAGTGTCCTCAAACTTGTGAGGTCAGATTAATTAGTAGCTTAACATTTCTGCTTTAATTATAAAAACGATCGAGGAACGGTCGTTATATCATTGTCAGAATAATGCAAAAAAAAAAAGGTGCATTTGAGTTGCTGTCCTCCTGCTGTGCCACTGTTGGTAAAAACTGTGTGAAATAAAAAAGGGCTACCTGTTCAGGTAGGTGAGAACATTTCAGACTCCCCCCTTCATTGTGAGAGTGACTTGAAATAAAAGCATCGTCCTTTATTTTGTTTCTTTTATGTTCAACCATGTTTCCAAAGAAGGCAGGGACATGACGGCGTGGGTTTTAGGAAATGAACACGGCGAGGATTTAAACATGTTGTACTAGAATTGACTATAATTTTCCATTTTGTACTTCTCATTTAATTCCTAGCTACACAGCCATTTTACAACACAAGGAACTTGTGCTGGAATAAAACATCATAAAGACCCTAACAGCGTGCATCTCTTTATTGTATGATTTTTATTTTTTTTTGTGGTGATGATGACTCTGACAAAAGAAAGTGGTAGTTTTTATTCCAATTATAAATCTTTATATGAATAAAAAATGGAAATAGTTTAATGTTTTTGCGTTTTTTTTCCAACTAAACGCAAACCACCGAGGTGAGTAAGAGTATATGTAGCAAATTAGTATTTTGTGGATAATTCATATAAATATTTAGAGTAGTGTTATTCTGAAAATTGTTAAATTTTATTTTGATCATCTCTAGTCCCTAAACTTACAGAATTCTTGCAAACGTTTGGAAAATTCACTTTCAAAATGCTCACTTTCAGATTTGAAACAAATTAATTAAAATGTTTTATTTTTTAATTGTACTTAGGTGGAAAAATCTGACTTCACTGAAGCAGGAAATGTGTTGGAACCCTATGTCTGGATTTTAACTCAGCTAAAATCTTGATGTACTGTAACAGATCCTATTTTAATAATGTTTTTTTTGTGCTTTTAATTTTTTTGTGTGTGCTTTTAATTTTTAAAGTAACAGCAGTTTCCTGCTCCTCAGCTCTACTGGTTGAAAGTGGAATTACAACGGTCGTAAACAACCCGGCAGCAGCCTGCTGTAGCTAGCGCTAACAACGAGCTAACACTAACATGAGCCAACTAATACTAAAATAAACCACGAAGTAAAAAGATCCACACTGATGGACAAAAAATATTATTACTTACAAGTCCAGTAGCAACTAGGCCAGGTCATCATCAGTCCGTGATCTTGTAGCCTCCTTTAGTTTCCTCAAACTAGCGTAGGCCGTGTCAATGTTCACTCTGGTTTTAGCTCTTTGCTTCACCTCCAAAGACATTACTCTGTTACTTTTACTTCCAGGATCCACCATGATGCCAACAGAAAAAGCAAACTTCTTTTTCTTCTTCTTGTGCTTTTTATTGACAATCGGCGAACTGAAAATGCTAACCGCTAGCATTACAGCTAACAGCCATAAAACAGGTATAAGAGTGCCCCCTAGAACACCTACCCGCGGTTTCTGGTCAGCAGAGGGCTTTTTATTTAACTGTACCATTAGCTTTGGCTGTTGATGGTTCCTGGTTTATACCACCAAGCTCATATTTCTTATTTGAGTCAGGAAGTACTCCCACAGTAAGCAGGTAGCAGTGTGCACCTGAGCTTACTATCCCTAAAAATTTGTGAATGATGTTTTTGTTGTCATTATGCGCTCTAGTTTGCAGGTTTTAGGGAGAATATTGCAGCTCCAACTAGCAGGCCGCCAATATTAACAGCAGAAATTAAATAAAAGATGCTTTGTTTTGCCAGCCTGGACCCAAATTGTCTGCACTGTTGCACAGTGAAGGGTCAGGTCTGCAGGAGACACCACATGCTTTGGGCATGTGAGACTGAGCAGTAGGAAGTGAGCTGGAAAATGGGATCAAATCTGCATCAAGCTTTACCAAAATACCAAAGGGTCAACTGTGAAGAGGCAGCCTGGCTACTCTTCCGTTTGGTCTGCTGACGGAGAAGACCAAGGTCACCCACTGACAAATCCATCTCCAGAATAACTTTTATGCCCTCTGCAGATGCACCTCCTCAGACACCTGCAATGAACTATTTCACAGCTGCAGCTGCAACTATTCCTCGGCTCCCCTGAGGTCCTCGGTGTCACGCTTTGATGCCCGCTCCCTCGTGAACGCTCCAGTGATGGCGGCGTCCCCTGAGTCAGCGAGCAGTAAAACATCCAGCTGTTGAGAACTGAATGTGACTGCAGCAGCTTCACGGAGCCTCCTGACCTGCTGCTGGGCTCATCGAGCCACACTTGATCCATGTCTGTAGAGGTGACGTCAACATTCCAGTAGAAAATACTTCTCCATAGATCCTGTTTAAAATCATAATAACCATTTTTGCATTTTGCCTAAATCTGAGGCCGTGGTTCTCTTGGAAAAGGGTGGATTACAAACTCTGGGTTAAGAGCGGAGGACCTGCCTCAAGTAGAGGAGTTTAAGTTTCTCACCTGTGTCATGTATTGGACACCAAGTATGAATTATTCATGCAAAGGATTTATCAAACTATTTATATATATAAATATTTAGTTTACTTTTCTTACATTTAACACACTTTCATTACATTTCAATTGGAAATTGCCTTAAAATTATCAACAATTTTATATTTCACATAATTTTAGCTATTAAAATTTTTAATCTAACCCTAAAATTTAAAAACAAATATTACATTTAAGTGTTCTTAATCTTAATCTGTGAGCTAAAACTTTTGGTTAAAAGCTAATTAACCACTTAAAAAGCTAACCTAACCCTAACCCCCTCAAATTACCCATGGTATTTGTGGCCCCGCCCACAACAAAGGTTGACCAGTTGCGCTCACTTTCTTTCACCTTGGACACTCAAAGATTTAGCTCACAGATTTAGATTTAACATTCCAGTTTATGTTTAATATTTGGATTTAGACTTAATATTTAGATTTAGATTGAACATTTATGTTTAGGTTTAACATTTGTATTTAGCTTTAATATTTAGATTTAGTTTTAATATTTAGATTTAGATTTAACATTTAGATTTAGATTTAACATTTAGATTCAATATTCAGGTTTAAGTTTAATATTTGGATTTAGATTTAAAAAGTATTTTTAGATTTGATGTTTAGGTTTAGATTTAACATTTAGGTTTAGATTTAATATTTAGATTCAACATTCCGGTTTACATTTAATATTTGGATTTAGATTTGATATTTAGATTTAGATTTAACATTTAGATTTAGATTTAACATTTAGATTCAATATTCAGGTTTAAGTTTAATATTTGGATTTAGACTTAATATTTAGATTTAGATTGAACATTTATGTTTAGGTTTAACATTTGTATTTAGCTTTAATATTTAGATTTAGATTTAACATTTAGATTTAGATTTAACATTTAGATTCAATATTCAGGTTTAAGTTTAATATTTGGATTTAGACTTAATATTTAGATTTAGATTGAACATTTATGTTTAGGTTTAACATTTGTATTTAGCTTTAATATTTAGATTTAGATTTAACATTTAGATTTAGATTTAACATTTAGATTCAATATTCAGGTTTAAGTTTAATATTTGGATTTAGACTTAATATTTAGATTTAGATTGAACATTTATGTTTAGGTTTAACATTTGTATTTAGCTTTAATATTTAGATTTAGATTTAACATTTAGATTTAGATTTAACATTTAGATTCAATATTCAGGTTTAAGTTTAATATTTGGATTTAGACTTAATATTTAGATTTAGATTGAACATTTATGTTTAGGTTTAATATTTGTATTTAGCTTTAATATTTAGATTTAGATTTAACATTTAGATTTAGATTTAACATTTAGATTCAATATTCAGGTTTAAGTTTAATATTTGGATTTAGATTTAAAAAGTATGTTTAGGTTTAGATTTAACATTTAGATTCATATTTAATATTTAGATTCAACATTCCGGTTTACATTTAATATTTGGATTTAGATTTAATATTTAGATTTAACATTTAGATTCAATATTCAAGTTTAAGTTTAATATTTGGATTTAGATTTAACAAGTATGTTTAGATTTGATATTTAGGTTTAGATTTAACATTTAGATTCAACATTCAGGTTTAAAAATATTTAGATTTAACATTTAGGTTTAGATTTGACATTTAATTTAGCCAACATTATGTGAAACAACATGTTGGTTTATGACCATTTTTAGACCATTTCCATTTAAATGTGATGAAAGTGTTAAAAAACTCACTGCTAAATATTTTGCATGAACAATTTCCACTAGGCTTCCCACAGCCGTGAGCTTTGGGTAACGACCCAAAATCAGGAATACAAGCAGCTGAAAATTCCTCTGCGGGCTCTGGATTTGAGATGGTGAGAGACGTCTGAGAGGAAGCCGCCACTGTTCCTCAGCATCAAGTGGATCCAGCTGAGGTGGATCAGGAATGTGGTCAGGATGCCTCCTGGAAGGGTCCTAAGGAGGACCCAGGACATCAGGAGGGATTATATGTCTAGACTGGACTGATAACAGAAGATAGGGGATAAAAAAATCCAGATTACAAGACTTTTTGAATAAAATAAAAGCTTCCACTAAGCTCGCTAAACATTTCGATGAGCTGCCTGGTCTTGGATGAGACTGGATACTCATTTTTCCTCTATCACCAAGGACCTGATAGATAAGGAAAGGTGGGAATGTCTTTCTTTAATTGTTTTTTTTTTTTTTACAAATGATGTAGAAAGTCTTCCCAAGTAAAGAATCCTTTTATAGCTCTCTGACTCAACACAAGTGTGATTAAACACCTTATTGTTACATTTTCCCATGATTTCCATCTCCCGGTGAAATTATTCCCCAACAAGGAAATCCCAGGTCACAGGAGGTCTAAAATCCACTCGTAACCTCGATTACAGTCACCTCAGCCGAGGAGAGGAGGTCACTGTGGGATGGAGATGTCTGTCCTCCCTGTCGCTCCGGCTCTCCTCCTCCTTTAACAGGGATGGCTGACATTAGAGCCGCCTCCAGCATCCAAGCATCTCTGTTGTTTTTAGCTGTCAGTTTTCCACTCGCTCCCTCCTCCTCTTCCTCCTCCTCCTCCCCACAACTGTTCCTGGCTGATGTCCAAACTCCTCCAGCTCTTTGGAGGAGTGACCTTTGCAGAGGCAGACTGACAGACCAGCTCTGGGATCTCACTCGATGTGTGGTGCTGGCAAGCAGAGAGGATAATCTGAAGCGTTCCAGAGGAGCGGTAACTAACAGAGATCCCAGGGACTACGTTTATCCCACGCGGGGATCACACATTTAGAGGAATCGTCTGTCACTGAGAGGATTTACTCCTCTCAGATGTGGGTTTTACACGCCAAAACTAAAATTAAAGTTGCTTTTCCCTTGTTTTGGGTTTTTAAACAAGCTTATTTACAGCCACAAAAGGTAAAAACATCTAAAAAAAGAGGTCAAAACCAACAAATCTTTATTGATTTGAAAATGTTTTAAAGATAAAAAATTGCTCAGGGATTATTAAAACTTTTATTACTCAAGACAAGCTCAGGTTGTGTCTGCTTTTGCCATGAGAACCCCTCAGCAGCCATGCAAATGATCCAGAGCGACATATGCTTATGCCATATGGGCTCATCCAGATACAGAGAGGCCTCTGCATGCTGCTGTGATCAGATGGCTACTTTAACAATATTGTCACAATATTTTAATTTTCTCAGACACTTCATTTGGGATTTAATGGTTTGTAAGTTAAAATAATCAAAATGACAAAAACTAAAGGCTTTAAATATTTCACTCTAATGATTATATGAATATAATATTCTGACATGACTGTAAATGATGAACTTTATCATAATATTCTCAGCTTTTACTCTAATTTTTGAAGTTTTGTTGATCCGCCACAAAACAAGGCAGATAAAAACACAGACGCTTGTGGGAAAATGACACATGGCAGCTCTTCAGGAAGCCTCGCGGGTCAAATGAAATGACCAGTGACCAGTCCAGTGTGATATTATCAGCCTCCATGTTGTCTTACATATGCATGCATGGAAGCTATGGGGGCAGGAGTCTGCTGAGGTCAGCTTTGAGGAATTATGAAGCATGCACAAACAATTTATGCTTGGTTGTTAGAAGTGTTTGGACTTTTTTTGTCTGTTTTGTTGATTTAATGAGATCTCTCAAACAGGAAATGTTATTAAATTACATTTTAGCACAGGTACAATATAATTTCTAAAAATACTAAAGCTTTTTTGCTATTTAAATCTGAAACAAATCCCAGGGAAATTAATAGAAATTATCCTTTTTATCCCATTGCATTTATGTTTTTCACATTTTTGGAGGTGAATTTGTTAACCTTAGTCTCACTACTCAAACTATCTCAATTTTCTAATACACAATTTCTGAAAAGTGTTAAGTTTATTTGACATTTATTTAACACACAATGTTAAATTATTATTTTTTTCATCACAGAAATCAGAATTTATTCGTCAAAACATAATTGTCTAATTTTTTTCTATAAATATATATATTTATTAAAAGTAAAAACCCATTTCCTAAGTATTATCCTGGTCCTGTCATTCATATCGTGTGTTTTTAGCGCCATCGTGTGGACACTTTAACAAAAATCCCGTCTACCCGCGGTACTATCGCGGTACTCTGGCGCTTAGCAACCTTGTGAGTTGTTTCTTCACCTCGACCAATCCGAAGCCACCAGATGGAACGAATGAACCAATCACGAGCTGGTATTTCAGCACCAATTTAAACTGAGCACTAGTACTTCCTGGTTCTCAGAAACAACACACCGAAGCGACTGAAGCGAGTAAATAATAAGTAAACTTGCTTTTTTGATTTCTAAAATCATCCGGCCAGACAGATTATACTTTGTTTGTTAAAAATCTCAATAAGTTTTGAAATTGCTGGTTTAAATGAGCTTTAAACCTTGTCTGAATCGGTCCTAACGTTGACGCTAACGTTAATTTTGGACAACTTTTAACGTTAGCATTGAATAAAACACGATGCCGACCCGTGTTGAGGACTACGAGGTGTTGTACACGATAGGCTCCGGTTCCTATGGAAGATGCCAGAAAATAAGACGGAAAAGTGACGGGAAAGTGAGTATTTATCCAAAAGAATCATAAAAACAGCTGGTAAAATGTTTAAAAGCAACACGATTCGCCATAATAAAGTGCCTGCAGGTTGTTTTTAGCATTGACTGGGACTCTTAACAGCTGAAGCATGTGTGAAACATTCAAATAATTAAATATTTTGAATTTTAATGAGTGTGAAACAGAGTCAATATTGCTAATTACATCAATCAATTAAAATATACTTAAAATCAACTAGATATAAGATATAAAAGTGTGCTGCAAAGTAGTTTCCAAGTTAGAGACCGTTCCCTTGCTCCTTCTGGAAGTCTTTTGCAGCTTTTAATTTATATTTCAGAGTAATCAGAGTAAATACTGCATGCTTTTACAAGAAAACTCTTGCCAAATGAAGCCTGTGTGTTCTGTAGATTCTGGTGTGGAAGGAGCTGGACTACGGCACCATGGCAGAGAGCGAGAAGCAGATGCTGGTGTCAGAGGTGAACCTGCTGCGGGAGCTCAAACACCCAAACATCGTGAGATACTACGACCGCATCATAGACCGTACAAACACCACGCTTTACATCATCATGGAGTATTGTGAAGGTGGAGACCTGTCCAGTCTCATCAGCCGGTGCATCAAAGAAAGGTGATGGATCGTGAATGTGCTTCTTCTCCTCTGTGAATCTGCAAAGTTACAACTTTGTTCCCCTCCAGGCGTTACTTGGAGGAGAGGTTCATCCTGAGAGTTATGGCCCAGCTCACCTTGGCCCTGAAGGAGTGTCACAGGCGGCGTGACGGCAGGGCTACGGTCCTGCATCGGGACCTGAAACCAGCCAACATCTTCCTTGACATTAAGCAGAATGTTAAGCTTGGTGACTTCGGTCTAGCGAGGATTCTGAACCATGACACCAGCTTTGCAAAGACTTTTGTGGGAACGCCGTACTACATGTCTCCTGTAAGTTACCTGATGACGTCTGTTGGCTTTTGATTATGAAAATCTCTGGGATATTTGTTTTATTTGTCTTAATTTGAACACAAGCATAATTCCGATTCTTTTCATTGTTTTATGAATCATTTTCACCTACATATCAGACAGTTTCTTTAACAGATCCACTTAAAACTGTTAAAAATATAGATGTTACACATTAAAATAAACATTTAACATTAAACATTCCTGCTACTCATAGAAACAACTCATTTTCAGCTATTTTTTTCTTGCAGGAACAAATAAACAGGATGTCGTACAACGAAAAGTCTGATATTTGGTCACTGGGCTGCCTGCTGTATGAACTTTGTGCATTATTGTAAGTTCTTCCACACATTTTCATTTCCTATAGCAGTTTTCCGACACCCCTAACTGTATTCCCTGGATTTTTCTCTTTTAGGCCTCCGTTCACAGCGTACAACCAGAGAGAGTTGGCAGAGAAGATCCGAGAGGGAAAGTTCAGACGAATCCCATACCGGTACTCTGAGGAACTAAATGCCTTACTCAGCAAGATGCTCAACTTAAAGGTTTGAAATGAATTATTTAACAATGTTGTAATTTTGTGCATGATAGCTGTGCACTTTTCTAGGCACTGTGCTTGCTTTCCTGCTGTGAGGATGCACAAATCATTCCTTATTGTTGGCAGGACTATCTGAGGCCATCTGTGGAGTCGATCCTCCAGAGCAGTCTGCTGAGTGACGTGGTCGCCGAGGAGCAGAGGAGGGCGCAGGTACGGACCCAAAGGAAGTCTCCAGACTCCGACCGCCCTCCCCATAAGCCGGCTGAAGCGTCTATCCCAGCTGCAGAGCTCCGACTGAGAGAACAGGCAGTGCGGGACAGAGAACAGGCCCTGAGGGAGCGTGAGGAGAGACTTGAGAGTAAGACTCGTGCCGCACAAACATCATGAGCAGTAATATTTAACTCCCTTTCCAAGAAGCTGGGGCACTTTGTAAAAATGTAAATGAAACCAGTTCAATGATTTGCAAAAAATGGAAACTTCATTTGAAATCATTAATTGTTGTGGAAATCATTATTTAAAAGTCACTTGTTGCTCCACCTGCCAATGAATATTTTCCTTCTGATTTTAGAAATAAAGGGAGAATCTGTTTGGAAAAATGGTAAATGGCCTGTATTTGTATAGCGCCTTCTTAGGGTTCTACAGCCCCCCAAGGTGCTTCACAACACAATCAGTCACTCACCCAGTCACACACTGGTGATGATGAGCTACATTGTAGCCACAGCTGCCCTAGGGCGCACTGACAGAGGCGAGGCCTGCCGTACACAGGCACCACCGGTCTCTCCGACCACCACCAGCAGGCAAGGCGGGTTAAGTGTCTTGCCCAAAGACACAACAGCAGCATTCTCTGGCGGGAGCCAGGATTGAACCTGCAACCTTCGATTACTGGACAACCCGCTCTACCTCCTGAGTTGCTGCTGCCCCCAAAAAAGTGAAGTGTCCCAATTTTTGAAAAACAAACAAGCATTTACTTCAGTAGACAGCATGAACCCACTGACCCTGCTCTCCCCGGCGGTGTTTTGTTTTCTGGTCTCCTAAAAGGGTTCATGCAACGATGAAGTATTCATTTGGTAAACAGTTTGAGAGGTCATTTTGGTAAATTGCTTTGACCAGAGACAAGTATTCATTTGTGTAACTGAAATGTGATGTCTAAGGCTAAGACAATCACCTCAGGATTAGGTTAAGGTTGCTTTAGGATTTCTGAGACCCTTGTTTAAGCTGTTTTACCGCCGGTTTATCTTGTTTATTTATCCTTTGTTTGTTAATAAATTGTTTGACTTGCTTTTAACCTTGAACAGTGCCTCCTTCACTGTTACCCAGGTCACCTAGATGACCCTGTCAGTGATTTTCACCACGTAGATGAAATAAAAGGAAATGGTTAGATCTGACTGAGAATGATGCAGCGTAGTCGAAACAAATTGTGTGGATGAAACTAGTTCATCTTATCTTTAACAAAAAAACAAACATTACAATCAAATGCTGACCTACTTTAAGTCCCACAGCTCGTGGCTAACGGCTGCAGAGTGTTTGAGTTCATGGAAAAACCCTTCTTCTATTTTTTTTTCTTTTCAGAAAGGGAGCAGGAGCTGTGCGTCCGCGAGCAACTGGCAAATGAAAAGCTTGCACGGTAAATTCTTAAAAAAAAATCTTTCTGAAAGAAGACATTATCATGCATTTGACCAATTTTGCACATTCTTTGTTGGTGTTTTCAGCTGATGAGTACACTGTTGTTCTGCCTCCATCTGTGCTTTTCAGAGCAGACAGTTTGCTGAAGAATTACAGCGACCTGCAGCACCAGAAGGACCTGGCACTGATCTATGGCAGAGGTATGAGAAACCGACGGAGACATTTGGACAAACTGAACTGAGACTGCTCTTTTATTTTTTATGTTAATGAACTTTAATGACTGAAATCAATCAGGTTTATATCATGTAAATAAAGTTTTTATACACCTGTGTTGTCTTAATTAAATTAAACTTGCATTTTAAAGGCTCAAACCACACAATGTGTAATCTGAAGTCTGTTATCACTGCAGAGGTTTAAGTTCCTGATTGAATAAAGCTTACCCTGATGTTTGCTTATTAGTGACTTTGCCTTTTTTTTCGAGTGTAGATTTGGAGACTCTGTCGCCTGGTAAGAAGAAGGTCCACTTTGCTGGTGAAAGCAAAGAGAATCGGCAGCTTGATGATCGACGGAGTGCAACGTCGCAGGAGCTGGTGCTGAGGAGACTGCAGGCAGCCAATCTTCGTGCCAAAAAACTGGATGAAGTGGAGAAGATCTGTCAGTTTAAGAGCAGGCAGATCCTCGGCATCCGTTAAACAGAACTGTGTCACTTATGAGTGAATGTGAAGGGCTCTGCATCTTTACAGTTTCATATAAATCTAGTAATTTATAAGATAGCAGTGCAGTTGTGACTGTAGCAAAGCTAAGTTAGTCAGAATCAATGTTTTGTATTTTATTCTAGTTTTTGTGGTGCCAGTTTTATTCAGCTGCACAGTGTGACGTGTGTGTGTGTGTTAATCTTAGAGGCAGCTAAAGTGATTTTTATCAAATGTAATTTGTATGTTTTTGCTTTATTTAAGTGTTTATTTTGTTTGATAATTGGCATGAAAAGGCAGCTTTTTCTAGGAATAACTCCAGAACCTCTGCTATTAAAGAAAACTATTCTGTCAATGTAAATATTAGTTTCCTTTAAACACGGATAAATATTATTTTATTCCATCATATTTATATATTTTAAAGTATTGGTTTCATTGTACCTTTCTTAAAGACCCCACAAGGGGTCATCACGTTTCCTGTGATAAATGTGATTACAGGCAACAAAGCAAACCTGGAAGTCATTGCTTTGTTCCGTGTACATGATTAGAAGTGACATTTAGATTACTTTAATGAAACACTGAAGCTGATTAATTAATTGGATTATTTAGATAGCTGTCATGGGTTCAGTTCTTGGCCTGATTTACAAGCATAACTGGGTTAGAAAAAAACGACTTGTGCTCAAACTAGCGAAATTTAATTATGTTTGGAACAAATCAAAGACTTCCAAAAACGAGTTAATGTTCGCTTTCTTTGATTGAATTATCTTCACTGATGAGAAATCATTAAAAAGCGGAATAAATGTATCGATTACGCATAGCGTTTTAAAATATCGCGAGATTTATAGTTAGCGTTCGTAGCAACCAACGTTGTGTGGTTTCTTAGCACCTCCTACTTACGAACGTAATAATGTTTGACCAATCATATTCCTCCTTAGGAGCTCATCGTCCAATCAGAGGTATCGTGGGCGTTTCTTAGCTCGTCGTGTTCCGTGTGGAAAGTTTACCGGCTCGGGTGCAAAGTTTCAGCCGTCTGCAAACTGGAGCTCGTCGGCAGACGTGTCTGAAATATGCTGGTGACGTTTGTGGTCTATTCACACGGTTACTAGAATTTAGTTCCTTCCTTGAATATTTTTTACTCGTCGTTGGTCTTCAGATGTAGCTTGTGCCAGGTATCAGCATCGGAAGCTCTTAGCGTCGATTGTATTGTCTCAGGGAGGTGGCTCACAGATGTCAGGGGGCTCTGAGAAGACCCGGTGAAGCGTTATCTGATTCTAAACTTGAATCGACGAAGGACTAAAGAAATCAAAATGGCCTGCGAGCCCAACCGTGCCCGTTTGCTATGTATGCTGTCGCTGACTTTCGGCTTCTTCATCGTAGAAGTGGTGGTGAGTCGTATCACCTCGTCTCTGTCCATGCTGTCGGACTCTTTTCACATGCTGTCGGACGTCATCGCCCTGCTCGTGGCTCTGGTCGCCGTGCGGTTCGCCGAGAAAACCCACTCGACCAACAAGAACACCTTCGGCTGGATCCGGGCGGAGGTGATGGGGGCTCTGGTCAACGCCGTCTTCCTCACGGCGCTGTGCTTCACCATTGTCCTGGAGGTGATCGAGCGTTTCACCGAGCCGCATGAGATCGATAGGCCGGTGGTGGTCGCCGGGGTCGGAGCCGCGGGGCTTCTGGTCAATTTGCTCGGTCTGTGTTTGTTCCACGGACACGCCGGCGGAGGCCACGGTCACTCCCATGGGGGTCACTCTCACGGAGGCAAAGGCAAGAGGGGGAAAGCCCAGAAGACTGGAAATGGGTTAGCTGGAGAGGAAACCAACAATTTAGTGGGGAACCACAACAGCCCTGGTGATGGGAGACCCAGAACTGGTAAGTGTGGACAAACTGGTTATAATCTGACTTCTTACAGATCTCCTTCTACAACATTAAGCAACCCAGATGACTCAAAACTACAGCTCTAAGGCATCTATCCACCATGAGACCTGCTTAAGTCTATTAATTCTTAGACAGCTGTGTTTTTTAGTCACAGATGTTTGGTAACACATTTGTTGGGTCAGTAAATCCTTAGAAACTAAACCCCAGACAAGGTTTCCTTCTCTCAGCTGGTTTTAAATGAAACATCTGGTGTGTTTTTAGTAGATTTGAAATTAGACATGTTCTTTTTGTTGCTTAAATTTATTTTCTATGGAGAAGTGATGAGGTCACACAGGAAAATCAGCCTCATCCGACTGACCCAATAAGCTGCTGGTCCGACATTAATGAAGGGTTAAACCCATATACAGAAGAACCCCCCCCCCCCCCCCCCCCCCCCCCCCCCCCCCCCCCCCCCCCCCACACACACACACACACACACACTGTTAGGCCCTGACAGCTTCAATAAATGGCCACTATATCCCCTTCTCTATGCACTGATTGCTGTTACTGGGTCATACATCAGTGTAACCGTGGAGTCGACAGACCCAGACACACCATTAGCGGTTGATGAATGACCTGACGGTGCCCCTGGATGGAAAAGAGCCGTGGCCGCTCCTCAGGTGCTGCTCCCCCAGCTCTGCGTGTGCTCTGCCTCACTGCCCGCAGTCGCTAATTGAATTTGCTTGATGTGAGTGTAGTGTTTTGTTGTATTTAGGATCCTGCACACCGGGAGTTCGCTCGTGTGTCGTCCCAAGATCTTGGTGAAGATCTTTTGATTTAAAGTCAAATATCTTCATTGTGATGAAGAAAAAACTGGATGCATCTGGATCACTGAAGATTGTCGTCTCATAGTTCATTTCACATGTTTTCCTGACACTTCATATATGTATATCTGTATTTGAGTGTTTCAGTATCTTGGTGTCAAAGTCTGCGATGATCTGAACTCCCTTCTCTGATTTTTATCTTCAGATGTGAGCTGCACGGACAGCCCGGAGCTGCAGATGAATGGCAACACCCACTTCGACGAGCTGAACCTTGACCACGACTCGTCGTCGCAGCTCAACATGCGTGGCGTCTTCCTCCATGTGCTGGGGGACGCTCTGGGCTCCGTCATCGTGGTGGTCAACGCGGTCATTTTTACTTTTGTGTGGAACAGCTGTAAAGGCAGGGAAAATTGCGTGGACCTTTGTACCGACAAACACGCCATAGCCGACCAATATGGCAACGCCACGGTAACCGCCGGGCCCTGCTGGGTGCTCTACATGGATCCCACGCTGTGCATCATCATGGTGTGCATCCTGCTCTACACAACCTACCCGCTGCTGAAAGAGTCAGCCCTCATCCTGCTGCAGACCGTCCCCAAGCAGATCAACATACACCGGCTGAACGAGCGGCTGCTGAGCCTGGACGGCGTCCTGGCCATCCACGAGCTGCACATCTGGCAGCTGGCCGGAAGCAGAATCATCGCCACGGCGCACATCAAATGCCACGACCCCACAGCTTACATGGAGGTGGCCAAGCGCATCAAGGACTTCTTCCACGACGAGGGAATCCACGCCACTACCATCCAGCCGGAGTTCGTCACGTTCAGCTCCGAGTCTCGGGACTCCTTGTGCGAGCTCTCCTGTAGGACTCAGTGTGCTCCCAAACTGTGCTGCGGCTCCGCGGACAAACAGAATGCGGACAAGAAGGCCGGCAGTGACTGCAAAGCCGCTCTCACCTCAGGCTTGGAGGTGATCAGTGAGACCCCAGAGCAGGCTGCGGAGGTTCAGGTTTGCCCTCGGACTGAGGCTGAGGTCACCGTCACCAGAGAGGTGGAGTCGTCTCTGTGAAAAAAGGCGGAGGAGAAACGGGAAAACATCGCTGTCATTTGAAGGAAGCTGGAATTGTTTGACCTGATTAGAAATGACCTTTTTTTGTCCTGTTCATCGTAGTCTCTCCGTCTCTTTCCCGTTGTCCTGCCTCTCCTGGCAGCATGGTTGTGATGCATGTTGGGATACACGGACCTCCTCTCCTCCAGGACTGGAGCGAGGCCTGCATGAGTGTCCCTCATCAGCACCGCGCTGTGACGTCTCATCTGGTGTTTTCTGTGCCAAAGCTTCTCACCGCAGGTCCAAAGGGACCAGACAGCCCCCCCCTCACATCAATAGGCTATAGAGTTCAGCCTATGGACCTCTTGACTAAACGTCTTGTTGTTTTTGCCTTTAGGCTGTGAGCAAATCTATTTTCTTATCCCCTTTTGGCTGCCAGTGGAATAGTATTGTGTTGCATAATAATTTAAGTATTTATTAGAAATGATTTATCGCTCTGTAGATGCTGTTTGTAATATTTAGTTTGAATAATGCAGAAAGAGCTTTTGTTTTGAAGGAAACATTAATGCTGTAGTGATATTTTTCCAATCTGATGTTTTTATAATGATTCAGTTCTTTTGTGACTCCTCTCTGGCCTTGACTCAGTCATTCGTTTGACTCAAACACCTCTCACTTTGCCTTTTGGAGAAGCTGCTGTCGTATAGCACTAAGTATTAAAGACACCTCGTGCATCTTAACTTTTCGGACCGGAGTCGGGTCTGTTTAGTAGAATCAACCATTAATGAGAAACTGGAAAGTTGGTTGTTTTTAAAATCCACTGAATGTGTTTCGGCACGTTTGCACGATCAAAACGAGACCCGGTGTTCTTCACGTAGAGCTGGAGTTGCTGCTGCAGCACCTGCTGGCATCATAACTGCTGGGAGTGACTCCAGCCGAAAATACGGATGAACTAAATCTAAAGTTGATGCATTTCAATCCTCCACTCCCTGTTAAATGTGTATGCAATACAGAATATGTGCTGGGAATATCCTTTTTATTTTATTTTACTGTTTTTTGGTCACTTTTATTCCGTCTCATGACTTGAGCTCAATGTGCAAATGGACAACAATTGTGTTTTTTAATTGTGAGACACGTCAGCTGATGTGTTTTGATATATATGCATAAATATATATAAATATATCAAAGTGTCGGTGTGAAATAAAAACTAAAAATGGCTGTTTTGAACAGCTGAGAAACTTATTTTTGTCTCTTTTATTTAACATTTACAAATACTAACAAATCATGTTTTTTTGCTGCTTTTACGCCTAATATGGGCGTGGTTGCACGCTAGCTGCATCAATAATTAGCACTGTTCCATAACCGTAGCTTCTTTTGTTTTGGCCATAATTATCATGGTGGAAATCCTGACAATAAGGCCACAAAGTGAAGTAAAACTGCAAACAGCAGACAACAAATCAGCTGAGATCTGCACAAAGTTTACGAGGAAATCTCTACATGAGTGCAAAGTCGTAAGTTCTCAAAACACAAATTATCTGAATGTCTTCACCTCCTGTTGCACGCAGAACAACGAGCTTACTTCACGTAAAGCTGCACACCTGAGTGTGCAAGTGCAGGAGGAAATGTGCGGCTCATGTTCTCCACCCACAAATCCTCACACTTATCCAAACAGTAATGATGGTCAGGAGCAAAGAGAGCCGTGGATTGCTGTTTTGGAAAGACGTAAATCCATAATTGCTGAGTTTCAGCGCTCCCTTCTCTGTGTGACGAAGCTGATTCAGAATGACTTTCAGTTCTGAGGCTCCTGACTGTACATGCCATTTTGGAGCTGCTGCTGCTGACTGGGTAAGGGGGTGGGTGGGGGGTTTATATAACAGGGCCCGGGACATTCCTGAGGCAACAAGTGCAGGACTCTACCCAGCATTCCTCTGTGCTACCGGGGCGCTGGTCTCCCTCATGTCCCCCCATGGGGGCCTTTACTTTGGGTCTGTGTCAGAATAAGATGCTGGAGCTTACTTTAGGTAAAAGTGGCGACTGCATCAATGCACGTATCAGTCTAACCCTGTGTGTGTGTGTGTGTGTGTGTGTGTGGTCTTACAGGCCATCTGTCTCCATGGCTTTGTCCATGGGATTTTCAAACTGGGCGAATCCGGGCAGGGCGGAGGGGTGTTTAACACTAAACCTGCAGGTGAAAGGTCACTCTGCTGCTAAACGTATTTATTCACCTTTGCTAACACAGCATTTGTAGGTGCGGCAACCTGCGTAAGCTAAAAAAGTAGGCAGAGCACAGTGACCCCTGTGACCTTCAACACGTTAAGCATCAACCTAATAAACAGATGATTATTATTTTGATGCAGAATTCAGAGAAAAATGAATACTTGATGGGCTTTTTGTTGCTTTTCACTTTCATATAGAAAATGTAACTCATACTGATGAGGTGAAAAACACTTTTTCTGGGAAAACAACCCTGAACTGTATCTTTCTTGTGACTTTTTTCCTTTTTGGCAATGCAGTAACCTCCTGAAATTTGTTGCAAACTTTTGAGCACAGAAATGAGAGATCCAGCTGGACTTTTACAGGGTTAGCGATCCAGACAGATAATAAGAAGAGTTTGTCAGCCAGCCAGGACCAGACAGTGATGTCCCAAACACAAGAGTCATTGTGCCACATTCACAGACGCTGGGATTTTAGTGTTTTAGAGTCAATTAGCCTTTCTGCTCTGAGTGCACAAAAACGCTGGATAAGCAGTTTCACGTTTTCTTTCAGTTGAACAAAAACCGAACTGAAACACTCAAAAAAGCAGAACTTTGACCTGAGGCCCACTCAAACAGGCATAAATATTATTGATCAGGATGTTTTTTGTGTGCATCAGTCAGCTCACAAACTCATAAACCCAAAATCTAAATGAGCTTTCAGTTTCTCAGCTCTGTCCACTTTTAAAGACGCTTTCATTTTTCTTTTCCCCTTCTTAGTTGGTTTATCATGTTCCACATGATGAAAAGTATCAACTAAGGGATGCAAGACATATAAAAATAAAAATAAAATATCTCTGCAGAAATGCAAATCATAGTTAATAAATCACGTGCAAACTCTTAAACAAAACTTAAAAAAACATTTCAACCACTTGAATTAGTCACTGACTCTACCACAGGTCACTTTCACAGCAGACAGCACAAGGGCTGCATTCCATTTAGAAGTTCTGCTTGTTAACAGTTTTACAAAGCAACTAGTGGAATGCAGCCCTTGTTAGCACATCTGTGCTGCCTCATTAAAAAGTAAACTGCAAATCCTCATTTTGTTCTTAAATTAGGTTAAAAAAAATCCCCATAAGTAAAGTTTACACTGCAAAAAATTATTTCTAAGGAAATGAAAAAGTCTCATTTTTTTGGCATTTTATCTTATTTTTAGTCTAAACAGAAAAAAAGTATTCTGTTATTCTTTAGAAAAATAAAATAACTTAAAATAAGGTAAATATACTTAAATATGATCCAAATTTTCTTGTTTTGAGTAAAAAAAAATCTACCAATGGGGTAAACAAAAATTGCTTGGCTAGAATTCTTAAAACTAGCAAATTACTTTAAAATTTAGATTATTTTGCTAATTTTAAGAATTCTAGCCAAGCAAATGTTGCTTACTAGCCTGGCAAGCCATCCTATATATAGTCTGGTCACGACCCATTGTCTCAGTCATGAGGCGGGATCTACGGTTGTCTTTCAAACTGTCTGCACGCAGTTGGATAGCGCTAGGACCAATCAGAGTAACGAACACCATGACGTAATCACAGCGACGGAGAAGAAGAGGCAGCAATGGCGTCTACTCAAAACAAGAAAATATGGACTACATTCAAGAATATTTACCTCATTTTAAGTAATGCTATTTTTCTAGAGAATTTTTTTTTCTTTTTAGATTAAGGCCCAATCCCAACACTCGCACTGCGCTCTATGGTCTTCTGTGAAGTGCACTTGGAGTTAGTGCGCAGTAAGGCTTCGAGTGCGCAGTACACAAGTGTGCGAATAATTGCCGAATTGGGACAGTGAGCATTGCATCATCGACCGCGACGCATGCCGGGATGCCGGTCGCTGTTTGTGCTACTTTTTACAAAAGCTTTATTAACAACTTTCAAACAAACAAAATTTAAATTCATAGCTGTCCGCATAAAATCTTAGTGTAAAACATTCAGAGCATGAATAAATATCATTAATCGTCTTAAATGAACTTCTTTAATTTGAAACTATATTATTTCATAAAAATCACTTTAGCCATTGCTCCGCCTCCTTCTCAAAATTCCCATGCCGCAATGGATTGTGGGTAATACCCTTGCCTGAAGTCTGCATCAATGTGGACTTGGGCGAAGTGTGGATTAAGGGTGCAAAAGGGGCGTGGTCATCTTCTGCACTTGAGAATTGGGACACGCTATGCACTCGCACGCCTGGCCGGGAACGTGCAATTGAAGGGCGCAAGGGTGGAAGTGCGAGTATTGGCATTGGGCCTAAAAATAAATTACAATGTCTAAAAATGAGACTTTTTTACTTTCTTAGAAATCAGTTTTTACAGTGTAAAATTTTGGATCATTGACTAAATAGAAGTTAATGCAACTATTTATTCGAATGAATTTTAGAGTGTAACTAATTTGAAATAAAGCCACTCATTATGTAACGTTCAAAATAAATAGCTAATCTACCACATGATTATTAAAAAAACACATTGCTATTTGTTTTCAAATTTTTTTTATTATGTTTAGAAAAAATAGGCAGAAAAAATAAAAATGTATAGAGCAGGTAAACTTTGATGAGATAAAGTTTCAAGATCCTTCTATGAGGAAATAAAATGCATATATATACAATTTATACAAGAGACTGAGCTTGTGCAGAATGATCAGAAAAACAAAATGTTTCACTGGGTTAACAAATACATTTACAAGTCATAAAAGTTTAGATAAAGAAAATATAACATGTTTGCACCAGAATTATCTGGATTGGAGACCAACAAAACAATGAAATATTAGGTGTGTGCTATTTTCCTGTGATAATTTCTGAAGATTTTGTTGATGCTAACACATTTTTATCGCGTTCTCAAGAAGATCCGGCTCTGGTTTATGCTGAAGATATGATGTTATCTACATACAGAGATAAGAAAACATAATTTAAACAAGCTTTTTTTAAATTGAAGGTTTAATAGTTTTATAAGGATGCATTAAAGATGAGTTTCTGGTGTGAAGGATGATTAAAAGTCTTTATTTCTTATTTAACAGACAAAAGAAATGAACCACATCCTGTGTTTTCTGTGAAGGAGGAAAAGACACAGAGTTAATGTTTCACTGTTGCACGCCCCGGCCTCCTCGCAGACTTTGATCACACAGTTGAGTGGGTTTAACCAGCAATAATTCATTTCACACTGATAAACAGAGAGCTAACAACTCACCACCACACATTCCCACTGTCTGTCATTGTGCAATCTGCATGCATGGAAGGGAAGCTGTTGTCAGCGTGGAGGCTGCAGCAGCCCGTCACAGCTGATCTGAAAACACAGGAAAGTCAAATATGGGCACATCGGTTCTGCATGTTTTAGTCAGAGATGACTCAGGAATCCTTGTGCTTTTAGCAGCACCAGTAGCTCAGGAGGTAGAGCGGGTTGTCCAGTAATTGGACGGTTGCAGGTTCGATCCTGGCTCCCGCCAGAGAATGCTGCTGTTGTGTCCTTGGGCAAGACACCTAACCCGCCCTGCCTGCTGGTGTTGGTCAGAGGGACTGGTGGTGCCAGTGCCTGGCAGCCTCACCTCTGTCAGTGCGCCCCAGGGCAGCTGTGGCTACACTGTAGCTCATCATTCTGATTATGGATCTTTAGAATAAATCAAATATATGGGGAGAAATGACAAAAATGTCCACTTGCTGAAAGATGTAAGATGTGTGATCATGAATATAAGTTAAAAAAGGAATAAAATATACAGGGTCAACCCAATCCTATGACTAAGAAGTGACTAAAAAGGGCCAAAAATCTGCAAATTTTACAAATCTTAAGCTAAACTGTCATGTGGTATTAGCTGAGATTCGTTCACAACACATTGTGCTGACAGATTGTGCATAATGTAATTTTTTAAAAAAGTGATCAAAACAGCAAGAAAAGGTGTCAGCATTCATTCCTTTAAGAACTTCTAGATCTTTAAATGTACAAACTATGGGTGGAACTCGATTAAAGAAATTAATCTAACTAATCAGATGCTTTGTAATTAATTAATCTCAATTAATCGCATTTTAATCATTCAAGACAATTTGCTCCCAAGCAATTTTTTAAAATAAAAAGTAATGTTAGTGATGCACAGATGACACACCCACACTTTAATGAGTATAGTTCTGCAACCACAAGGCCTATTTGATTACTTTGGTCTCATTATAAAGGTAACCATTTGTTTGGATGTGTAAATATTAGTATATAAAGTGTAAATGGACATGGAACATTGTAAATGTATGCTGAATTGAACACTAGGTGGCAGCAGAGCACTGCTAATATATATAGAGGTGTAGCATAGAGTTCAGGGGAAGTTCTGCTGAGGGTTACAAGATGAATGCTGCATGTATGCTTGTCCCTCCTGCTGTAATAAAGTTCAGTTCAGGTGCAGTTTGATGATATTTATTGATACATAGGGCATTCATTGTAAATCTAAACTTTTCTGGCCCCCAATTGGGGGACGTTCGAGCTCAAAGGGACAAATGTTTAATGCATTCAACGCATTCAATTCCCACCCTTAGTACAAACATTTTGTTTTAACCCTAACTTTTTGGCCTTTTTAAAGCAAAATATTTGCTGTTATTCTACCTTTTTTCTCTCATATTCTTGAAAATAATAAATAGCTTTAATAGCGTCATCCATCACGGCCCCATTAAAAGGCACAATGCTGCCATTTATTTGTGATTTCTTACAAAGTATCTTGTGATTTCTATCTAAGAGAGGTGCTAAATGGATCAGCTACACTCTGTTTCCTTTGATCCTCCATATTTTGTAACAATGACACAGCAAACGGACTTTTTCTTGTGCTTTGTTGTTGCTCTTTGGGTTCATCATCCACCTCACATGTTTGGATTTAATTTAGGAACCAAACATGTGGTCAGTGAACGTTACTCAGCCCTCCCTCCTTGACACATTTTGACGTTTATCTTTGCAAAAAATGGTGAAAACTGCAGGATCACAGATCCCACAGGATCATCACTAATATGAACTACACCATTTAATGATCTACAATCAAAATGATCAGTAAATTCTTAGAGAGGAATCCTCTGAATGTGAAGCTGCATTATTTAGGCAGAATTCACATGATTCAGTGGTGACACATCACTGCGTAGGTTCAGGAACAGTGACTAATGTGTCAGTCAATATGTTAATGATTTCATAACCTAGTGTTCAGACCAGTTTGCTTTTACGTTCTCTTGTGTTTGTCAAGGTTCTGATGGGAAATTCCAAATAAAGGTATTAGTCAGAGTTCAGAAAAGCCCGTTGCTCAATTCTGCACGTCAAGGCAGAAAATGTGCAGGAAGTTGGAGAACCTTTATTTCCTCTATGAAGTCTTTGGAGTAGCAAAAGAATGAAAACATTTCTAATACTTACCTCTGTGGCCTTAAGGCATTTCCTTTGGGTTTAACTACAAACAGGAAGTCTGGTTCCAGCACAGAAAGCATTTTCAGTTATAAAGAAACTATTTTTCTGTTCTAATAATGACAAACGGTACCTTCAGGACATCTTCTTCATGATTGTTGAGCCATAGCTGAATGTTTTGACACAAATAATAGTTGTCATAAAGTTTCCCTAATCTTCATTATCAACATTTGCATGATTTTTATTGCCCACTTCCTTTTCATGTAAATGAACTTAAAATTCTGTCACATTCAGGAGACCTGGACTCAATGATTCAGTCAACCCATAGATGGGAGCAAATAATAACTTTATTTATTGCAGGAAGGGTAAACTTGGCTTGACTGATGTGATTTAACACAGTAAACATGATTTGACTTGACTTGAAAGACTTGACACTACCAAGATATTTAACTTAAATGACTTGGGAACACTTTACAATAAGGGTCTCTTTATTAGTGCATTATTATGCATTAATAAACTATTATATAAAGTATTAACAACTGCTTAACCATATTATATAATGCATTACTAAGCAGACACACCCGGCCCTTTGTCTTAAACTTAAGGACACGTAATAATTAATGGGAACATTAATAAAGGGACCCTTTGTTTATTCATGCTTAATAATGCACTAAGTAACTTGGCATGGTTTGAATGACGACTTGAATCAAAAAGTGAAACCTGACTTTATGTGGCTTAAAGTACTTGACTAGACATGACATTGACTTGACTTACTTGGCTTGACTTGTTCAAATCAACACGGAAAACATGATTTGACACGACTTGGCTTGAAAGACTTGACTTAACTTAAATTACGTAATTTTACTTGATTAAAAAACAAGATACTTGACTTGGCATGGATTGAATGACTTGACTAGAATCAACAAAGCAAACTTGACTTAACTTGATTTGGCTTAAATGGCTTGACTAGACACAATTTTGACTTGAGTCATATTACTTGGCTTGACTGGAACAGTCTGACATGTTCTGCAATAAAGTCCAAGAACTGCACTGTTGAGGATTGGTGTAAAGTCATTTTCTCTAAAAAAAAAACAAAAAAAACAATCTTATTTCAGATTATGGAGCATTTGGGGAAAAAGAATGTCTGGAGACTAAAAGGTGAGTGGAACTGTTAGTCCTGTCATATCAACAGAAAATCATCCTGAGATCAATTCATGTGTGTTTGTGTCTCAGCAGTGGAGTAGTTCAAAGTTTAACCTCAGAAAACAGATATGAATAAAGAAGGGGAACTAAACATCCTCCCTGGGGAACTCCTCTTGACCATTCAGGAGCAGTTTGGTGCTTTTTTTAGCATGAAGGTGCAACAAATAGCTAAAGTAACAAGAAAGTGGCTTGGGAAAATTAACTCTTATAAATAAAACCCTCAAATTCCAACAAGCTACAAATATTAATTATGCAAAAATGATAAAATTGTGTCTTTCTCAAATTTTTTTAAGCAACAGCTGTAGTCACCTGAAGTTAACGACAGATTCCCTCTCAGTACAAGAAGAAAAAACAGGAATTTCTAGTTTGGAAACTGGATTTTTAGGCATTAAAAATGCCCTTTCACAATAATGGAAACTGTAAAAACGGAAAACTTTATTTATATTGATGATTTGAAGAACATCGTGAGCAAAATGTAATTTGGTTTGTTGACTGTTCTGAGGCTGAAAGTATAAAAAGGTGATGGATCGATGGAAACACACAGAACACAACTCTTTGATGAAGTGACTGAGTTTGGGTTTATAAGTGCCTGATTCACTGACCTCAGCTCGCCGTCCACCACCGAGGCTTTTCTAGTGAAATGGGATGTTGGACAAAAGCCAAAGGAAAAAGGGACGTCAGCACATCAGAGTTTTTTTCCCCTCCACTCATGTGATCTGTACTGAACTTCCTTCCCTATAAGTCACACCACAAAAGAGCGTGTGGTTTTTACTTTTTTCAGGACTATTTCCTCTACTCAGTCATTGAGGAGCATTTCTGTTATTCTGGGATTTTAGATCAACTGACTTGAGCAGCTGTCGGCGTCAGATCAAGAAGATAGATTAATAAATGACTCTTTTATAGGAAAGCATCATTTTACAAACCCTCACACAACCTGAGATATGTGACTGTGAACTTGGAGGATGAATAGAGGCACATATGCTTTTATTTTGAAGGATATCTCATGTTTTGGCCTGTTTGTATGTTTTTCTTTGAAATCATGAAACAACTAAGACATTTTTGAAACTCCCAGGACATATAATCTATTGATTTCTGTTCTGAGATGCACTTTTGTTTACAAAAATAAAAGCTTGTGTTTGTACCGTCTGGTGAAACGGCCCCTAGGGATCAATTATAGATGTGATGAGAAGAAAAGAGTCTGAAAAGTTAGAAGCTTTTGTTCTTTGTTGCTGTTTGCTTCCAGATTACCAGGCAAAGGTAAATTAATTATGTTTAAATTAAATTTATTTTTAATTCACAATTTGCACAGAAGCTATTTAGACTGTAAACATGCACATTTTATTTTACGTATAGGTGACTTCCTTGTTTTTTTAAGCGTCTTTATGTTGAGAATGAAAAGAATGGAAACAATCTTGTTCAAATATCTCACTTCACTCCGAGTGCAAAACTGGTTAGACGGCTCTGATGTCATATGAGACAAGAAACTACATCTGCATCATTTTCCCCTGATTTTTTCCTCTGCATTCAGCAATAACAGACTGACAAGGAGTCGTGTTTAATTTAGCAAATTTCCACAAAGTCAAATTGATTCTAATCAGAGAATTTTTGACAAAGACATTTTCCATCACCAACAACATTTTGAACAAATGTGCGTAATGATTACCTTTGGAAAAGTTTATTTTTGAAACTTTTGAAACCAAACAAAGTCTAAATTATGCGTGCCACTATGCATCTCTCCACCTGATTGGCAACAATATGCCGATTTCTCTGGTTCGCCATTCAGGCGAGGTGATAATGCTAGTGTCACACGTGCAAACAACTTAATCTAAACAAACGGTGTCATGCAAATTAAAAAAGCATCACACGTTTTTTAGCAAGAGTTGTTACCATACCATAAATTAGCCACGAGTTTCTTTCTTGTGGTCAAATGTGGGCATTGCAGTCCATGTATCAAAGCAAACAAACAACGGTTGCCAGTTACGGATAAGTGCCAGAAGATTTTTGGTTAATAAGAAGATAAACACATTTCACTGTTATATAGAACTTTTAATTCTAATTTACAGTTAGCATTGTAGCTCAGTGTTAGCCTCTAGCCTTCTTTACTTGATATTAGAGTAAAACAAAAAGTGCACCATGGCTTCTTTACTTTTACATTTACTGGTTTCCATTTTCTTCCAGAATGCTGCTTCTTTTTGCCGGGCAATGTCGGAATACAAATGCAGGTGCAGACTTGGCAACCCGGCGGGCTCCAATATCATTGTCTCTGGGACCAGGAAGTATGGAGGTGGGACAGATTGTAAACCAAGACCTTGGCCAAATCCCAATACTCACACTTCCACCCTTGGGTCCTTCAATTGCACGTTTCCGACCAGGGGTGCGTAGGGTGTGGACGTTGACCATGCCCCCTTTGCACACTTGATCCATGTATTACCCACAATCCATTGCTGCGTGGGAATTTTGAGAAGAAGGCGGAGCAATGGCTCAAGTGCCTTTTCTGAAAATATGTATTTTTAAATTAAAGAAGTTTATTTTAAGACGATTAATGATATTTATTCATGATCTGAATGTTTTACACTAAGATTTTATGCGGACAGCAATGAATGTAAATTTTGTTTGTTTGAAAGTTGTTAATAAAGATTTTTTAAAAAGTAGCACAAACAGCGACCGTCATCCCAGCATGTGTCACGGTCGATGACGCAATGCTCCCTGTCCCAATTTGGCAATTATTTGCACACTTGTGTACTACGCACTCGAAGCCTTACTGTGCACTTCCTCCACAGGGCGCAGTGCAAGTATTGGGATTGGGCCCAAGACAACATCCCTCTTCAGCTTTTTGAAAAGGAGACAAACTGGCAACCACCCAGTCGACTGAGAATGAAACCTGTTTCAATGTCACCTTCCTTCCATCATGATTGAGACAGACGACTATTTTGTGATTATTTCACTGTAAAATTCTTACTTATGTACCTTTAAATCCTTTTCCGTGCTCGCTAATGTTAGGGTCTCTGATCAGCTTGACCCCAGACGTTAATCAGCTGCAGACGTTTTGAAAGTTTAATTAAACTCCGCCCAGCAGGTCATGAGATAAACCAGACAGGTCAGATAAGAGGTCAGATCTAAATGTTATTATGAAACACGGTGAGTGCTGTGAGATGTGTACATCCGTGAGCTGAACAATAAAGCTGCATTATTCTGCACCTCCGGGGCAGAATAGCTAAAAATAACGCAGCAAATTAAAAATAAAAGAGGACAAAAAGTCACTGTCAGTTCATCATGTGACTGTTACTCAGCTCTCTTCAGTGAGGAGTGCAGAAAGCTCAACATGTGCAGAACGCTCGCCTGTTTCTTCTGCATTAAACCACCTGCTGTTACGGTTTCTGAGGCGTGAAGTCCACTTTTGATTCCCATCAGCTTCCCTCACGTACCTGTTTGTGTTCCTCTCGTTCCCTTGAAGTCTTTTTGTTGAAGGGTTTCGTACGGAATGTGGGTCAGTGTTTGTGCAGCAGGTAAAATTTGTTTGATCAAACCTTTTGGGTGTGTTATCTCAAGAACGAAACGTCTCAGTTCTCAAAACAAGAACTCCACTCCTGCTGCTTCCTTTTTTCTGCACCCAGAACCTGTGTGACACGGCTCACACCACATGGGATGTTACCAATCCAAACTGAGATGCTTCTGCAGAGATTATGTAATAAAAACCACAAGGAGGCTTTTTTTGGAGGGCTTTCAACAGCTCAAACAGGGAGTCTCTTCCCCCTAGTGGTGCTACTGAGTACTGCAACGTCATGGCGAAACATTTAAATATTATTTCCTAATTTCAAATAAAATAAAAAGGAAAATGGAATGTGATTTTATTTGTATATGGCTCTAAAATAAAATATAAAGGAAAAAAATGGAGATTTTTTTGAGGGCTGGAAGAAAATTAAATCAAATAAATATATTCTCATTTGAATTATTTTAGGCATATTTAAATTTTTCTTATTTTATTTAAAATTTATTTGAAAATCAATCATTTTGATTTGTTATTAATAAATGTTATTTATTTGAGCAAAAATTGTATTTACTAACTTTCAAAATTCAATCATTCTTGTTTGCATTGGAATAAAAAATAAAAGCAACACCAACAGATATTACTGAAACTTTAAATAATGAGTAATCTAACCTCAGAATTTAAAAAAAGAGACAGTGGCGATAATCCAGTGACCTCACAGAGTGACGCCTGTTGTTGTCATTAGTGTTGTTTACACTCCTGTAATCAATAGGAGTGTGCCGGGTCTCTGATATCTCCCAAGTCCGACTCGCGCGTCGCTGATTACGAGTCTTTTTCTGTCACAAACACACGCCAGCTTTGATAACACTCAGATTTATTCACACGGAAACAAAAACTTTAAAAAACGATGAGCTGCTGCTGCTGAAATGTTTAGATCGGATGCTCCAGACAACACAACGATAAGACGTCTCTGGTTGAAACTGATAACTTGCAGGGTTTGTTTTACGAGTGATAAAGAAAACAGGTTTAATCCGGCTGCAGAGGTTCACGTTGGTCTTTTAAAATAGATAACAGATAAAAACAGAACAAAGATTGCACATTCTAATAAAGTTTTCTTTGTTAAAGTAACACTTTTACAAGTTTTGAAGATTAAACTGAACTATCTGTGCTGTTTATATCATCGTCTTCATGTTAAATGAGTAACACGTATGTTCCACTGAACTGACACGAACAAGAGCTTTCTTTATTCTCAGAAAAGCACCTTTAGTTGTCAGTGTGATCACATGCTCCAGGACGGAGAAACAAACAAACAAACAAACAAAGCCTCGGGGCTGCAGATCTGCTTCACCTGATAATCCGCCGTATGGCTGCAGGTCAGTGGACGGGGTCGGGGTGGGGGTGTAAGGAGGAGTCTGACATGCGTCACATAACAGAGCCAACACGCCAGAACCGTCAGACGCCTCCGCTGTGAGCGTAGCATGGCTGGAATCACTTTAGAGGATTACGACTGTCATGTGTTTGGATTACAGAGAGATTGCACCTGCCCATCTGTCACCTCCAGGCTGCGGCGGAGCTTCTGCCTTTGTGTTGTTTGTCCACATTTACTCCTAAAGACCGATTACTAACATGACACAATGGATTTGTCTCAGCCGCGTTTAGATTGGCCTGACCTCATGTAAGATTAGATGCGTGGTTAAATAACCCAACACTTATAGAAAACACAGATTCAGGTCTGATCACAAGCGAGCGCTCTGATTGGCTAATGCATCATCATGCATCCTCTGCTGAGCTAGGCTACATATAATTCCTGTATTACTGTAGATGGGATGCATTTTATAATTTATCCAGTTCCCTGCAGCCCAAAATGAAGGAGCTCATGGACCAGAAAAGGCCCGAGGACCACCAGTTGATAAAAACGGTTCTAGAATGAATCCAAGTTAAAAAAATGTGTTTTTCAAACCAAAGTTCCCTGAAATGGTGTTAAAAGAGATCTTTTTATGAACATAAACATAAAACCTGACTCTATGACTTTTTCCTGTTGTTATGAACCAAGTTGCATGAATATAACTGGAGGTTTTCGACTGTTCTGTAAACCGGTACAAGAAACAGAAACTGTCTTTAATAACCTTTTGCTGAAGGGACGGTTGAGTTTGAGGAGGTCTGTTTTCTGTCTGACCTGCTTGTGAAAACATCAATAACGTGAGTCTTTGACCTTTTCCTCAGAAGAGGCAGTTCCACGAAGACGGTTATGGCAAGCCATTAGTGTTTTTATTTTTATTCCTCTAAAGTCAAACTAGTCAGTAATGTTGGAGCCTTAGGCCTCACTAGTTAAAGCATGAGGCCCAAATTAGGTGCATTTTTAGCCTTCCTAGTCAACTACAGGCACACTGGTTGACCAGCTGATTGTAGCTAAACTAGTTAACTGGTGTCTTTTTAAAAAGCTTCAATAATTCATATAGTGTTTTTGGGCTTTACTAGTAAACTAATAGGCCCACCACATGGTGTGCTATTTGACTAGTAGATCAATGTAACCTTGCTAGTTAACTAGTAGAACCAAGGTTAGGTGTAATAGTTGAATAGGGAATCGTTTGGGACTTGCCATTTAACTAGTTACACCACAATCATATGTACTGGTTAGTTTTTGAATAGTTTTGGCCACCTTGTTAGTTTGGACTGAAGTATGGTGTACTAGTTAACTAGTGAATAGTTTAAGCCCTGCTAGTTATCTTGAGAACCATTTAGGCCCTACTAGTCATCTAGTGAATAAGTTAGGCCTTACTAGTTAACTAGTATGACTCAAATATTGTGTACTAGTTGACTTGTCAATAGTTTAGGCCTGCTATAGTGAACAGTTTATGCCCTACTAGTTAAGTAGTAGAACTAAAGTATGGTGTACTAGTTGACTAATGAATAGTTTAGGCCCTACTAGTTAACTAGTATGACTCAAATTATGTGTACTAGTTGACTTGTCAATAGTTTAGGCCTGCTAGTTACTTAGTGAACAGTTTATGCCCTACTAGTTAAGTATTAGAACTTAGGCCTTTTTAGTTAACTAGCAGGACCAAAATGATGTGTGCTAGTTGACTAATGAATAGTTTGGTCCTTGTTAGTTAACCAACAAGACCAAAGTTATTTGTACTGTATTTGTATTGTAGTTAATAGTACAAAAATTTGGTGTATTAGTTGATTGTTGAGTAATTAGGCCTTGCTAGTAAACTAGTAAGACTAAGTTGACTAGTGAACAGTTGGGACATAGTTAGTTAACTAGTTGATATATGAGGAGTACCACACAACAAGATTTAGCTGCATCAGTTACCTTCAACTAGTTGATTAGTTTAAACTTTGAGTTACAATAGTTAATTAGATGGTATAAATTTGTGTTGATTAGTTAACATGAAATGGTTTAATGCTTACTAGTTTATAACCATTGTATAACAGTGGTTTACTAAGGATGTGTTAACTAGTTAGGAGTTTTGACCTGCTAGTTTAGCCCTTTGGCTGACTACTCTGACTTTTGCTTTAACTAGTTGGATAAAATTGCCACTAGATGGTAAAAACATTTCACTAGTGTAGTTTGGGTTAGGGTTAGTTCATTTTATCCAACTACTGCAATGCCGGCAGTAAGTCGGGCTTGTTTCCAGTGAGAGTTGGACTCCGCCAAGGCTGCCCTTTGTCACCGATTCTGTTCATAACTTTTATGGACAGAATTTCTAGGTGCAGCCAAGGTGGTGAGGGGATCCGTTTTGGTGACCTAAGGATCAGGTCTCTGCTTTTTGCAGATGATGTGGTCCTGTTGGCTTCATCAGAACGTGATCTCCGGCTTTCGCTGGAGCAGTTCGCAGCCGGGTGTGAAGCAGCTGGGATGAGAATCAGCTCCTCTAAATCCGAGACCATGGTCTTGAGTCGGAAAAGGGTAGAATGCCTTCTCCAGGTCAGGGACGAGGTCCTGCCCCAAGTGGAGGAGTTCAAGTATCTCGGGGTCTTGTTCACGAGTGAGGGAAGGGTGGAGCGTGAGATCGACAGGCGGATTGGTGCTGCGTCTGCAGTGATGCGGGCGTTGTGCCGGTCTGTTGTGGTGAAGAGGGAGCTGAGCCGAAAGGCGAAGCTCTCAATTTACCGGTCGATCTACGTTCCTACCCTCACCTATGGTCACGAGCTTTGGGTAGTGACCGAAAGAACGAGATCGCGAATACAAGCGGCCGAAATGAGTTTTCTTCGCAGGGTGGCTGGGCTCTCCCTTAGAGATAGGGTGAGGAGCTCGGTCATCCGGGAGGGGCTCAGAGTAGACCCGCTGCTCCTCCACATCGAGAGGAGCCAGTTGAGGTGGCTCGGGCATCTGATTAGGATGCCTCCTGGACGCCTCCCTGGTGAGGTTTTCCGGGCACGTCCAACCGGGAGGAGACCCAAAGGAAGACCCAGGACACGCTGGAGAGATTATGTCTCTCGGCTGGCCTGGGAACGCCTTGGGATTCCCCCGGAGGAGCTGGCCCAAGTGGCTGGGGAGAGGGAGGTCCGGGCTTCCCTCCTTAGGCTGCTGCCCCCGCGACCCGACTCGGATAAGCGGAAGACAATGGATGGATGGATGGATACTGCAATGAACTGTAGCAAAAGCAGATAAATACACAAATGGCTTGCCATAGAGAATTCTACCCATTCACTGTAAAATCCTGTGATGTTTGTCACCTTGAAATGTTCCGGCACAGCGGCACAGGAAGGTTTTAATTTTCCTCTAATGGTGCCGTTATGATTGTTTCTGTCACTAAGCAGAGTTCAGAGGTCACTCTTTTTGTTTACAACAGAACACTGAGGAAGAGGAAGAGGAGGAGGGTGTTGGATTTGAAGGTTGCTGTGCATCTGTGCAGAGAGAGAACGAGTCTGAGGTTAGTTCCTCCCACCTACACAGAAGAAACCAACAAACCTTGATTTCCTCCTACACAACAACTGCACACTCAGCCTGAACTCCACTACCTGCAGCTCAGAAACCAACAGACGTTTAATTCATGCTGTAATTAATTAAAACGCTTCCTGTAAACCCGAGCCCGTCTCATTATCAGAGGGAAGTTCATTCACACGCTGGTGACCTCTTCATGGTGAACTGCAGCATTCACTCCATCCATCTCTGCTGCTCAGCCCACTCTGTTCCCTCTCTCTCTGCCTCTTCATCGCTCTCTGGCTCCCTTTCAGCTGATAGAGCTTATTGTGAGCAAATAGGCTTAGGAGCATCGCTATGGCAACGGCGAATCGTAAAAAGCTACATAAGCACTTCATCAGGGGCCGTGATCCAATGGCTCCCCTTGGAGATGATGCCCTCAACCTCCTGCAACAAGTAAAGGCAGGCCGCCGAGGCCCCCGGGGGGAGGAGGAGGAGGAGGAGGAAAACACTCTGAGAGGAGGAGATAATTCTGAGAGGATGGGAGAGGCGAGAAGGAGAAGGAGACCATCTCTCTTCTGTCACTTTTCTGTATCCAGCTGGGTTGTCTGAGGATTTTCATTCCGTTCTGCTGGGATTTTGTTTCCTTAGTGACGCTCGAGACAAAACTTAACTCTCAAATCAGGTAAGAAATGGAAGATTTCACACAAAAAGTCTGATCAGAATAAAACTTAGTTCAAAATCCTGTTTTACTGATTTTATACCTGAAGTAGAGCAGCAGGCAGCAACACTAAGATGACTCTATGTGTTAGAACCGTAAAACCTGTAAAGGTTGTAAAATGTGAGGATTTGTGATTTAAAAATGATTTCTAAAATAAAAACTCATTTCAGATCATTTTGGATGATTGCTTGCACAAATAAATAAACAAAGGTTCTTAACATTTAATCCATTTTTGCACCAAAATGACCTGATTTATTAATCAGAATTGTAACACACACATTTCCAATATTCATAATTTTTTTAAACAACGTTATTTTTGAAAAATCAATACAAAATTAAATAATTTTCTCTCTTTTATCCAGATCCAGATAGTATAAGGTTTTTTTTTTTTTTTTAGAAAGAAACCTTAAGATTTATTTAGATTTGAACCCAGATGTTGAGCTAAATGTTTGTTTTGATCCCATCTTGTCGGGTCGGTCCCCTGTCTGGTGGATGCATGTGCAGCAGCAGGTGTTGCTCTAATCCCACATCAGATTTTTCCTTGGAACATCGCGGTTAATCTGACCAACAAGGCCCAGGACAGGACGGTTCAGCCGAGCGAAGCGCGGAGAGCAGCTGTGATGCTGCATGTAAACAGATTAATGCGAGATTAAAAGAGGACAGACATTGAAAACCCACGTTAAAGAAGACAGAAAAGCTCAAAACCTGCAGGTTTGCATTTAATCTGTGCTTTAAAACGGCATGATTGAATGTGCATGATTGCAACTGAAACATTATTTTTGCAAACAAATTAAAAAAACACTAACAGAAGGTGCAAAAATGAACACAAAGAGGCACAGTGATTGTAAAATAAATGAATTATCCTCCTACGCTGCAGGTTTATTTATTTATTTGTGCTACTTTTATCACAAAAAGGCCTTTCAGACAAAAGCTTCAGAATGAAAACACCTGTGGAACAAAGAGCTGCAGGAAGATGAGATGAAGGTGTGTTTTGATGTTTGTGTGAAGGACTGATGTAAAGCTGCATGGTCGATACATGAAGCCTGAATAAAGAAATACAGAATCCACACATAAATAATAATAATGATTTAGTGTCCATCCTTCTGCAGTGAAGGGTGGAGCAGAACGAGGTCATGGCCTCCTGGTTCAGCTGGAGTGAGCCTTATTATCGGAGCCCCCGCAAAGACCCGGCGGACGTGGTCACCGACACCCTGATGCTGGAGTTCAGCTGGCAGCTGAAGGAAACCGAACGGCTGCAGAAGGAGAGGGAGAACGAGTACCGGCGCCTGAAGAGTGGAGTGGATTACAGCTGGCTGGCCAGCACGCCTCGCTCCTCCTTCAACATCAGCACCGGGGAGAGGCTCGCTCTGGAGGACCTCTGCGCCAAGGTGCCCCCGTCCTGCTGCGGCCTGGTCATCCTCAAGTAAGGAGAAAAAACTCTGAAACAAGCCGGTCCTGTTCAGTGTCACTGTTTTGTCTGAAACAACGTTGATTTAAGGACATCTTGCTTTGCTGCTGCAACAAGAAAATCCAGATGTTTTTTCTCTTTCAGCAGAGAAAACCAATTTACTTTGACTGAATAAAAACAGCATTTTATAAATTATTACGTCTGTGTTAAAATATATGTTAAAATTAGCCTCAAATTAAACAGATTTTAGAGTTTTAACTGAGCTTTTATTAAAAAAATGGCTGTTTTTCAGGATTTTGTTAAAAAAAGGTGTAAACATAAAAATTTATGGAGCCCCTAAGGAGACGAGTATAAAAGAAAAACAAAGTTCATTTCTTGTGCACACCAGATATTCTTCGTAACCAAAGCAATATCCACAGACTCAGATTACTATAGAGAATGGCTGCAGAGGAATAAGACTTATTTTATAAAAACATATACGTCATTTTGGCTAATATCAGCTGAAGTAAATAATGCGCACAAGAAAGTATCTGGTGCACACGAGTTACTATTTGGTGCGTACAGCATACTATACAGTGTGCACAAGTAACTATCTGACGTGCATGAGTTACTATCTTGCACACGAGTCACTATCTGATGTGCACGAGTTACTATCTGGTGTGCAGGAGTTACTATTTGGGTTGCACAAGTTAATATCTGGTATGCACGAGTTACTATCTGAGTTGCACAACTTACTAACTGGTGCACACGAGTTTCTATCTGGTGTGCAGAAGTTACTATCTGGTGTGCAGAAGGTACTATCTGAGTTGCACAAGTCACTGTCTGGGTTGCACGAGTTACTATCTGGGTTGCACAAGTTACTATCTGAGTTGCACAAGTTACTATCTGGTGTGCACAAGTTACTATCTGAGTTGCACGAGTTACTATCTGGTGTGCACAAGTCACTGTCTGGGTTGCACAAGTTACTATCTGAGTTGCACGAGTTACTATCTGGTGCGTACGACATAGTATCTGGTGATCAAGAGAAAACACATTTTTCACACGGCTGCTCAGGTGCTCCATAGATTTTTAATCTTCAAGCACATTTGAGCTTCATCCTCATGGACGAGCAGAGATAGGAGCAAACTGATGAGCGAGCAGAGCGGCTCTGACCTCATCTTAACTCCTGTTCTCAGAAAGCTGCTGAGGTCTCAGGTGTCTCGTTAGACGTCGACAGAGATAATGTTACAGTAGCAGGAAATGCCATCTTTAATGGGAGGTTCACACAAGAGATTTTAACCCAAACGTTAGTTTTTTTTCTTCTTTACCCTGAAAATCAAGTCTGCATAAGATAAAAAGACAAAAAGCTACAAAATGGGATGTCTGACTTCTCTTTGGATTAAAGAAAAAGTCAAATATCACTCAACACTTGTGGTGAAACATGCATTTAAAGGTTTTAGTTGTTGGGAGTTTGACAACACTGTTTGTTGTGTAAGCAGACTTTGGGTTCCTTATGATCAAGCTGTGTGGGAAAACATCTGGATTGAAGCTGGAATTACTGATAATGTGTTTAGTTTGGATCAAAAACACTTCTAATGAAAAACCTGGGAATTGTGTTTTTTGTGTTGCTTTGCACAGATTCAGGGATGTTCTGCAGGCCAACGAGCCCGAGGTGCAGGACGTGTCCGGCCTCTTCCGATCCGTCCTCCTGGAGTCTCTGGAACACCTGAAGGAGGAGAAGGAGGCGCAGCGGCTGGCCCGCCAGTGGAACAACAAACGCGCCATGAGTATGAATTTCAGGTCCCGGCTCAAGATCAACCCTTTCGGGAGCACGGTGGCCCTCACCTCCACTGTGGCCAACGGCACCGGGATGAGTGACCTGAAAACCGTGTCAGAGGACGTGGAGAAAGGGACGGCGAGGGAGGAGAGGCTGCAGAAGGTGTGGAGCATGCCCGACTTCAAATACAAAGGAACCAGCAGCAGTAAACTCATCTGACACGGGGCGTTCAACAGACACGGACAGGTCTGGACAGGTGGAGGGAGTAATAAATAAAGTATTCTAGTCTGATCCACTAGGCCAAGGAAAGATGTCTTCAGCACCACCGAGTCTGCTTCCTGTTGTCTGACAGGTCAAAGGCAGGCCTATCTTAACGATCCGTACCTTGATTCAAGGTTTTCAGCACTTGAACCAGTTTTACATGTTGCCTGAGATTATCTTTTGCAGTTATTTGTCTTTTTGTAGAAAAAACATGCTTAAAGCTTTGAGGGTTGTTTACTGTAGCCATATAGGAGCTGTTCGTGTGATTTTAATGCTTTTTTTGTTGAAGAATTCCATTTTTTAAATCTCGATTACCCAAAAAGAAACTGTATAAATGAATAAATGACTTTTAATGTGAATGTTTTATATGAGTAACCCTTGGTTAAACAGGTGTAGGGGCATGCTTTGAGTCTGAGAAAACTGAAGGATTTTTTCTTCCAGCGCTTTTTATTATTTTCAGTTTTTCTTTTGTCACTTCCAGCATCATCATCATCATCATCATCGTCCATTTACAGACTCCAACTGGGTTTTACGCACGCATATCTAGAAATACCAGGAATTAAACGTCATGGTGAGGGCAGAAAATGACTGGAATTTAAAAAATAAAATAAAAGATGAACAAATGCACACAGAAAAACTCTGATTAAAGAACAGAGAACATTATGGCTGCCTAAGCTTGAGAACAAAATGGTTAATTTCTTAAAATAAAAGTGCAGACGTCCGTGACTCAAACACAGCCAACATCTAAAAAAATAACTTTTAGGATCTAAAGTCCAGATGAAAGATTTGGAGGGGAACAAATATCCACATGAAGCAACAATAACCTTTAGTTAATACTGCACACAACTGGTGGAGCAATTATCTTCTAAAGGGATGTTTCTGCCATCTTTAGGTGTTTTTCTGCAATTCAAGCCATCAACAACAAGTAGTGTTAATAATTATTAGGTTTACACAGAAATATGCTTAAAAATGCCAAAACATCCCTTTAAATGTGGACCTCTCCTTCACTCCCTCCAGCTCGCTGCTGCCCCCCGGTGGTGATTCAGGTCACCTGCGTTCATCAGCTCTCATCTGACAAAGGGAAGTGGTTTCCTGAGGTGGTGGTGGCGTCACAGGGTGGAGTTCAAGAACTCAAGCAGTTCTGCTCGATTTTTATCTCTCTGTCAAAAACCAAAGAAGATTGTGAGGAAAAAACAACAAGAAGGAAAAAAAATCACATGACTTGAAAATGTGAGCTCACCTGCTTGTCTTTTTTGGACTTCTTTACTTTCATCTTTATCTTCTTCCCTGATATCATACTGTACTTGCCTTTTTTCCTGTCCTTCAAGTACTGAAAGACAAAATGTTTGCAGTATGACGACATTTTTACGGGGAATGACAAAAAGGAAAAAAAAACAGGTTTAATGTTAGCATTAATAAAACGGTTTACCTTAGAAATCTGAACGGGTCCTGAGTTCTCTCCTTCTTTTGATCTCTTGTCTTTTTTACGCTTCTGTCTCTTCTCTCGCTTCGCTTTCTGTTGAACAAACCAGATGTTTAAAAAAATATTTTTTTCACAAGAAAGAGTTAGTAAAATGAGGTCGAGCACAAAGTAAAATATGTTCCTAAATTTACTTTTTTGTACTTTTCCTTCTTCCTTTTCTTCGACTGCTTTCTGGATTTTCCACGAGCGTCTGAAAACATAAAGCATTAATAAGATTCTGACGTCTAAAGAGCCCAGAAATCAGAGGTTTTTGTTTCTAAACTCAGATTACTAGAACTATGCACTTTTATTTAATCTCATCCAACGGTGTGTTGAAACCATCTACCTAATACTGTGCAGGATATCTTATCTAGTCTGTCGTGGTACACTTACCACTACTGCTCGAGCTACTCCGGCTGGTGCTAGATGAATGTGATGAACCTGAAGAGGAGGAAGAGGAAGAGGAGGAAGAGGAAGAGGAGGAGGATGAGGAGGAAGACCGTGATTGTGAAGACGGCGAACTGGAAGATGATGAGGACGATCTACCACGACTTCGTTTACGCTTCCTTTTCTCTCGTTCTAATAGAAAACAGACATTAACAAAAGACAAACAGATGTTAGGCATCAGTACGATCAACAGAATCATCAGAAAGACATGAAACATGCACAGCACCAATCTAAAGTTCAGACAACTTAAAAGAGTTAGACATGTCAAGTATTCCATCCATTTTCATCCGCGTATCCGGGGTCGGGTCATGGGGGCAGCAGCCTAAGACGTCCCTCTCCCCAGCCACTTGGGCCAGCTCCTCTGGGGGAATCCTAAGATGTTCCCTGGCCAGACAAGAGAAACATAGTCCCTCCAGCGTGTCCTGGGTCTTCCTTTAGGTCTACTCCTGGTTGGATGCGCCTGGAAAACCTCACCAGGGAGGCATCCTAACCAGATGCCCGAGCCACCTCAACTGGCTCCTCTCTATGTGGAGGAGCAGCGGGTCTACTCTGAGCCCCTCCTGGATGACTGAGCAGAGCTTCTCACCCTATCTCTAAGGGAGAGCCCAGACACCCTGCGGAGAAAACTCATTTCGGCCTCTTGTATCCGTGATCTCGTTCTTTTGGTCACTACCCAAAGCTCGTGGCCATAGGTGAGGGTAGGAACGTAGATCGAGAGCCTCGTCTTCCGGCTCAGCTCTCTCTTCACCACAACAGACCGGTACAACATCAGCATCACTGCAGATGCAGCACCAATCCATCGATCGATCTTGCGCTCCATCGTGAACAAGACAACTCCTCCACTTATCAAGCATTCATCAAAATAGTCCAATTTAGTCTAAATTTCAGATTCATTCAGAAGCTTTTCTCTACAGTTATGTTCAACTTTCTTGTCTTTGACACTTAATTCCAGTTTATAAACAAAAAAGCTCCCAGAGACAGTTTACCAAATATCAGTTTTCACAAATTAATAAAATTAGTTCTTAATTTGTTTCCATTATGTGTTTATTAGTAATGTGTGTATAATTTTAATTAAAGATGGTTGGGATCATAAACATAAACACACCTTGTTTAATAAATAACTTGTTTATTTGTTTATACCATTGGGGGTGTTAATTAAACCTGTAACAGTTTATTGTTTGTTTCTATTGACTGTGGATTTATAAATAACTAAAACAAAAACATTTTAAACACCCAGAAAGCAAAACAAAACACTATCTCACCTCTACTCCTGGACTTCCTCCTTTCCTCGGTTCTGGACGTGGAGCTGGACACCCTGCATTCTGCTTTTGTTGACTAAACAACACAACGACAGTTTTTCAAGGCTAGTTTACAGCAAACGGATTTTCATTTAAACCCGTTCTCTAAATAACATCAAAGCTACATTATCCGGCTAAATGCTAACGCTAAACCACAGAGTCGGTGACCGTTTTTGGTCTGTACTCACCATAATAACGAGTAAAACTGGCACCGAAGCACGTATTTACTGGCACTGCATCCACTGGAGAAAATTAATACGTGTATAAATATTTCTTAGCTGTTATATTCGGTCAATTAGCGTTAAATAGCAATCTTGGACATTTTCTAGACCATAATGCACCGCGGCTAGCTCGTTCTTCAAAACAAACGGTGCTAGGTACGTCACAACGCCCCCTGTCGGCCCAAACAGGAAAAGCAGGCGCTTCTAAATAGTTGGATTAAAGTTCTGACCACATGATGGCGCTGTTGTCGATGCATTGTTAGTGAAAGACTCTAAAACGGATTAACAATCCACATTTATATCTCACAATTATATTCCATTCAACTTAATACTCCAGTGTGACGTTTTTATTTCAAATATTTGGAATAAAATATTATACTTTTTCTTTAGAACTCAGAGCGTCTCACGATTGTAGTAAAAGGGGCAAATAGGCTGTTCAGTTCGAATTAAATTAATTATTAAATAAACTTTATCTTGAATGATACATGTAACCTTCAATGGCTCAATTGCTGATATAAGACATTTTTGTTGTTTTTTGCTCTGTTATAAAATAGATAGCCATTCTCCTCTGCAATGTCTATGCACTGCCAATACTAGGATGTGAACTATTGGTTCCTATAATAAATATAATTTTTGTTCAACTCAACAAAGAGCTCTTCAGGGTTGAAAAGCCATGTGTGCAACCAGAGTTGCAGGTTGCAGAAAGGTATTCATGTAAAAGTTTATTTACTTGATCAAATATAAGGTCATTCATCTCTGTAACTCTGCCATATTCCTCTGCAAAAATCTCCTATTACATTAGTAAAATAAACTATTCATAAATGGAAACAAATCTAAAAAAATATGAGGCAAATATTTGTTTTCTGTGTCATCGCTGAAGCTCTCATAAATAAAGAGCAACACATGAGCAGCAGTGTTGTACAAAAACACATTTATTATGACAGTATTTGTATTTGATACAAACAGAAAAAAAACACTGTGTAAAAAAACCAATCCTGATGTGTTTCAGTGTTCTTGGCATCACAACCTGAATACATTTCCTATAAGAAGTCTATTTGTAGTCAGTTTCATCAATCTTTCAGTTCTGTTTTGAGCGCAGTTTTAGTTTTTGCACTAAAGTGTGATTTAACGGAGACGTTTAGCTGTAATCCTACAGGCCTGATTGATGCTTTTCTGTTGTAACTGAAAAAATATCCAGTACCAGATGTTGGAGTTGATAAAACTGACCGCGTCGCTCAAGGAACTAAACTATATGTACATGTAAAAATACATTTGCTCCAAAAAAAACAAAAACAGAATGAAACATCTCGAGTTCAGTAACAGCAATCTCATGCAAAATTACAAGTGTCTTCAGAGTGATGGGAAAATGCTTGAAAGTAGTAAAGATAAATCATCAGGTAGGTAAGCTGTTTAAAGGGATTCTATGAAGTTTTGGCTTGTTTTTAGCACCCCCTAGTGTCCGTTTAGTAGAACCAAAGGTTAAACGTATCTCCTCGCTGTGCGTTCGTCTTTTTAACACCTTAATCTAACAGCTGAAATGTCTCCTCAGCCTTCATTAGTGTCTACAGGAGCGGTTCATCACTAAATCAAACAAATCAGCTGTGTTCATGATCTAAAACATGCAGGAAACATGCTGGAAGCAGACTGCAGCACCAGGTAAGCCCAGCAGGGACTGGACCTCCACTCTGAAGTTGCAAGTGCGGTATTCTGGCCACAGAGGGCGGTGGGGGTCTGGGTGACATTTCATTAATCCTGTAAAGGGTCATTTTAGCACAAACTGGCTCAAGAACATGATTTAAAAATATGAAGAAATTGCATAGTATGGCTTTAAAAATAACATAATTACATTTTAAAAGCTTATAAAAGTTTCCCTTTTGGGGCTGCCGAGGTACGGAGTCGATTCTTTTTGTTTTGATCAAAAGTTTCCTTGATTTTTAAAAATAAATTTTAAATATAAATGTTTTTTTCTTCATTAATACAAATTTAAACTGCACCGTGAGGGAAAATAGTAACATATTTATATGTAACGCACTTAAAAAGATTAACTAAGTGGTTGTAATTGACAACAGAAGCTTTAAACAACATTTAAGCTTCTGCTTTATTCTTGGAAGAATCTGCTGGAGCCAGGCTCCCTTCGTTCTCCTCCTCCTCCTCAGGAACCTGGAAGACACAGAACAGAATATTATTATGAATGTGCAACAGGAACTCCTGATCGTGTCCAAAAACGGCTGATTTAATCAAATATCTTCCATTTGTGACGGTATTTATGAGCAGCGGGACTTCTCACCTCCCAGTAAAGAGAGTCGTCGTAGCAGTTCTGGTCCGGAGGCTGTCCCCAGAATGGCAGCTTCATTATTAAACCTCCAAGAGGAAATTGTTTAATTAATTTACTGTTGTGGTTTTTTTTGTTGCACATTTATTTTTAGGCTTAGTCCTCACCTGTGATGGCTCCTCCGATCAGAGCGAACCCGAGGGATGAAGCCAAGGCTGCAGCTTGCATGGACGCAGAGCTGAGATTCAAATAGAGAATAAAATCTTTGTTAACCAGCAATAACATGTTTTATGTGCGTTTGCACACGTGAGATTTACCCGTCTTTCTTTCCTAAAGCCACAGCCACGATGCCAGCCAGTCCACCCAGGATACCCGGCATGCCGTGCAGGTTGTGGACCCCACAGGTGTCCTGGATCCCCAGGTTGGAGGCCAGGACGGGCTACAAAGGAGTTGAAAAAAGATGAACCTCCTTTTTGTTGTGTAGATGCATTGTTGAACCAGTTTTCAAGTGCCTTCCTCATGTTTTCCAAAAAAAGTTGACTCACAGAGAGATACTTGAAGCCCAGGGTGGAGATGATGCCAGCTATAAATCCAATCAACATGGCTCCAAATGGATCGATGTTCATGTCAGCACAAGTTCCCACTGCAACTCCACCAGCCAGAGTGGCGTTCTGAATGTGAACCTGCAGACACAAAAACAGGGCTCGAACCAGATGTTTGATTTTTAGATGAGCCCAGATTCCAGGAAAGGTGCTCCGACCATGTCCAGTTTCCCTTTGTGCTCCACGAGGCTGGAGATGGCGTAGGCGGAGAGCACGCAGGTGGCCAGGGAGAGGTAGGTGTTGATCACTGCGGTGAGCTGAGGCAGGCCCGGATCAGCGATGGCCGAGTTAAAACTGGGCCAGAACATCCAAAGGAAGACCGTTCCTGCAGAAAATGTTTAATAGAATATGCTTAACAGGATGAACATGAAGCTGCACTGCTATTTGTGTCCACTTGGTGGCATGATTTGTGCACGTGCACTAAGAAAAATGTGAGGGAAGTCCTAACCCTAACCCTAGCAAAACTCCAAAACTAACTGCAAAAATGCATAAACACGCAAATAAATAAATGAATACACATGAAAAATGAAAATTAATAAACAGGAAAAAATGCAAAGTAACAAAGTAAGAGTTTTTTACACTTTAAGCTATTGTTTTTGAACTGGTTCCAGTGATTCTTTAGGCATAAACTCAAAAACTGGACAGAATTCTGTCGCCTCCTGCTGACAAAAACCTGCAATAACCAGTTTTGTGGTTTGGGTAGGAACACTAGTGGGAGGTTCCTACGTGCCTTACGGAAATAGTGCTTTACTGTGCTAGTAGCTAATATAAAGGCTAGAAGTTAGCTTATTCAGTTCACCGATCGTCAATAAAATGCAAAAGAAGAAGAAGATGAAGAATTTAACTGTTTTTGTTGGCATCATGGTGGAGCCTGGAAGTAAAAGTAACAGAGTAATGTTTTTGGAGGCGAAGCAAAGAGCTAAAACTAGAGTGAACATCGGCGCGGCCTACGCTAGTTTGAGGGAGCTAAAGGAGGCTACAAAATCACAAACTGATGGTGACCTGGCTTTGTTGCTACTGGACTTGTAAATAAGAATATTTTTTGTCCAACAGTGTGTATCTTTTTACTTCCTGGTTTATTTAGTAACATTTAGTTCATGTTATCGTTAGCTCGTTGTTAGCGCTAGCTACAGCAGGGTTGTTTACAACAGTTGTAATTCCACTTTCAGCCAGTAGGAGGCAGAAGTGGGAAATTAAACTAAAAAAAATAAAACATGAAAATCATTTATTAAATTAAAAGAATTGTAAAAAAAAGACACAAAACAAAATAAAATATATTAAGACATGGAAATTATTTAAAACTGAAAAAGTAACATAACACTTAAAAAAAATTAAATAAAATTTTATCAGATAAAACAACTTTTACTTTCATTTTCGTAAATTTTCCGGTTGTGATTCAGAGTTTGGAGCTGGACCATGAATAAAAGCTTAATAATCCTTCTGCAAACCCAGTCAGAAGTAACGGTCTCTTACCAATCATTGCAAACATATCAGAGTGATAAACAGATCCCTCGTTCTCGTGTCCGTTCCTTAAGTTGGGTCGGTAAAGAACTCGAGCCACGGCGAGGCCAAAGTAGGCTCCGAAAGCATGAATGATCATCGACGCTCCAACATCATTAGCCTACAAAAGAAAAGCAAAACCAAACAGTTACCTCTGCTTTTCTTCATCGTTCTTGGTGGATGTCGTTATAAACTCACCACCAGAATGTTCGCCACCAGATGCTCATTGATGGAGAAGATGGTGATCTCCAGGAGGGTCATGATGAGGAGCTGCACGGGGCTGGTTTTACCCAGAACTGCACCGAAGGAGATCAGGACCGTAGCTGTGCTGAAGTCTGCGTTGATCATTCTACAGGAGGTTTAATAAATGACAGCAAAGAGTTATATTTACTGAATCCATCGCTCAAAATTCATCTGACAGAGACAAACCCGTACTTGAAGATGTTGACTTTAATCTTGCCATGATCCATGTGCCAGATGCCCTGCATGAGAAGGCCCCACTGCAGGCCGAAGGCGGCCAGGAGCAGGTTGACCCCCACGCTGCTGAAGCCGTATCTCTTCAGGAACGTCATCAGGAAGCCGAAGCCGATGAAGATCATGACGTGGACGTCCTGAAACACTGGCAAGATGAGAAGAGAGGTCACTTCTGCTGCTGCTGCTGCTGAACCAGGGCGTGAAATTAAATCAGATGGAACATTTTAATAAAACGCACTCGACTCGGCTTTTCGCCGTGCTTCTTGTTGTAGTTATCGAGGAGTTACAAGAGCGGCTTTGTCCGTGAGCTGTGAAAGCAATCTAATCAGTCTCTGGATGCCATTCTGTCGTTTTCTCTATTGAGTTCATGTGAGTCTTAAGTTAGGAGACGACCTAGAAGACTCTGATCTGATCTGAGAACGTGGATCACATCACGACTAACTAATTGGCACTTTTGAGTGTTGAAGTTTTGTTTTGCGTCTCTTTTCTCCTTTTAGAGCTCATCATCTTGTCAGGAAGTCGGACTCGTGCTTCCGTAAAGCCTCTAAGCTCGACATCAGGACTCATGTGGGAAATGCATCAAGGTGGAAGAACAATGCGACTCATTTCCTCTGTTCTTGATGAGCAGTTGATGTAGTTTATCTCCTGTTGTCTGGACAGGACACCACAACCGTAAAACAGCCATTAGGGAAGGTTTTTTGTTGTTTTTAGAAATGTCGTGGTTCCTTTTGTTTTGTGTAAGTTAGATACGACAGCTAATCCAACTCTTGCTACGTGAAATATGACCAAACTAGCATTAAAATACAAGGAAACTGTAGCTTAATGCTGTTTTATTTAAAAAAGATGTTTTTAATGAGCTTGGTTCTTATTTTTTTAATTGTTCGACACTTGTTTACGCATTTCGAGCTAGTCTGTGTGCATCCAAGACCAAAGTGTTCTGTTAATGTTTTATAGCAACTAAAGAGTTTGTAACACTTTACGATACTCATTTCAAAGTAGTTTCAGTGGTTCTTCAGGCATAAACTGGAGCAGCTTCCCGTTGGACACCACTCTGCTGCCCTCTGCTGACCAAAAATTGCACTTAACAGTTTTGTGGTTCAGGTAGGAACACTTTATGGCAATAGCTGTTTACTGAGCTGGTAGCTAATACAAAAGCTAGCAGTTAGCTTTTTCCATTTGTCGACTGTCAATAAAAAGCAAAAGAAGAAGAAATTTGCTTTTTCCATTGGCATCATGGCAAAGCCTCGAAGTAAAAGGAAGAGAGTAATGTTTTTGAAGGTGAAACAAAGAGCTAAAACCAGAGTAAACATCGGTGAGGCCTACACTCGCTTCAGGAAGCTACTAAATCATGGACTGATGGTGACCTGGCTTTGTTGCTACTGGACTTGTAAGTAATAATATTTTTTGTTCAACCGTGTGGATCTTTTTACTTTGTGCCTTATTTAGTATCAGTTGGCTCGTGTTAGCGTTAGCTCGTGTTAGCGTTAGCTCGTGTTAGCGTTAGCTACAGCAACTGCTGCAGGGTTTTTTATGACAGTTGTAATTCCGCTTTCAACCAGCAGGAGGTGAAGCTGGAAACTTATCTAAAGTGCATGTTGAAGTTGCAAAAAGAGAAGAATTTATCCATACGAATGTTCTCAAACAGATATTATTTTTTATCTTCATGAGTTTTTGATGGAGGCTAATAGTTCAGATACTCTGGAGTGGACAGAATCATTCGTCTTAACTCCTCATCGCCTCTTTTGATCAACTTTATCAGCACTAAGCACAACATGTGCAGCAGCACATTAAAAGCGTAGCTATCTGATCGGGCTTAAGGCCACAGGGAGCAGAAAAAAAAACATTTTTTTACTGTAACTTTTAAAACCCCTCTCTGAGTCCCAACTGGGTGATTCAGACTCAGAGAGCTTGAGGATGCTGAAGATATGAAGCTGGAAAGCAGCCACAGTGAGTGGCAGCACGCCCAGATGTTTGGTAGCACCGTGTGGGTGAGTAAAGCCAGGAGAGAATCCCCCTGAGGAGCATCTGTGCAGCCGACTGATGGAGTGTGATGCAAGCGGAGCAAAAATCATCAAATCCTGCAGCAAATGCATCACCTTTCCTTTGATGTGTTACGAAGAAATCAGAAACTTGTGCAGAATCATTCCAGAAAATCAACATTAACTGCATGATCATCAATCTTCATTACCTTTTAATCATTTGCCTTATTTTGAAATTCTAATTACAGATGCCTGCATGCCAGATGGTGGATTTTTGCACAGAGCATCAGTGTTTTTTACATCACGCAGCAGCAGTTTATTGTATAATCATGCATTTCACTGAGACATGTTTGCAGACTTTTTAAAATGACATGTAGAGAAATAAAATGTAGTTTTTGGGAGAGATGGAGTGATGGTTTCTGCAGAAATGTATGTTGGGGATAACAAAAAGGATCATTTATAACATTTTTACCCAAAATTGGTAAAAATATCAGTATGAACAAATTAATTTTTAATAATTCTTGCAGGACAGCTGAAACGTCCTATCTGAAGTACAAAATTGCCACATTTTTAGAGACTCAACTAATCTCTGTGGCTCACACCTGCCCCACCCAACCACCAGCAGACACGTACAGTAAAGCAGCAGTTTGTGGCTGCAACTATCTTAACACAGATAAGTCGTTCAGATGCAAATAGCATCCAAACTGTAAAAAAACAAAACAAAAGAACCAAAGAAACACCTGAAACACGAGCTTTTAGATGCCACAAAAGCTGCGTTTTCTCTGCTCCAGCCGGCTGCTCTAAATCACCCTGTTTGTCACAGTAAATGCAAATCATGTGCAAGAGATGACACTTTCTCCCGCAGGAGGCTTTTGACTCCTCAGCTGACTTTCAGAAGGAGGCAAACATGACGACTTCATCAATTTTTTGCTAATCTGCTTCAGAAAACTACCAACTTCTAAAATCTTCTGATGAAGAGCCGTTCCTGTGAAAGAGGACATCCTTTTATTTTAGCTCACAGTTAGAATAAACAATAGTTTTAATTTCAGCCACCTCCCACTGATCACCTCGTGTCAGGGAAACAGCTGAGGTGTTGCTGATATTTTCTGGTTTTAGGATTCATAACTACAGTAAAATCCCCAAGCAGCCAGCGTGCAGACTTACTGGGATAGAGCTCCATGGGGTTGCTTTCAGTGGCATTATGGTGGCTATCATGACCAACCCCATCATCGTAGACCGCAAACACAGCATACAGGATGATGGTGATAATCTCCAGGATCAGGGCCAGGATGGGGAACTTCAGCCTCATGTTGGTGGCGTACGCGGGCATCCTCGGAGCACCTCTGGTTGTCTCTCTGCAGCCCTCTGTGTGCCAGTCCCTCCCTGACTGTCTGGGTTTGGGGCTTGAGTTTGAGTAAAAGGGGGCAAGAAGGCGGCGACTGGTTTTAAACGGGTTCAGGTTTTGTCACGACCAATGACAGTGGAGAAGACCGGGGCCTCGGTGGTGAACACCCGCCCGCCCCCTCTAGTGCACTTTGCTCAGGAGGGATGGGTTTCCTCCTGTGGACCGTGGAGAGGACGGAGAGAAACACAATGACACCCAGCCAGCAGGCAGACACGAGAGGATGACTTAACAAGCTGGTTTTTCCACCATCAAAGTTCACTTTCACTTAAATTTTCCTTTTTTATTTCAGCTTCTCTTTCTTTTTACCTATAAGAATGTTATTTAAAGATTCTGCAGGTAAAGGATGGACAATTCTGCAAGTTTAGCTGCAAACTTTTAACATTCAAAAAAATGCAATTTATAATTTTCAGCAGGGCCTGCACAAACATTTGTGGGGCCCTAAGCAGGTTTTCCTTTGGGGCCCCCAATTCAATTAAATTTTATTTGTAAAGCCCCTTCCTACCCCCAATCAAGAGGGGCCAAGGTGCTGAACATAATTTAAAAACAACTAAAACACAATAAAACAACTATGCAATAAAATACAAAAATAAAACATTCAAAGATAAAAGAGTTAAAAAACAATAAAACAACAATGATGATCCAAAAAATTAAAACATGAGTAGAAAAACTAAGAAATAGACCAACCAGTCAACACCAGATAATTCATAAAGCTTAGGCTTCACTATGTGTGTAACATACCCACTATCATTAGCACCTTTTGTAATTAGCTTGCGTCATACTGGTTTTGTAATGGCTATTAACCTTACATTAGTATCAAACCAGAAAAAATGCTCTAATTAATTAGCAGAGTGTTGTTTAAGTGTATAAATTCAACTGTTTGAAAGTAACACCGAAGCAAAAACAACAACAAATTTATAGTAAACAAGTTAAGTATTTTGTTCTGAAAATTTGGAACAAATGTATAAAATGTGTAATCACTAAAAAAATTACACTATATAAAATAATATATCATTCATTTTCCATATATGATATGAATGTGTTTTTATAATTTAAAGTTATTAAAACATTTTTTTTACACTATCGTGGTGCTCTTGAGGGCCCTCTGGTGGTTCGGGGGCCCCAAGCATTCGTTCCTTGGTCCGGCTCTGATAATCACTAATACCGTAGTTACAAAAGTAACAGAAGCAAAACGTGTCTCATTATCACTGATTTTTGTTTGCTTTTTATGCAAATAGAAATATAAAACAGCACTTCTAGTGAATCCAGAGGTCAAATCTGCCAGGATTTCTTTATATATCAGACAAATCAACTGAGTATACTGGCTAATTGATACAGAATTGTCGACATTTTAGCTGCACCTCTTAGGAGTTGTGTCCATTTGCACCATATTAGTCAACTAAAATAATTAATTATTTAACCCTCAGTTGTTGTTATCAGCCTTGCAGGTGATGGAGACAGTTGCAGTGCAGCTGGATGGTTCTGAACTCCCCCGCTGGGACCTTTCTGTGTGGAGTTTGCATGTTTTCTTCATGCATGTGTGATTATTCTCCTGGTACTTCAGTCTCCTCCCACAGGCATGGTTGTTCATCTCTGTGTGACCCTGTGGTTGAACTCTCACCCAATCAAAGCTGGAGAAAGGCTCCAGCTCCGTGTAGAATACAGATGACGAACCACCATTAAGAAATCTCTAACATAATTGATCTCTGGATGCACAGGAAGAGCTGCAATCAGCTGCTGGTGGTAAATAACCAGAGAATATCCAGTGTGTGACGTAAAACTGCAAAACACTACCTAACTGCACTACCCTAGCCGTTGACTTATCAGTCCCTTTACACCAACACCTGCTCAAAAATAAACCAAAAGGTTGTTTAAAATTACACTTAGATGTGACACCTCTCTAATTATTAGGAGGGAGTTAATAGTGCATTACTATACATCTATGTCTAATCAAATCTGATCTTTAATTGACTCGTATTAGCCAAAAAATCTGCAGGTTTAGTCCAGCGTTTTATTTATAAATGAATACGAAAGTCAGGTTTAAGGGAAATTAATGCGTAAATTCAGATTTGTCGTTTAACTGCACGTAAGCCACACATGCAGCTGCAGAAATACATAAGACTACATGCAAAATAATAACTAAAAGTACAAAAATATGAAGCTCTTTAAAGAATCAGTGAAACTAAAGCGCCCCTCGGCCCTGCGAGTCGTCTTGTGCTGGTCTGCAGATTGTCACTCCTCACATGATCCCTGCAGAGAGTGTGTGTTACAGTTAGATCAGATCAGGCTCTTCACCGTCTGTCTGCTGCGGTGAAAAATAACTACAAACGGTTTTCTCAAGGGCTCGGCATGTGAGTGAAACCACAGTAAGAAATGCATGTGCTGGTGGTAAAATTAGGGACAACAGATGCAGTCGAGTTGAAATAAACGCTTAAATGTGTCACTGAAGTCTGCAGATTCCCTAAAGTTCACACTAAAACCTTAATATTGCATAACAGCTGATAAAATCCCAATTAAACTGAAGTAAAACAGTTTTTCCTTGTTATGCAGCTTGAACGCTGATTGGCTGTCCCGCAGGATGACCTTATACAAACATGACGTGTCCTGGTGAGTTCATAGTGACATATTTGTGCTTTTACTTAAGTAAATGATCTGGATCCTTCCACTTCCTTTCCCACTGGAAACCTTCCAAGCTCACGTCGGCTCCGATCGACCCTAAAATTCTGATCTAATAAGAGTCTCCCACAGCGACTGTGCTGACAATTTAAAGGCCTCTCATCAAATTTCCTCCAGCTAGAGGTCCTTGATGAAAGCCGTGAGCTTTACAAACGAGCGGGAGGCTAATCACGGCTAGCAACACGCTTTCTGTTTGTCTTGGAGCTGAGAGTAGTGAAGGTTTTCCCAGGACTTTTGGGAAACGACTTCCAAATGCTGAGAGTAATTGGCTGGTTCTGAAACATTATTCCATCAGTGGACAATAAAATGTTTTCTACTCATTTCTTGGCTCCAGTGGTGCCCCCAAGGGGTGGCCATGGCCAGGGAAGACCAGTGTTCTTTAATAAGTCATATTAAATTTATCTTGTTTAACGAAGACATTTAAAACCCTATAAAAACGACACATTTAATGAATAAATAATTAGAATTAAAAAAATTTGTTGCTCACAATTTTCAAAACAAAAGTTTCGTTTTGCGAATTAAGCTGTTCTAAAATTCTAAAATAAAATTTTAAACAACATATCAAATAACTTTCAAATGTTTTTTTCTCAAATTTGATATAAGCATGTTGGACGCATATTTTTTTATGTTTTATTTTTAATGAGAATGAACAAAGGAGCATTTATTACCACAGGCTAAACTTTCCCAGAGTTACCATGAGGATCAGTTTGGTGGCTCCACGGCCCCCCCATGAAACTTTTCTGGGGCCGGCACTGCTTGGCCCCCTGATGTGCTTTTTTTTAAAGTTACCACAGCCAGACGAGTAAGTCTACTGGAACAAAGAGCCGTTCAACGGGCTCAGCCTTTTTTTTTTTACTTGTGGTCCAACTGACAGTCATTCATTCATGACACATTTTGTTCCTCCTTCTCTTTGTTTTTTCAACTAAAAAACAAACTGCGTGGCTTCTTCAAATGAAATTTCTTCAGTTTGTTGCTTTACGGTGTGTCACAACAGTTCTGGTTTGGAACCAGGGGCTGAGAATTATAACAGGATCAGCACATTTTTGTGTTTTGCTCAAATCATTTTACATTTTTGACAAAAAAAGTCTAAAAATTACTCATATTTATTCATAATGTTCAACATGAATAAATTATTTCACTCACACATTTCACACCAGGAGCCACAAACAAAGAATTGACTCCAAATTATTCCTGTATGCTTACACACAACCTCAGAGCTTCGATCTAACCGATACTTATAAAAATCACTTTTTAAAACTTTCAAACCATAACAAGAACAGAAATAAACCCTTTTTTCTGCTGGGTGACAGAAAAAACTTAAGTCACATTTAGTTAAGTTTTTACTTTAAAGCAGGGGTCTGATCTGTAGTCTTTCTGTTATTTAATCAGCATCAGAATCGTGTTTTATTGCAAAGTGAGAGTCTCACATACAGGGATGCTTTGGTGGAACGATGCAAACATGCAAGTAACGCAAGTGAAAAATAGGATGCATCAAAAAAGATTATGAATAATAAACATAAAAAACAAAAAAGAAGCATATGGTGACTAGTACAGATGGTTCTGGTCTGAATGGCCCTGAACCTCCTACCTGAGGGGAGTGGTTTAAACAGTGCATGACCAGGATGAGAGAGGTCAACCTGCACGTCTCAGAGACCTGAAGGTGTGGATTGAAGGTTACTGCTGTAGTCTGTGCTTTTCCCTGGCAGTGGCCCCCGCGTACCACACAGTGATAGAGGGAGTGAGGATGGACTCAATGGTCGTGTAGAAGTGGACCATCATCATGGTTGGCATGAGTTTCCTCAGCTGCCACAGGAAGAACATCCTCTGCTGGGCCTTTTTGATGATGAAGCTGATGGACATCTCCTACTTAAGGTCGTGGGTGATAGTGGTCCCAAGAAAGCAGGAGTCCACGGTTGAGGCTGCATCTGATCACCTTTTCTGCTGAACACTGCTTTAAAGGGGTCCTAATGCTCATCTCACAGGAATACACAGGTAAGCAGAAATGGAATGCACCCCTCATTAATACACCTGTGCATTCTCTCAGCTATCATCACACTAAAAAGGGCAGAAATGGATGTGAGATTCATTGAAATCCTTACAGTGGTTTATTAGATATTTAGCCAAAACACACACACACACACACACACACACACACGCATGCACACACACTCACACACACACGCATGCACACACACACACATACATGCACACAAACTTACATATGCACACACATGTATGCACACATACACATGCATGCACACACACACACATGCATGCACACACACACACACATGCATGCACACAAATGCACGCACGCACGCACACACACACACATGCATGCACACAAACACACACACGCATGCACACACACACATACACCCACGCATGTATGCACACAAATGCACGCATTCTTTAGAAGGAGGAATTTTCTGATTTATAAATGCACATCCTCAATTTCGAACATCTCGACTTGAAAATATACCTGCAGTCTGCACAAGAGCTCCACCTGTGACCTGATGATGTCATAAACAAACAACAACAAATCCCACCAACTCTGAAACCCTGAACAGGTGCAAAAACAGACGAATGGACAAAGACTGAATCATACCAAAGGTCTTGTATTTTCCTTTTTTGCTCACACTATGAGGACTTTTGATTTTTAGCTTATTGAGTCATCGCTTGTGTCTAGCTCTGGTTGTCATCAGAAAAGTGGCTCATCATCATTTTTAAAGATGAATCATTTCTAGAACCAGCATGATGTCATCATTAAAGCTAAATGATAACGAAACTGGGGAACAAAGAGCTCAGCAGCTTAGTATTTATTTTACTGTATTCTCTCCACTTTGCACATAAAACAACAGTTTTCAGAGAATTCGATTTTTATCACTAAACGTGTGAAGATGTATTCCAACCAGCACGGCTTATTTCCACTCTGTAATTTAGCTTTTTTCTGTTTATTTTCTTACATGAAACGGTTTGGCGGCTTGATCAAACGGTGTTGTTTCTGCTGAAAAGAGAAGCGTTGGCTGGTTCTCGCGCTCAGAAATGGGCGAACTTTGAACATTAAAGAAAAAAGAGCAACCTCTTTTTTCTTTTATCAGACACAAAAATCAGTTTTAATCTAGCCTCCCTGTGAACTTCACATTCCAGGAAAGCCATTAGGCCATTTATCTCCCCTCACTCACGACCCCGCCGTAAAGCACAGATTTGTGGAAAATAAACAAGCCATCAGGCTCAGATGTGCTCCTTTTGTCTTACGTTCCCACGTGCCATTAGGCAAGGCACATCACCGCACAGATCTGACGTCTCGCGCTGCTTTAAAACAGACCTGATGAAGGATTGATACTCCATTCATTTGGCCCATCTGTCACAAATCTCACCGAGTCTGATACGACTAAGTGAGGGAGATCAAAGCTGCATGTGAAAAATATTGAAGTTTTTCAGGATTTTTGTGTTAATTATTAATTTGGAACTAAAATTCCCTCCTAAAGGTAAAAAAATCTACTTTTCTAGTATTTAGAAGAAGAAATCAACAGAAAAGAAGCTCCTTGTGATGGAAAAGTTTCCTGCTTTGTTTTGTAATCCTTACATTTGTAATTAGCACACCTGCTCCTTGTGTCTCACCACCTCTCCTGGTAATTTTAGCCACTGTTTTCAGCTGTTCTCGTTGTTTAGTCTGCTCCAGGTTATTTTTAATTCTTCTCTTCCAGGCTCCTTGTCTCTTTCCTCAGTCCCTTGCAGGGTGATGATGCAACAGCATGCTTAATAAAATTACAAAAGTGTCTAAATGATAAATAGCAAATGCTACGATTCCTCTTGTTTATTTATAAAGCGCCAGTTCAGGACAGAAGTCATCTCAAAGCACCACAAAGCAACAAATCAAATCAGGTCCAGACTCAGGCTAACTGACTGAATTAAGCTGTAATTAAGTTAGATCCATTTTAAAATGCCGGATTAGTCAAACTGCATCAGCATGAAGGAACCTGGAGATTAGATTGAAGCTTCAGTTGAAAGCAAACCTGATTCTGAACAAGTACAGTCTGAGGGCGACAGTGGAAAGGAAAACTACTTTTTAACAGGAAGTAACCTGCAGCAGAAGACAGGAAGTAGACACATACAGGACAGGATGGCAGCATAACTAAAGGGATGAGCCATTGAATCTTTGTTTGATGCATTTAAATCTGTTGAAGTATCATTTTAGCATCAAAATGCCGACATCTGAATGTTTTACAACATTATGGCAGCAAAATAAAAACCTTTAAAATATTTTTTGCATTTTGAAGATAAAGATTTGTCAAAAAAAACAAAAATCCTGAACTACATCCAAGAGGAAAGTGATAAAAAAGACCCTAAATGTAACTTTATTTTCAAATATTTTGCACAAATTGAAAAAAACTACAATTTAAATAAAAATAGGATCGTATTTAAAATTTTCAACCTGCCACTTAAATGATTTGTCACATGAGCCTTTGTTTTGTATGAATTTGTATTATTTTCACATGCAAAAGCACAAACTTTTTAAATTTCAGCATATATCTGCGAGTTTGGTTCTTGTTGGAGACTGCGGGTTAAATTCCTGAGTCTGGGGGATTCCTCTCATGGAGATATGGATGTGGATGATTGGAAACAGAGATCTGTTATTGTGGGAGACAAACCCCAGATCTGCTCTCCCCCTGGAACGTAACCGTAAAGCAATCGATCTTTTGTTTTGCTGACAGCTCCTGGATTCTTTTAAAAAGTGACTCGCATGTTCAGTATCTTCATCATTCTGGTCTGATTTATGACGTCCAATAAGACGAGGAGAACTTCTCATAGGGAATTCTGTCCAGGATAGCTGGAATACTTTGGAGTTATTCTGATTCATTCATCGATTCGGTCCTGCAGAAGAACATTTTTAGGACTTTCATGGATGATATTTGGTCTCCCTGATGATGAAGTCATTTTATCTTTCACACCTGCGTGGTTTCTGTGCTCAACACAATGGAGCTCAATGTAAAAGACTGAGGATGATCAGTGTGGGTGCTTCTTCTTTCCACCCCTGGGGCTGCTCTCCCACCACACCCCACTGAACGTACCCCACCCCTCGTTTCCTGTGGCGGGGGCTGAGGGGAACAGTTGCACACCCTGATAAGCCCGCTCGGAGGGAAGCCTGCGCGGACCGGTAATCAGCCCGTTGGAACAACAATCACAAGCTCTCATCATGTTTGGGCTGCGATGGCTCGTTCTGCTCTTTAAGTCGAGTCAATTATTTCCCCATAGTGATGCACATCCTTCAAGCTGCAGCTGGATGCAGATCTGATAGCATCTGGTATATTTTCAAATCCTCTTAAGAAGGACAAGATAAATTTCACTGGTCAGTCGCGGCTCCTTTGCAGCAGCGCGGCTCGGCATTCCTCAAGGCTTTGCACCCGGCCTTGGATGCTGATGGACTGAGAAGGAGGCTGACAGCACTTGAACCTTCAACAGGTGTGTGTGGAGGATTTAGTGCAGCGTGAGGTTATCGTGTTACTGCAGGATGTGCAGCAGGCATCAGTCAAAGCCGTGTGTGGACAGGGGAGCGTGCGTACTCCACAAACACTGTGGGAGCTGAGCCACATGTGCAGAACGTGATACGGAGTTATGTGCTTTTCCATGACAGATGCATCATAACGGACCCTGTGAAGTCAGGCCACCTTCAGGAGAAAAACAAGCCGTTTGAGTCCAGATGACGGGAATAAATTCAGTTAAAGTCGGAACAAAATGCACGGAAGATTCCATAAATGTGTTCTCTGGGAATCAGAAAAATCCTGTTGAAGTTTTTAATGTATCAAGTGTGCTCTTCAGATTTACTCTACGTATCACATTTCTGTTTCCTTTTTGTTTGGGAGGTTTTTAATAAATCTTTCTTTACAAAATCCTTAAACCTTTTAGACTTTTACAGTCTTTAGAAGATAAATCTGAAAATCAGCAAGAAGCTTCTGCAGAGGAATGTGGGACGATGATAAAACCTTTAATTTGGAGATCATTCATCCATCTCAGTTGATTTAGCTGTTGCAGTTTCCCCTTTAATAAAAGAAGTGAGATATTTATCTCCAAAAGAACATTTTTGCTGCATTTTACTTTACTTTTACAACCTGCACCACAAACCCAACTCTCTCTGTGTTTTTAAAATTAAATTATTCCTTTAAAAACACACATTTCTCCTTTACGGTTGGAACGCGATTAAAAAGATTAATCTAATTAATCAGAGGCTTTGCAATTAATTAATCTTGATTAATCGCATTTTAATCGTTCAAGACAATTTGCGCCTAAGCCATTTTTTAAAATAAAAAATAATGTTAGTGAGGCTCAGATGACTTACCCACGCTTTAATGAGTATATTTCTGCAACCACCATGTCTATTTGGTTACTTTGGTCTTATTATAAAAGTAACCATAGTGGTATTTGTTGGGATGTGTAAATATAAGTATATGTGTTACTGATGAAGTGTAAATAGACGTGGAACATTGTAAATGTTGTGTACTGAACTGAACACTAGGTGGCAGCAGAGCACTGCTAATATATATAGAGGTGTAGCGTAGAGTTCAGGGGAAGTTCTGCTGAGGGTTACCAGATGATTGCTGCTGTAATAAAGTTCATATGGATAAAGTTACTGCCTGCCTGCTTTCTACCAACTAGAAAACATAACAATAAAAAAAAGTTGTAGTTTTAGTTGTGCTTGGAGCACATAAAAAAGGTTTATAGGGTCTTGTAGCCCAGGCTCTGCTGTTTTGTTAGAGGTGCAGCTTGATGATATTTATTGATATATAGAGCATAAATTGTGATGCTAAACTTATCTGGCCCCCAATTATTTTTTTCTTATTAATTAATCGTAATTAACGCGTTAAATTCCCGCCCCTGTTTGCAACATAACAATGCACCTTCAATGACTCCAAAATGGTAAAAATATAAATCACAAAATAAAGAAGTCAAAGGTTTTTGGTGGGTTCCCGTCTGCGTCTGGAGCTCGTTCAGACGATCATTTACTAACATCCCAGAAACATTGGGACATTTTCTCTGCAAGCAGCTGCACTTTTTAAGGCTTGTTTACAGATGCAACGTACGGTCTATTTAAGGAAGTGTGTGTAGCGGGCCAGCTGCGGAGAGTGGGAGGGAGGTTTGGTTGCTTTGGCGTGCTGTGGGACTTCTTGAGATAAATCTATGCTTTACTTTCTTGTTTCCTCAATTACAAAGATAACACGCAACTTCTGATCTCAGGCCAGAATGAAACAAAACAATAAGCATTTTTCACTCTGACATCTCTCCCAGCGGAGGCATTTTTTAAAAAGGCAACGTTAAAAATCATAATTTCTTCTTGTTTTTCATCTTTAAACGTCATGTCGGTCTGTCGAAGGTCCGAGTGGAGATTAAAGGACACATGGTTCCTATTAATAAAAAATTCCTCCTCTTTTGCTTTACATCTGCACCACTTTGACATAATAGCTGCATGATAACCAGGACTGCAGCTTCCTTTATGCAGCTGAAGACTCCCTGCAGTGATGCTGTAATTGCTTTATCTAGCGTTGGGCTTCTAATTGAGGGCCCTCGGCCGCACCCTTTCCTCGCGTGGCTCCGACCTGCAGCGCTATCGCCGCATCTTAATAAAAACTGAAATGATTGAGCCACAGCCCAGGACTTCCCTTAGAAATAGGAAGAACCGACGAGGGGCGTAGCAACGGACAAAACATCCTGACAGCCACAGCGAGCGAGCTTTCAGAGCACAGGATGCAGGACGCTCTTATTTATGAGGCATGACCTGAGAAGAAGGAGAAGAAGAAAGGAGGAGGGACGAGAAATGGACTCGTCGTGCAAAGAGGAGGGAGGTGGGGGTGCAGCCGGGAGGATTTAAAAACATTCATGCATGAAAAAATAAAAAACTCCTTAAATTAGCAGCTATTTCCTTAATAAATTAAAGACTTTCTGGTGAAACAGGATACACACTGATTGCACAACAGCTGCTTAAACGTTTGCTCATGTGTTAGTGATCATAGAGGCATGTAAATTACACATATATGTTGTTTGTTCTTTAAAGCTTTACCTCGGACAGCTCGAACCATAAAGATGCCTCGATCTTTGTGTGATTTCTGAGATGTGCTGGTTCTGTAACCTGTGGCTCTGGGGCCACATGTGGCTCCTCAGTCCCTCTGAAGCGGCTCCTTCTAACTTAGACCAAGGACGACACAAACATGAGTACATTTTTATATAAGTTGATGGTTTGTAGGGTAATTTTTTTGCAATAAATGCAAAAATAAACTAATAATATAAGAAGTTTGCAGCTTGTTCCAGAACCAGACTTTAAACATATTTGTTGCAAAATGTCTGCAAATGTGCAAGGTGGTTTTGCACATTTATTAGAATTGACTCGATTTTGAGACATCAAAATATGACAGTAATAGCATACCTTGCCATATTATAAACAGTAATCATAGCTGTTTGTTATTCTTAAAGTTCTGAATAAATAATTACGTGATGTAGTTTTAAAGGCACACTTGGCCGTTTTGGCTTGTTTTTAGCACCCCCTAGTGTCCGTTAGTGAAAGCAAAAGTAAAACTTATCTCCTCGCTGTGCGTTCGTCTTTTTAACACCTTAATCTAACTGCTGAAATGTCTCGTCAGCCTTCATTAGTGTCTACAGGAGTGGTTCATCACTAAATCAAACAAATCAGCTGTGTTCATGAACTAAAACATGCAGGAAACATGCTGGAAGCAGACTGCAGCACCAGGCATGTCAGCTCCACTTTACGTGTGGCACTTACACACTAGTACCGGGTCGGCTCCAATCGGTCGGCCTCAGTCGGCCCCAGCCCCGCCAGGTTGTTTACACACGTCTTCCAGGACACCCTTTGGAATGCGGACGTGATAGGCGGTCTCAGAAATGCGCGCGAAAAATTGGCGCGAATATATCAGTGATGTGGGCGGGTCAAAGGAGTGCGGAGAAGTCCGCGGTCTCTTCCTCATTAAACAAAAAGCTGCGTGGCAGCACTGTGTCAGTGTGTGTGTGCGCGCGCTGCGCTCATCACAGCTGACGGAAACAGATAAAACAGCTTCAGTCAGAGGCTTGTTAACTCCTCCGCATTCAGAGTGATAATGAAGCGCACATGCGGGAAACCCCCGCTGGCGGATTCTATCCGCTAATCGGAGGTTCCCCCTAAAGGTAGGCGTGAATTTGAGCCGACCAATGAGTCGGCAGTGGGTGTGTTGGCCCGGTTTTCGGCGCGAGTCAGACCACCTTCAGATGAGGGCCGAAAACACGTACGGTTCAGCCACAAAAATCCCCGGGCCACCCGGATGTGAAAGGAACTTACCCAATCCCGCCCGGTCCGAGCCGGTGCTAGTGTGTAAGCGCCATAAGTCCAACAGGGACCGAACCGGCACTCTGAAGTTGCAAGTGTGGTATTCTGGCCACAGAGGACGGTGGGGGTCTGAGTGACATTTCATTAACCCTGTAAAGGTCATTTTACCACATACTGGCTCAAGAACATGATTTAAACATATGAAAAAGTTGCATATTAAAGTTTTAAATGCAACTTAATTCTTTATTCACATGTAAATTGGTTACTTACTGTATTTCTTTCTTTATTATTACCTGAAAATATATAATTTTCTAGTTTATATTTAGAATTTACTCATTTTTTTCGTTCTATAAGGAAAAAGAAACAAAAATCATCACATTGAAATAAAAAAATTCACTTTTAAGGGTCAAGTTGATCTTAATTATGTTTTATTTTGTGTTAAAGGGTAAAATGACTCCCTCAGTTTTAAAGATTTAAGGTCATAAATCTAATAGAGGGTTGTTTTTAGTACAATTTGCTTTTGAACATTTAGTCTTAGCTGATAAAATGCATGGGTTATTTTCATATATCATACATTTGTGTCTTATTCTGCATGTTTATGGCTTCAGAGTGATGAAAACAAGCAGAGAAACGTGAGCTCAGACTGATTTATCACCTTATAAATGAATAAAAAAGATCATTCTTGTTTTAGTCCTTTGTGTTTTTTAAGAACAGACGTGGTGAAAAACACACTCCCAAACACGTTTGTGTTTTTAGAAAGCAGAGAATACTTGACATAGTTGTGGTGAAATCCATAATCAGATGCATGGTTTGCTGGTGACAAGCTTATAAATTCAAACGTTATGAATAAACTTGTTGACTGAGCCCCGGCTCCTCGCTGTTTATGGCTGTGAAGCTCCCAGTGTTGAGCAGAAATCATGAGTTACGCTGCTTTGACTGTAATTACACACAAATCTTCCTGCTGCATCATTTTTATTATTCCCATTGCTGCCAGTTTATGACATTAGAGAGTAATATAAAACATGAGGAATTTCTAAAAGTTTATATAATTTCTAAATGAACTCATGGCGGTCGTGATAAAATTCTCATCAGGGAAATAAAGTTGAGATAAATGCACTCATGTGAAAGTCTGTGAAGCTTCAGGCTGTCTGAGGTTTAAGCATAAAGACAGAACATGGCTAATGTGTAACTTTAAAGGGGACATATTAATGAAAGGAAACTGTTATACCTATTAAGTTATAATAATTCTGTGGTTGATAAAAACGTGTTTATAAAGTTCTTCTATCTAAATCCCTCTCACATAAAGCAATTTCAGCAGTTTCAGAATGAGTCGTTTCAGGGCTCTGTCACTTTAAGAAAACAAGCTGGAGCTGGCCACGCCCACCCAGCCCCCACTCAGGCTGCTATAAGCTGAGAAGCTCTGATATCCAGGAGGAGCTCAGAGTAGAGCTGCTGGTCCTTCAGTAGCAGCTCCATCTTGTACGTGAGAAGAGGTTCTACTCTAATTTCCCCATTTGTGACATCACAAACAGGGCCTTTTTGAAACAGCTCATTTAACCTAAAACCAAATACTGGCAGAAAATTGTGAACAGTTTTTTTTTCACTTTTGGAGTGTTTATGGAGTCAATAGAGACCCACATGGCAGCACAAAAAGGTTGCAAAAAGTGAGTTTTACATTATATATCCCCTTTAAAAAGTATTTCAAAATGACAAATTAAACAAAAGGCAAGACTACTCTTTTTTAACAAACAGGTTTCCGCTCCAAAACTTTTAAAACGTCTTTAAACCCCCGGCCATTTAAAACAAGACATTCTTGATGAGTTATAGACATTTTTTCTATAACATTTTACAAATTAAGTGCAGTTTTACCTTTACAGGCAAATAAAAAAATACTAACCCTCACAACTTTTGCTATTTTACAACAAACCACTTCTGGCTTTAAAGCATCCAAATATATCAGTATTAGTACCTTCATTAGAAATCTGCCATAATCAGTCCTACACATGTCTACTGCCCTCTAGTGGAGGATCCACAGGAGGTATGGGCCAATTTTATTTCTTTGTAACTGTTATTTTAAACACTAGAATTTATTATTATTATTATTATTATTATTATTTAAATTTTCAGTCTTCAACGCGTAAATGTCCTCATAAATCTAGATTTAAAGTCCACTAACCTTGCGTGTGTTTGCAACTCTGACCACAGTGATGTAGTTGCTATGGTTACGCAGCATCACCATGCAACGTTCCTTGATGTGCATCTTGACCAGCAAAGGTTATAAAATGTATTAGGAATCAACTTTCAACTAATTAATGCTGGTTTTAACTGCTGTAGCAGGGATCTATTAGCTGCAAGCTGAAATAATGACCTGTAAGAGATTGACCTTTGCATGACCATGCCATTCCTGAGTGAAGCTTTTAGATTTGGTCACTGCATCAGTCTGACACCAGTTAATAGCAAACAGATTTACCCGGAGGAGAGGGAGGAATGCTCACCCCGTTCTTCTGTGTAAATGTCGGCCATGGCAAATGTCTGTGTCAGATTACAGGGGCAGCAGCGATAAGCAGTTGCAAAGACCCGTGAGGCCTATTTATTATTAGGGCCAAGAGTGGGAAACTGTGCTGAGAGAGAGAGAGAGAGAGAGCGAGAGAGAGAGAGAGAGAGGGAGAGAGAGAGAGAGAGAGAGAGAGAGAGAGAGAGAGAGAGAGACCTTTGAAACACAAAAAAAGATAAAACACGGCGCTCTCATGCACCATTTGTCAGGGCGTGAGGCCTCTCTGGTGTGATTGCACCCAGGGACAGATAACAGGTTCACGCAATTTTTCCCAGATATCAGTTTTCAAGAGTTTCATGTAGAAATCTGCTTCAGGAAAAAGGCAGAGTGTAATCCGACATGGAGGTTTGCAAGAAAAAACACAAAAGGCTCTGAGAACACGAGAGTGAAAGTTCCTGCACATGATGAGACCGTTAACAGAAAACAGGAAACAGAGGATTATTAAGATATTCTGGTTCTATGGAGGCATCAAAAATGTGGATCAATGAGGAGTAATGGGTTATGACATTTGTTACGGACTTCTGTTTCCTCATTGGCCGGGCTGTTGTGCACACCTTGATTGCACCTGTGAGTGCGGTCGCTAGGGCTCGCTTTGTGAGATCGAGACTTTTTAAATCCAGTTTTTTCATAGTTACTGTTAGTGTGAAGTTTGGTTTTCAGCTTGCTTTCCTGTCAGGGAGCAGGAGAAACAAGCACGTGGTTACCATGGTTACCTTAATGAGCCACTGGCAGCAGCTCTAACATTTCTTTTGAGCTTGGCTCCTTTTGACACTTCCAATAGAGTTGACTCAGCTGGCATTATTACATGTGGTTACCAGGGTTACCTCAATGACCCACTGGCAGCAGCTCTAACATTTCTTTTGAGCTTGGTTCCTTTACCTTTAGAGTTGACTCAGCTGGCATTATTACATGTGGTTGCCAGGGTTACCTCAATGACCCACTGGCAGCAGCTCTAACATTTCTTTTGAGCTTGGTTCCTTTACCTTTAGAGTTGACTCAGCTGGCATTATTACAATGTTTCTGAACTTTCAGGAAGCAAAATATCTTCACAAGCATTTTTAGTTAAAATTTTTTTCATCAAAATATCATCATTTTGCAAATGTAACTAATAATAATTCATCAGGAACACGGAGCTGTTTGAGGGAATAATTGACTTTCATGGTGTTTTTACAGTTTCAGCTGGTCATGAGAACAGTGTAATCACTCACAAGATTAAAAAAAGACATGTTTTCTGTTCACATACATTAAATCCCACAACGAGGAGGTCAACGTCATCAACAGCAGCCAGAGGTTTTCACATCTGGAGGAATTTGGAGAATCTCAGCTAAGCCTGATGTGTGCTGTTAATCTCAGTGAGGGCCTCTTTGTTTTGACATTTTCAGTTTCAGGTTATTTTCATGTAAAACGACACAAATCACTTCTGTATTACTGCTTTAGACTGATTCATCTGGTGGATTGTTTATTATTGTTAACATTTAGGACTTTGGTGTTAAACTGTAGCTCTGATCGTTCTGATGTGGCAGATAATTTATTAATGAAGACATTAAAGAGGTTTCTGTAGAAATGAATAGACAAATAAATGTGCATTTATACGTGTGTGTTATTATTTCCACCCCATGTTTACAGTCGGATGTTTCTGGCAGCTGGAAACTTTCAAACACTTCACAACTAATGGAGCGCTGAGAGATTAAATTCATTTTATTTTGGTGAATAATTTTAAAAAAGAGAAGGAAGATGTTTGGTTTCTATAAAATGTGAGAAGTGATTGAAAACATCTCTGGGTTTAAGAGCACCGGCATGACTTAAAGTTTAAACATTTAATCTATTCAATTTGTAAATGATCAGATTATTTACTGTTTCAGTTTGTTGTTTTATAAAAAGAAGCCGTCTAAATGATGACAGGTGAAGAAAGAACACGAACGTCTATTTATTAGCTAAGTGTGCAAAGAAACATCATCATCTCCATGGAAACTGTACATTTCTATCACGATGAAAACTTCCACAATGATAGTTTTTAGGATATGAAAGAATTATTTAAATTATTTTGTGGGAGTTTTTAAATTTGAGTGGTTTTAGAGTCTAAATGTGTTCTAATAGCCCTAAATGACACTACGGGTCCATCTGAACTTCACTTAAATCATGATGAATATCTGAAGATTTTTATAAACTCAGCTGCTGCTCCTCTGCATCAAAAGGAGTCAGTTAGGTGGCTGATTAGGATTCCTCCTGGTCACCTCCCTCTGAAGGATTTCCAGGCACATCCCATTGGGAAGAGACCACCAGGAAGACACAGAAGTTACTGGAGGGATTTTAGATCCTCTTTGGCCTGGGAACACCTTGGAGTCTTCCAGAGGGAGCTGAGGGGTGTCGATGGGGAAGGGGATGTATGAGCTTCCCTCCTGGATCTGTTATCCCAACCTGAACTTGGATGAATGGGAAACAATGGGTAGCCGGATGGATGGATGGACG
>SSNS01000004.1:100-222600 GCA_006937985.1 Aphyosemion australe | reverse complement strand
AGTTTTTCATTATAAATCTGCATTAGGATTGGAGGAAATACTCTTATATTTAACAAAAACCATCCTGGCAATAAGTTATATGGACATCTTCTGTTTTCCTATCATTTTTCATCAGCAACAGACTTTGGAAAAGGCTCCCAAAAAAACATTTTAAAATAATTTATATGCACCCGTTTTCACATTAAATGGATATTTCTGCAGAAAAATGTAGAAATTATTTTCTTCAACTACATTAAAGTTAACAGCATAACAGTTTTAGTACCAAAATGTCATTTTTAAAGTGACAGTGTGTAGTTTTTACCATTAATCTCTGGAAATATCCATCGAAAATGTTGTAAATGAGTAAAATGATGTCCAGTTGTTGAAAAATATTGGCGGCTTTGTAACATATAACCATAAAAATCACGTCTAAAATACATAGGGCGTGGGTCTAGTCTCTGGGGGACGCCATATTAGACGCCGCGTTTCCTTCTACGTGAGCTGGTTCAGGGTCCTGCGCCTGCTGATGATGTCACACTAGATGATTGGCTGGATGTACTACTTACAGAAGTTACATTACCATGTTCAAAAACATTTAGGCGGTAAGAAACATGAATTTAATAACAAAGCTGCTAAAGTCTTTCCAAAACATGTGAAGGAACAGAATCGAAAAAGAGATGCACTATATTTTGGCCGAGTGGTATTGTCGTAGTTTGTTCATCGGAAGGCGCAGGACCCCGAGTAGATCTGGAACCTGCACCACAGACATCATATACGTAGACGCCCCATGGACTGGTGCTGCCTATTAGAGCTGCCATAGTGGCCGGCCGCCATCTTGGATGGGTCTTCATTCGCCCCCAGTGCATTTATTTCTACTAAGGAAGGTTACCCAACTAAAAAACACATTTCATTATGCTTTTTTCTAAAATCAGACATGTGGTATGGCATGATAGTTTAAATATAAATATAATTAAAGAAAATGAAAATATAAAATCCCAACAGGTAAGCTAGAAAAGTCCAACTGTTTTCAATAATAAGCCGGTTGTTGCAACCGTAGGCTTTAGAAAAAACGGGTACACCCTGCGTTTCCTCCAGTTGGGTTTGGAGAGTGAGGGACCCGTCCAATATGGCGGCGATGCTGTTACGATTTCCAGCGCCCAATGGGGCATCTACGTATTTATGTCTATGAACAAACACCACCAGGAAACTAGCATCAGCATTGCATTCTCTCGATGGAATTAACTAAAGCACTATCAAAGTCTGAGGACTCACAGGTAACATTTACCGTGATGTTTTTTTAAACTAGCGACAGTCAAGGCGATATGGTGTAAAACTACCCTGACATGTACGTACTGCCCCCTATCACCAGGAAACTACACACTGTCACTTTAAGCCTGGTTCCTCTTTTACTCTTGGTTTTCAACCTTTGCTGCACTGAGTCCTGAAATCCTGCCTCAATTTAAATGAGTTCATCTTTTCCTTTCTTTATTTTTTGTGTGCATCCTGTTTCTACTCCAAAGGGGCTGTGATGTTGTGAGATAACAACCCAGACTAAATGAACTGTACACACTGATGTAACTAATCTCTGTGTGTCTTCCTGCTGGTGGAAATGCCTTTTTTTGTGTTTGTTTCCGCCGACTTCTTGTCTTTTCATGCTTTTTTCTTTAAGCTGTTGCATTAAGGGTGGACAGGCTTTTCTCTGCATCACTGAGGTGTTGCTGCATGTAGATTAACTTGGATTTAGGTGATGTTACCTGAAAAAGCCAGCTTTAAAAATCTATAAAGATCACCAGGTTGTTGCAGTGAAATCTGCAACAGCTTCATGAAAAACGGTTAGGAAGGCCAGCCTGACGTCAAACGCGTAAACATTTTATGGACTAACTGCTGAGGCCCGCTGCTGCAGCAGATAAGCCCGACAGGATGGCGAGACCAGCCTTATCGAGCTCAGCCAAACCAGAGGACCTCTTCTATCGCTGGAACCACCAACAGAAGACAAACTCTTCCCCCTTATCTCCCTGCAGCTCCTCCGTCCACTCACTTCAGGTGTTTTCCCAGTAGAAACAACAGACCTTTGCATGTGCCTGAGAGGAGAGAGAGCTTCTTTGGCAGCCATACAAGGTTGCAGAAACTCCAGGCCAGTGTTTATTTTAAATGGAAGAAGTCTGTTATCGCGTGGAAGAGCGGCTAATTTCAACACAATGGCACGGCGTAGCAATAGGAAATCGAATGTTGAAGTTATCGTGGATTATTTCACGAGCCAAAAATCAAAACAACATCTCGAGGATGCAGAGTGGAAACAAAGAAACAAGCTCAGAAGGGATTCAGTGGAGATGAAATCCAACAAACTTAAACCCATCTGTGCCTCCTGAGGGTATGATCTGGTCTGGTCTGGTCCAGGGTGGAGAGGCATCCTCGGATGCTGAGAGGAAGGAGCATCCTTTTGGTCGGAGTGACAGGATTCTTCCACAAGTGACCAAAAATGAAAGGAAATCATTTAGGAGGGTCTCCAGGTGTTTTGCTGCACTGCCACCAACTCTAACCAAAGTTAAAACATTTAAATAAATGTTTTTGTGATATTGTCAGAGTTACAGTCAATCTGATCATCCTAATCTAATGCAGTGGCCATTAGATATGGTGAAAAGTGTGTAAACAGTAAAAAATGTAATCATAATAAAATCAATTTGGTCATAACCAGGGTTTAAATTAAACATCTGATTATTGAAAACAGATTAAACTCTTATTTAGTTTGCAAAAATGGACAAAAAGTTTAAAAATAAGCATAAAAAATGAGAATATTTTATAATTAAATAACATGAGAATTAATTTTATAATTGATCCTAGAATAAAATAGTGCCATAAACAGGTGCGGTTGTTCTAAATCTCATTAAAATGAATGAAAAATGCATCTTTTTATTAAAAAATCACACACAATCCATGTTTTCAGCAGGTATGATGTGGATATTTCTTGGCACAGCTTTTGGATTTCTTTGTGCCAAACCCACCCGGTCAGGTCTGCTCTCCTTCCTCTCTGGGAGTTTACACCTCACAAGCTGTCAAAGGGCACCGACCCCTGCAGGCTGTGTTTGTCCAGAGAGTCGGAGCGCCAGGAATCCACTTCCTCTCTAACCGCCGCTAATTACCGAGCAGGTCAAACAGCCAGAGGTGTTGAACCAGCTCGCTTAAGAAGGTGACACTTTTGCTTCTTGACGCAGATTAAAAAGCACAAACGTGGATTTCAGAGATGAGCGTCTGTAATGAGTCAGAGCACACGTGGATGTTTGACATTTAGAGCATCTGATTGGTGCATCTGCAGGAGGCGGGACACCAAGAGGCCACGTTGGTGATGCTGCAGCTCAGGAGAGCTGCTCTGCTGGTAGGGTCAGAGGTTAGCTGGGAAACAGGAAAACAGGAAGCTGGTGTTAAATTTACAACTTAATATTAAAAACAACCAGTTCTGGAATCTGGCAACATGTTAAAAGGTCATGAAAAGCTACTAAATCACACTAACGGATATTAATTTTGCAAAACAATAATTGATTTATTTATGTGTTTTTAATTCTGCACATCTCCATTCCTCTAATTTTCTTGCTAAAAGCGCTAAAACACAGTTTGGCGTCGGCGGGTCAGCGCATGGGGTCCTGATTTTTAGGTCCCGGCCAGCTGGTGGTTTCCTCTGCAATATAGGCCAGAGCATCAAATATTAAACACAACAGCAAAGACTTACACTGGGGTAATATCCCAGAAATGTCAGCAATTTCTTCTGAGGAGGCAAAGCACATTTTGGATTATTATTTAATGACCACTAAGTGTGATGCTGAAGAAGAGGGAAAAAGACCAAATCTGCATTTCTTCTCATTTGATTTTAGAGTCTTTTTGTTGTAGCTACTTAAATTATAGATGCTGACAGAACTGCAGAGTTTTGTAGTTTCATCGGTGCATTCAATCGTCCATCACTGTCTGAAAAGAATTATTATGAAGGGGATTAAAAGTGTGCAATAAATACTTTTTATTTACTCTAAAACGTGTTTGGGTCACTCGGGAACATTGAATGAACAAGTTTAACTAAGAAAAGAGTTTATTGGAGAATTTTTACGCTGCTTTGGCAGAAGTAGAAGCATTTTATACCATTTCCAGCATATTGCTTGCAGTGGGTTGGACACTACTACTCAGACCATTCTGAATGTCCATTATAGTCTGATGAAAAGGTCAGGATGATGCATGAAAATAAATAGTTACAGGACAAAAAACGTATTGAATAAACATAGAATATGCAAAAAGGCCAGTGCATGAAAAACAGTGACCCTCCTTCAGGTAGGACATCCTCAGGTGAGAGGACAAAATACTTGATTACTTTTCATTCAAATACAGCTTTTAAAGGAGGTTCTGCACACCTCTAAACGCCCTGTGGAGGTATTATTTTTAAATATATAGCTTTTATTAAATTGTTCCATATCCAACCGTTAATGACAAAATTTCAATCAAAGATCTCATGCAGTCAGGTGTGTGAATCACTTTCATCTACTAAAACACCACAACGTAGCTCAAAATCTGCCAAAATGACAGATTTATAGTCATTTATAGTCTGACAGCATTCTTTAATTGTATTTTCTGGGAGTTTCATTAAAATTCATCCAGATGTTAGAATTTTTTTTTCTTCAAATAAAGATAATTTTTTTAAATTTTGAGTGTGTTGGTGAAAAACTCAATACGTTTCTTCTCTGTGTTGATCTGCTCCCCTCCTGTGATGAACACTTGTAGGTGCAGCCCGCAGTGCGCATGCGCAGAGCCGTGGCGCTATCATCACAGGTTGGAGTGAGCATCTTCGTCCACAAGGAGGGGAGAAACGGGTTTGTTTTATTTATTTTCTGCCCTCTCTCTTTTCTGTTGCTCCTCACACCGTCCCTGCCGCGGTGTAAAGGCATCAGCACGGAGGGAGCAGACGCCATAAGATGAAGAAACGATATGTGGACGCGAACAGGCTTCGGAAGATGAAAAAACTGAAAATCACGGAGAAGCTGTCTGAGAGGTAGCCGAGCGCGTCGAGCCGCGTCGCCTGGCGGCTGCTGCTTTTGTTGTGGTGCCTGTCTTTGTGTGAATTTCAGCCGTCGTCATCCTGCTCACCTGTCTGCCTCCCCATCCCCATCGCTTCATCCGTGTTTCACATTTTAATCGAGTCGACCCGGAGCTTTAAATTAGCATCTGGGGCTAAATGTAGCTAGCAGGAGCGGGGATGAGTTACTTCCGACGACAGTGTTTACAGAAAGGCAAAATGAAAAGAGCTTGTCGGCCTGTTTTATCCTCCAGACAGCTGCACTTAAACCTCCTCCTGCTTCCTTGTTTGCTCAGGAATATAAATACAGGAGATTAAACGGGATCGTCCCGTTTAGCTGCAACAAAACCGCTGATTTTTACACAATTATGGCAAATTTTAAACCTTAAATGACAAGAAAAGAACTTGAAGCCCCTAATTTCATTGTGCATTTTACGTAGATTATTTTCTTTAATTATAGACTGATTTATCTATGTTTTGTTTATTTATGCAGATTTTTATTCATTAGAACATTGATTACGTAATAAAATAGATTCTAAAGGTTAATTAAAAATAAAAAAGGCAGATCTGATTATTTTAAACAACATAAGAGGCTTTAATTATCTTATTTTTGTCCTGAACAATAAAACAAATAATTTAACCACAACATTTAAGATGCTGTTAATCTTAATTCTCAACCCCCCAGATGCGATTATTGCATAAATGTTTTAATATTGCTAATTTAAAAATATGCTTTGGATCATTTAAAAGATATATTAAAATAAAGTCATTTGTTTGGACTCGCAGAGGGTTGCTGCTGTGGTGCTCCCTCTCTCCTCCAGATGAAATATCGCCATGGTAACCAAACAAAGAAGGGGTGATGTGATGGCAGTCTATGGATGAGCAGAACAAAGGAGGAAACCACAGCTCCTGTTTGGCTTGTGGCAGCCTAATAAAATGAATGTGGGGACAGTTTTTGTTCTGTGACACCTCCACTTAAAGGGACAGACTGTGTTTTTGTTTATTTTTCAAGGATGCAGCTGCTCAGTTAAACATTTTTTTCTCAGTCTTTTGTTGTTTTGTTGCTGAATCTTTTCTAAATTTGGAAAAAACTAGTTTGTCCCGACTGGAATCCATCCTTCCCCAGAGGTTTATTTTGGTAAAACACATTTTAAAAGAATCCCTCCTCTCTTGGCAGTGCGTACACCTTCCTGAAGTTCATGGCGATGTGGACGCTGGTGCTGCTGGCAGATTTCATCCTTGAATTCCGACTGGAGTATTTGTGGCCATGCTGGCTCTTCTTCGGGAGCGTGTACACCACTTTCCACTGCCACGGGCTGGTGAGGACTCCTGCTGTGTGATTTTGTATTCTGTGCAGCAGCCCCTATAATGAAAACCCCAGCCTGTTCCATGCAGCCATAACAGACAACATGACTTTCTCCTGAGTGATGAATAATGCATTTAACTAAACCCTCTTTGTGTTTCTTGCTTGTTTTCAGGTGATTTGTGTTGTTTTTGTTTGCGCCGCCTTCACGCTGGACATCTTTTGTTTAATCTTTGTTCCTTTGCACTGGCTCTTTTTTGTGGCAAGCACCTACGTATTATTCAATTATATTTGGCACACAGGTACGTATGTGCTTGACTTCCTTCATATCCCAAATACCATGCATTCAAATAAACTCTTTGTTTTGATGGCAGAGTGCCATCGTTTGCTAATTATGCAATGCCGTAATGTAAGTTTCCTAGAATGCATTTCATTTTGATATTGTTGCAAAACATTATTTTTATGCATTTTTTGATACAGAATTTGCACTTTTTTGTTTTCAACCTTTCTTTTTTTTTTAAATATATGTATAAAATGATACATGTTAGTGGGTAACAGCCAGGTTGGTTTAATACCCTATACAATAAAAGCAATGATGAGTTTGTAATGTTTTGCTAAATCAGCTACTCTGCATGCACTTGCAGCTTCAAAACCTGCATATATTATTGACACTTATTGACATCTTCATGTATTTAGGGGTCCATTTTGCTAATGCCTTTGATCTGTGTCGAAAACAACCTAGATACTCCCTCTCTTTCATTCAAGGAGTCCAATAAGTTTTGATTTTGAGTCCTTCATTTGCCCTTAATTTAAAACGAGAGTCGCGTTGCTGTTTTTTATGCTGGTTTGAGAAGTTTTCCTGTCATTTCCACCACTAAATCCTGTTTTCTTCCATAGAAAAGGGCATCTGCATATCGTCTGTGTCCCTGTGGATCCTCCTTGTGTACACAGAGGCTTCGCTTCGACTCAAAGATCTTAATACCTCTCATCCCAACCTCTCTCATCTTTTTGCTGCACATTGGTACTTGATACACTTTAATCCCAATGTTCTGCAAGTTAAAATCCTCATTTTTAATGAAATGTATTTGTTTAGATAAAAGAACGGATTAAATTAGACCTTTTTTCCTCCACCTATTGGTTCATAATTAGTGAAGATTGAGGTGCTATGTGAGGTGTGAAGTGTTTTTCTACATTTCTCAGACTGACAGTGTCTTTCTCTGTTTGTTTGCCTTCTGTGTTCCTTTTCAGTATCGGATATCCTGTAGTTTATTTGGGGTTCGATGCCACCTGCTACTTCACCAACATTTTTAAGCTGCGCGTGCAGAAAGCCGTCCAGAGTGAGAACGACTTTCACATGCACCTCCTGCTGCACTCGCTCCCGCCGGGCCTGCAGGTTTACTCCAAGACCAGCTCAGATGGCAGCAGCAGTGAGTTTGGGCACCGGCACCAGCCGCCATCTTTGAAATCATCTGTTTTGTTTTCCGCTCTCACTAAATATAATAGCATTTGTTTGTGGATTATTCAGAAAATTTATTAGCTTTGAAATTAGGAGACGGATTGTTAAAAAACTGGATTTTCTGTATTTCTGCAACAGTAACTGGATTTAGCAGCTAGCTTCACTCCTTTGTTCTCATTGGTTTGAATTCTCACGTGACCCACGGTGATGGACAGATCCAAAGATCTGCCAATATTTTTCTTCATTAAGTTCAGTTTCCTGATAAGATTGTGCAGAATGAATCTCTGAGCGTATCTAGTTCCTTTTATCGTTATTCATTAGGTTTCCAGATGTTTCCCTGGCGTCAGAAGAGTGATTCTATAAATGTTTTCACAGCTGGAGAGGCAAATTGGAGAGGATTAGTTCAGTTGTTGCATAAACTTTAATAAAAAACGTCTTTTTACCTTCATTATGTTTTCTTTGCAGGCTCTAAATGGAAGGCCAAGCCTGACTCGGGTCAGTACCAGTGTCAGAACGGCGCCGTGGTGGCCCATGATGACGCACACAGCGTGGACTGCCTCCAGATCCGCACCGAGGAGCGAGCGGCCGAGTCGAGGTCAGCTGATTCAAACCGGCGGCCGGCGTCATTCGCCAAACCTGTCGCAGCTGAGCTCAAAGATCAGCTTCACGGAGGGGAAGGAGGTCCAGAATCATCTACAAGCCCAGAAATACTGCCTCAAGAGGAGCAGGGAAGCAAAGCCCCGCGGGCGGCGAAAAACTCCTCGCCTAAAGCCCGCAGAGGCAGCACAAACACTCCTTCACCACCTGCAGGAAGGACGGAGAAGAAACTGAGGCCGAGCTCGAAAACAATCAGCCCCAACAGGGACGCAGCAGAGAAGAGCGCCACAGCAGCTCAGAGTTATCACACTGAGCAGATGAGCAAGTAAGTTACTGATAATCTCAGCTCGGATGAGCCGAGGTAAGCTCGGGATGGTAAAGTCCACGCCTCATTTGTGTCAGGCTGGAGGTGGAGCTGCGGAGGCTGAGGAGCGAGCTGCAGGTGAGCAGGCAGAGCGAACAGGAGCTGCGGAGTCACATCTGTAACCTGACCAACAGCGAGAGGAGCCTGAGGCCAGAGGTCTCCCTCCTCAGACAGTCCAACATGCTGCTGCAGAGCAAGTGAGTAAAAACGCCACTTCTAAACCTACCAAAAAACCAACGTATGCCACAGAAAGAAAACCTTTCATGTTCTGTTTCAGGATTCTGTGCTTGACTAAAACCAAGCAGCGGGACAAGCAAACCAGCGTGATGCTGGAGAAGAAGAGCAGAGCAGAGGCCGAAGCCAGACTCTCTGCTGAGAAGCAGTTGGCCGAGCTTCAGGCTCAGAAACTGGAGGAGGCGGCGAGCGCGGCGCGGAGTCTAACGAGCAGGTAAACTCACTCCTGCCAAGTCCTGCTGCTTTCCAGAAGTGAGCCGGTGCTTTCAGGCGACACTTTTTTTACCTACATTTGGATCCCGCTGAGTGTGATTGGATGCTGTGGAGAGTGTTCGGCCAAACAAATGGTAGATTAGACTGAGTTCTGCTCGCTGTGAGTTGGAGGAGGAGATCGATGGCTGGAGGTACAGGGGTCGCTGACGTTCTTCTGTTATTCGCTCTCACTTCACTTACCAAATAAACTTCTTTTAATGTAATTGGAGCCACATTTTGCTATTTCTGTGCCATAAAAATATCAAAAGCTGCACATCAGCTCTATAACCTGAACAGTAATTTATCAGATTTTATTAGCTCTAAGTCATGAGAGTCATATTGATCTCCTCTTCTAATTCTCTGCAATGAGCCACAACTTTATGACCCCTCACTGCTAACGCTACAGGTGTGATCAGTTTCCTGTTGCTGGCAGGGGGCGGGCTTAGCAAAAAAAAAAATGACGTATTGCTTACATTATATCACACTACATGATAAGAATCACTTTTACGGATTTCTGAAAAATCATACATAATTCCTGAAAGGGGAAAACTCCGGATTGCTGCTTAAAGCAATACAGAATCTGCACCTGTTTTTTATTTTGAAAGTTACCGGATTCTCCCGTGTTTTGATTTCCTGTCTGGCCCGATCTGAACAGCTGAGCTCGACGTGTTCCCAAAGTGCAGCGTAAAAAATAAACTCGGAGAGTAAATTTAGCACGGCGCCATAACAATACGCTTCCAGTGAAACGCTCATTTACTGTAACGTAGCTATTAGCTGCATGCTACGCTTCGCAAACATTATGCAACGATTATGCGTCCGGTGGAAAACCGGGGTTAGCTGTTACAGAAAACAAAGAAAGTGGGTGGTCATAATGTTGTGGCTGTTTTTTATAAACATCTTATGAAAGCATCTCTGCAAAGGAACCATTTTTTTATTGTTTATTAAAATGATTTATGAACCTAAATGATTTCTCTCTGTAACCTGATGAAGCCCCGCCCCCTCACCCAAACGCTGATACTCTCTCCGTCTCCTACACCAGGCAGGAACACTGTGAAACCCAAATGTTAAGGAAAAGAGTTAAAGATCTAGAAACAGAGTACAAACAACTACAGCTGGAGTATCAAGTGAAAGAGAGTCGTGTGGTAGATCTAGAGAGAGAAATCGAGGTATCTTTTTTACTCTACTTGGGAATGAAATTGTGAATTTTTTTTAAGTGTTTGTGAGTCTGACGTGGTTTTAGTGCTCCGTCGTCCTGAGTTTGGTCATGATCTACTTCTTCCTGTTTTCATTTGTTATTTTGACCTGACGCGTTTTTCCTCGAGAACATTCAGTGTGTTTTTGTGTTTTATTTTGGCCTGCGGTCACTTTGTCATCCCATCCGTGTGCAGTATTATTGAATGGTGGTTTCTGTGTGACGTCAGGTGTGTGCGTCGTCATTTGATCTCACGTTAGCGCCATTTTTCTCCGTGCATGCATGCTGGGACCAAAAGCCCGGACTGTCAGGAAAACATTGCACTCCGATTCAGGACACCTCAACAAAAAATGTTAAAGTAATCAGAAAATCTTTGTTTTAATGAATCTATGGTGCATTGGTTCCCTGAGCGAATTCATCAAACACTGCATTTATGAAAAGGAAACTTGGGAAACCAAAAGAGGGACTCCCTCAGGCGCAGGAGGACTTTGATATTTTTTTGTGTTTTCTCATCACTTAAGTGTGTTTTTGAACTCAGGCTTTGGGAAAGTACCGCTGTGTGGAGAAAGAGACAGACATGTTGCTGTCCACCTTATCAGCCATGCAGGAGAAGGCTCAACACCTGGAGTACAACCTGAGCGCCGAGACTCGGATCAAGTTGGACCTTTTCTCAGCTCTGGGAGACGCTCGCAGGCAGCTGGAAATCGCTCAAGGTCGGATATTTATCCTAGTTTTATAGATTAAAATCATCCAGGGAGTAACATCTTTGGTGTTTTGCATCTTCAAAATGATCACTTTATTTTTTTATTTTTATAAAAAGGTGTGCTTTCAGGTTTAGGTTAAAGTTTAGCTACAACAGCACCACCGTGTGGTCAAAATGGTGCATTACACATTTGGTTTGCTTGTAAAAATCATAAAAATCCACCAGATTATTTTTTTTTTATTAACTTGACCACCAGAAAATTAGTAACTGCATGGTTTCAAATACAGACTCGTATGAATTAGTCTCCTAAAATATTTTAATCACACCAATAGGGACAAAGAACAACATGGGATGCCTCTTTAACAGGTCAACAACAATCAGTTGCTACTAATTTCTTTAGTTTGGGAGTTTTTCACCACAAAGCTCTTCTGATTTTTGCATTAGAGCATTTTTGACGTGTTTAAATTTGCTTAACATCAGCGCCACCTGCTGTCTGGTGAATTCATTAAACCAGGTTTTGCTCAAACATTTGCTTCGTTTACAAAGCATTGCTCTTTTTTTGTCAACATCTGGCTGACGGAGCCAGTTGTTAGTGTCACTTATCTCCAAATGTGCGTCATAACTCATGAAGTCACCGTGCAGCAGCAGCCAGATGACTCACGCTGACGTTCTGCAGTCATTACTCATTTATTATTGTGTGTGTGTGTGTGCTGCAGCACTTATAGATTTAAAATAAATAATAAAATAACACTTTACAGATTTGGAAATGACATTTTCTTTAGTTTCCTCCTCAGTTACGAACTGCTCTTGTGTATTTCTTCACCTGCCCAACAGATAAAGTAAAGAAGCAGGACAGGGAGATCCGTGAGATGAAGCAGAAGATCGCGGAGGTGATGGCGGTCAGTCCTGGCGTGTCCTACGTGGCGCCGCGGCCGCAGGTCCCTCAGTATCTCACCAAGTTCCTGAACTCGGAGCGCTACATGCTGAATCCGAGGGCACTCATGTACCAGTGTCTGAAGAAATAAAAGGACGACCCGGAGCTTCGAAGCATCCGCGGCTCTCCTCGTCGGGACCAGAGCGTTTTCCACAGAGCTAAACAACGCCATGAAGACACGAGTCGGAACAGTCCGAGCCTCCACAAGTCCAATGCCTTCGTCTCTGCACTTGTCGGTGCTAACTTGAAAACCATCTTTATAGTTCCTGTTTATATCAAAACTCCCAAGAGTTTCACTCGGGGATAAAACGAGGTATTTAATATGCAGAGCTGCACGCGGCGGCGTTTTACTCATAATCATTAAATATAACGACAGCTGATTCTGATCCTGTTCGAGAAGACAAGCTGGTCCTCAATTTTTTTGTCTCGTGTACAAAAAATAAAAATCTGTATTAGTAAAATATTGGAGTAATTCTAAAAAAAGACCTGCTGCAGCAGGTCATCTGAGGACAAACGAACCACTTATTTACATGGTTTTAGGTGTTTTTCCTCAACTGGAGCAATGTAACCCTTTATTTGAAATATTTTTTATTTCTGCAGCAATATTGACAAAAATATTCACTGGAAAAAAAAGTTAATTTACAAATAAAATCTGCTCACAGTTAGCGGCTATCTTCTAATAGTGATGGCGAGACGACGAGCTCGGTGGAACCAGAGCAGCTAAATGGAATTCAGCCATAATTCATTTTACCGTTTACGAGCTGCGCCACTCGGGTGTAAACATCAGAAATATTCTCACGTACATGAGATTCTTTACAGTTTTTGGTGTTTTGTCTTCAATTCTATTGTGAAACGTGTCTCAATTATAAAGAGATGGAAAACTATAAAAATACGGAATAATCTGGTATTCCAAAGGGAAGGAATTTAGACTTTTTTGTGATTTTTGATTTCCTTATTGGATTTATAAAAAAAAAAATGTCCAAACATTATTTATACACATTTCTGGGAGCATAAATGTAACTATTAACCTTTTTAAGGCAAGTATGAAACGAGATGTTTTTGTCAGCTTGTCTTGATTGTAAATAGAAAAATATTTGGATTGTGCTGAAATTCAGACAGAAATTGTGGATTTATTGATTTTTATTTTCTAAACATAATCCGTGTTTTTGGAATGAGACTAGTTGGAATATTTCTACAGATGTCAGCTTTGTATGAAGCGTCCTGGCGGCAGGAATGAGAACTGATGCTGTGTCGCTATGGTAACCTGGTAAAAGGAGGTGCAGCTTGGGAAGAGGTGAACTGACCAAACGTGGCTCACGGATTTAATTACTGTGCCTAAATACGATACTTTCAAACTGGGAAGTAAAACGTGAATTTAATGTGAACCGGTAATGTGTTTGAAGTGCTATGTACTGTTTTGTAGTATTTTTTTTTTTACACACATGTACAGAATTGAAAATCCCCACGCAGCTGAAAACAAACGAGTCGTGGCCGTTTTGGTAGCTTTTTATTTAGAGCGTGTTTCTTAAAGTGTTTTATATGAAAACTATTTTTTAGTCTCGCTGTTCTTCTCTTTTACTGCTGTCATTTTCTACGGCGGTTTGTCTGTCGGCATGAAATGTGTTTTATTCGACCGTCGTTCGAGCACACGCTGTGGGTTTATTTATGTACATGAACACACTTGTACAAGGGCTACCGTTTGTAAAATATTTTGAACAAATAATTCAAACCGTGATGCTCTGAGGTTAGAGGTCACGCTTCTGATACACCAGGATGGGGTTTTGTATGAATTATTTAATTAAACTATTGAATTTTGTCTGATTTGTGCGTCTGCATGTTTGTTAATTAAAGTCTGACCGATATTGTTTTTTCTATTGCCGATATGTGCTGGCAATTTTTTGGGCCGATATTTAGAAACAGTTTTTGGACACTGAATTTAACCAACTGTTAAAAATTAATTTTGTGCACTTGTCAGTGTTAAAATCAAACATCTAACTAAAGTTAATCAAACAAGTATTAAATATTCAAAACTGGTGAATCAATTTTGGTTAAAAATATTTTTTTAGACGTTATTCAGGAACATAAATATACATATAAATTCTGCAGCAGCACCAGGCTGCCCGGGGATTTGCCTGACTTTAAATCCGCTTTACTAAGGAGGGAAATCGGCCGATTAAGATTACATAAAAAATTTATTTCACAAATTTACCCAATGTTGGATTAGTAGAAAGCCTATGAGGAAATATCGGTCTCCGAGATGTCATACTAGTTCATATTGATGCTATTTAAAAATGTACATTATCAATTTTGTATTATGTGATTTTAGAATTCTACGGCTAATTGAAAATAGCACCAGCTAGCTTTAGCACTTCTGATTAGAATTTTTTTTTTTGCTAAAATACTCATTTGATGCTAACGTGTCGGCAGCGTAAAAGTTGGTAAATGTTTTGATCATATTTTTGGCCGTTGGCCTCCAGGCAGTGGTGGAATGTAACAAAGTATTTAGTTACTGTGCTTAAGTATAAAGTTCCTGTATCTTAGTTTTTTAAAGGCATACTTTTTACTTTTACTCCACTACATTTTCTAAAAAGTTTTAAAAGTATTTTAATTAGCATTTTGTCTGACTCCCACCCTACCCCTGGTCCAATGGAGACCGGCAGTGCTTTACCTTGTCCATGCCGGACTGCAGTTCCAAAAGTAATAATAGTACATTTAGTAGTGTTTTTCCCCCCTCCCCTGTGGTCTGACGGCACACTTCTACACACGCCTATTTAAATGTTAGTTGAATGCTTTTAAGTACATTTGAGAATGCATACTTTAATACTTTTCCTTAAGTCAAAAATTTCTTGGATACTTCCGCTTTTAAGTATATTTTTTTTTACCTCTATCTGTACTTTAACTTAAATAATCAAGTACTTCTTCCAAAACTGCCTCCCAGGACTAGCAATTAGCTTTAGCAATTAGCTCACTGGTAAAAACTAATCAATATCTCCAGACTGAGGCCATTCATGAGCTTTAAACCAAGCAAAGCTTTACAGCGGTGTAAATGCGTACAGAACAGCGTTTGCAATAAAGAGTTGTTTTAAAAACAACTAGCAGTTGGGACTAGCCGTTAGCTTGTCAATCTGGTCAGAAGAGCTGATCCGTTTCATAAATAACACCAAACGAAAACATCAGGTGCTGCTGATTTTTCTTTATTTTTTCATATTGAGAAGTGAAAAAAGATAAAAGCATTGTGGATATTGAGCTGTGTCCAGCTGATAGATGGTTCCCAGCATGCCAGGTAGCCCCACACTAGTATCTACAGACCCTATCAGGAGGTAGTTAGTTACAGCGTAGAAAATATTTGACCGGATCACTGACAAACTCCCCTTTCCCAGTCGCCCATGTTGCTGCAACAGTTAACAGACAGGAGTCATCTGAGCCAGAACGATATCTCTAAAGTGCCAAAAAATCTACATCTCAACTCTGTGATAAGTTAAATCATAAAAAAGAGAGCAGAACCAACTCCAGAAGCCAGTTTATTCCATGCACAGGTTTCCATTTAGACACAGGATACATGAGATCATCAAACCCCGTTGATGACCATCCACAGAAAGTCAAAACTCCATCTAACCAGCATCCCCGAGCGTAAAAATGACAGAAATGAAAGGTTTTAGAGCTGGCGCTGACTGATGTGTGCTGCAATGTTCTACTCGCAGCAGTTGGACCACAGATTCTTTATTTCATAGAAAGTAACAGCGTCATTTAAAGCAAGTAAAAGCATACAATCAATGACCAGCTTTGGTGCTGGAGGTGAAGCGAGTTGGACAAATAAATAACTTTTAAATATATTTACGCTCATCAGATCGTGACGCAACCGAGTATTTTGTGAGTTTCTTGTATAATTAAGAGAATTTAAATGAAAACTGACACTGGTTCTGTTTTCTTTGCTTCCTAAACGAATCCACGGTCAGAAGACGCCTCCCTCGCTGCTCACGTTTACAAGGACCCAGACGTAACCTCACAACACCGTAACACACACACTTCGTTATGTTGGGACGACAGACAGAGACACGACTCTATCGGACAAGTTTTAAGTAAAAAGGTTTAAAATACAACTTCAACACTGACTTAAGGAAAATACTGACGCCACCTGTTTGGCTTTGCTTTCGTCTTCCACGTATTTACACCAGAAGGGATGAAAGAAACAAGCCAAACAGTCAAAAACACTTGTATTTCCCATAAAGTTGCAACTAGAATTTCCTCTTTTAAAAGAGAAGCAGATGGCTGTGTGAGAAAAAGGAAGAGAGAGAAAGCGACGGCCACTCAGTGGCAGCTTTTCCCACCAGAAGTTACTTGAAGACGCTGCTGATCTGCAATCAGACCGAGGCTTCCTCCTCTGTCCTCGCAAAAGCTTTCCCAGACGTGGAGCAAAAAAGCTAGTCCTGCTGTAGAGGAAGAGGAGGGCTGACAGAAGGCCCGGCGAGTCCTCGGCTAGGAGGAAACCGTCACCGGGTTGAGGGAACCGTTCCGGCTGTAGAACCTGGAGAAGGCCTCTTCAAGCACGGACGCCAGGCGATGCTGATCGCCCTGAAAGACACGCACGAAAGCGTGAAAAGAAACCCTCGGCTGTGGTTTTATTACAGCTTCTTCACTATTAAACTCCGCTTACTTCGCTAATAAATCCCAGCTGAACGAGCTCCACCGCCAGCGCCTGCACGTTCTCATCTGTAATTAAAAACACCATGAGAACAACGGAAGCGCATCAGGAGGGTCAAACTTTATCAGGATGCTTACTTGGTAACAAATCACAGCTCAAGTGTCTGTTCAGTTTATCCTCGAGCTTCAACAACAACGTCAGCTGAAAGAAAGGAGGAAAGAACACGATTAGTTACATAAAGGAATGTCGGCGGGGGGGAGGGAAGGCTGTAATTAAAGCTTACGTGATGCTTCGAGCCCTCGTCGACGGGCTCGATGTTACACTGCATCTGAAGAACCTGTCGGTCAACAAGTGAGAACTTTAGAATCAGGTCTTAAATCGTTTCTAACCTTTAACTCAGTCTGAGTTCTTACCTTCCTCGTCTCCAGCTCAGCGGGTTCAGGAGTCGGAGTTTTCACTGAGGGGGGGACGACGGGCGACTTCACCGCCTCCTGCTGAGGTTGTTGTGGGCGGGGCATCCCGAACGCCGTCAGAGGATAGATCCCGTTCCTGAACACGCAGCAGAAAAATCAGCATCCTGTCACAGGATGAGGTGAAAACTAATCCAGAGAACCGTTTTTACCTCACATCCTCCAGAAACTTGTCCAGCTCCAGAGCGGGGAACTGGGACAGCCTGAATCAAAACAAAAGTATCTATAAATATCTGCTTCCGCAGCTTTAATTATGACAAACTGCTCACTGCGCTCAGACTTACTTCATCTGAACTCCCTCCTTGGCCTCCACGATGACCAAATTAGGGTCCATGTTCTTTGTCATCTCCTCTAAAGCGTTTTCTGGAATCATGTCTGCGCAAAACAAAAAAAGAAAACAATTACAGTCATTACACGGTAAGAAGACACTAAAAGGCAGTATTACTGCCTGGGTGTGTGTTGACTCACGCTGGTGGCTGACGATGCAGTGAGCAGCCAGCAGCTTGAGTAAGGGCACCTCGAACAAGGCCGGGTGAAACAGCAGCTCCTTGGCTGTGGGACGCTTGCTGGGGTCCACCTCCAGACACTTCTGGATGAATTCCTGAAACAAGAGAAGAAAATTAAAACCAAAACCTCAACTTTTGCTCCTGAGCAGCAGCCACTCTGCGTATGTGTCGCTCACCCGTTGCAAAGGGTCTTCTAGGGACTGAATGGCACTGTTTATGGCTTCTTGGGACACATAGGACGAATCTCCGTTACTCTGGATTTCCAACACAGCCATCTGGCAAAGAAGGGAATTGGAACACATCAGAACCAGAAGGGTAAAAGTACATTTACTTCCTGCAAGCTTCCAACTGGACGCAGCAGAATAGGTCCAAGTATTTGCTGGAGCCCCCCCTCACCTCTAAGGCGCACATTCCAAAGGAATAAATATCCACGGCAGTGGTAACGTTGGCAACCGCTGGAAGCAAAGAAAAGCAAATCAGAGCGACGGAAACAACGGATCAGAAACGGGAACGTCAACTCCACTTACCTCCATATTCTGGAGCAAAAAAGTGAAGACACTTCTGCTCTTCCCGGCAGGTTTTCACGTGATTGTTGATGGTGTCGGGAGCAACTGGGCGAGCAAAAGGGAACAGACATTAACAGGAGTGACACCGAATAACCTTTCATCAAGAAACCCGTTTGCTTTAACGTGATTTCAGGTGTTTATTTGTAAAAGTGTCAAAAATAATTACAATTTCACCTGCTGTAAATGGTTTTCTGAACAGCCTTTGTTTGCAGAAATAGTTTTTATGTCCTACAGAATAGATGAGCTAACAAATTATTCACACAAAAGCCATTACTCCAGTCTTAAATTAGCTCTAATATCCTAAATGTAACAGCTTTTCATGCACCATTATATTTTAAACCTTTACATTGTCGTCCATTCTTAACTTCCTGCTGAATCCGAACCCTAGATGCTCAGAAAAGGCTGCATTTTGCTGCTGATGGTGATATTTATGCTTGTAAATAAAGTCAAAATCCTGAAATTTCTGCAAAAAACAGCCATTCAGGAAGCTATTTACAATAAAGAAAATCAATATTTATAACTTTTTACACAAAAACACTCCAGAACAGCAGAAAGCCCCATTTGAATCCCACCTGAGCCGATCTTGATGAGGCCGTTGTGCTGGATGAAGATGGTGTCACAGGTGAGGTTGCCGTGGATGATGGGAGGCTCACAGGAGTGCAAGTAACTGGAGACGAGAGGATAAACTGGTATAAGGACCTAAATTCTCACACTTTAACAGGGTAAAGACTCTGAAAGCTAACAGCGACGCTAAGCTAACCTGAGAGCAGACAGGATCTGAGTGCACCAGCGTTTCCACGCCTGTCAGAATGCAAACAGATAAGTGAAAATTCATTTTTTAAACTGGGTTAGTAAACACGTCTCAAAGCGTGTTCACACCTTTTCATTCATGGTCTTGTGGTTTTTCTTTGTTTTTTTCAGAAACTGTTTGAGGCTTCCAGAAGACATGTACTCCGTGATGAAGATGACCTAAATAGAAGACAAACGGAACGAAAACGTTTTAATCATCGACTATTTGTAATAAAATAAAAACTGAGGATTTCATACCCTGGCTCTGTTCTCTTTGACATCTGCCCAATACTTGTGGAACTTCACTATGTTCAGATGTTCCAGCTGGATTAAGTTGTCGAACACAGCTTTCACTTTTTCCTGCAAACAACAAAAATCTCAATTAGTCTAATTTGCAAAACAAAATACTTTTTTGTGGCAAGAAATTATTTTTGACCAGACCAGACTTGTGTGCAGGGAAAAAAAAGACAAATAAATAAAATATTTGAATTTTAGGGGTAGACATGCAAGAATAAACAGAAAACGAGTATAAAAGCTCTCGTTAACGCAGAAAATCTTTCACCCAGTTCTAAAAAAAAAAAAAAAAAAAAACTGCCTCTTGCCAACAACTTCAGCACTTTGAACATTGTTGTGTTGTCGACATCAACAGCGAGCTTCCAAACAGAGACAACAGGGCGAGAAACAAATCCTTAAAACATCCTTCAGAGTACAAATATTAGCCGACAAGTGCTTGTGGGGGTGTTTTCCAAAGCTCTGTCTCAACTCTCACCTCTTGTAGTTTGAAGTTCTTCCTCTCGGAGAACATGACCTCATTCCACACCACCTCGACTCCCTCCTCCGTGTCCATGGCTAAGTAAGCATTATCGATCCCAGGCACGTTGCGCTGATTCACCTTTAGATAGGAGGGAAAAAATCATTAAGAGTTGGAGGAAAAACCGGTTATGACTAAGTTGCTGTTTCCAGTTTTACTGCAGGTGAAACAAATCTGCAAACCCCTCGTGGAGTCGTCTGTTGGTGTGTTCTTATTTGAGCTCAAATTTGGAGTATAGCCTTGGAATCTTGTCTCGTTGCCAAAATAAATCAAAAAATGTTGCTTCAAGCAACCCGAGTCTGCCAAACGTGGGACGGGGCGGGTAGGAACAGCTTTCAGATATCAGAATTAAAGTAGTTGGTTTGTTTCCCAGAAAGTTTTCTTTTCTTTCATAACAAAAAGATAAAAAGCTTGTTGAAAGTTGCAGAAATGCTCAATGACTCTAGAAGAACCTACAGGTGAAGCTGTAGTTTTCCACTTTTGCTCATTTAACAATTTAATGCATTTAAAATATAAGAAATCAAGAAAATAATTACGATTACTTTAATCAAATGGCTGAGATGTTTGCTTTGTTACATCCTAAAAGTACTTTGAATGGTGGATGTGTCAGATCTCTTCCTTACCTCTTCTCTCCGTTTCTGCCAGCGTCCACACGGACTTTCCTCCAAAATCTCGGACTCATCCTCGCTCTCCTCTTCGTCATCCTCCGTGGCTATCGTGGCAGGGGGCTGGCTCACCGTGGAAACCGGGGGAGACACGGTCGACACTCCTTGGCCTGCAGGTGCAGCCGCGGCGGTCTCCGGCTTCACCTCCTGGCCGCTGTCCGGGGCCTGCTTGTTCTCTCCCTCAGACATCTCAGCTGTCAGGCCCAGCAGCCTGCTGCGTGACACACACACTCCCCTTTAGACTACCAACACACTCCCTACACATGTGTTTTTACGTTAGCGTACATATTTATAATTGTCCTAATAACGTTATTGCCTCTTGGATGTTTTTGGCTAAGTCATCTCGCTACGGATACCAGAAGTTAGCATGAAGAATATGGCTTCAAAAGAAAAACAAAAAAAACAAAAGCCACTCTTTAAGTCAGATTAATACGTTTACAAGATTTTACTTACCTGTTAAAAACGCTAAATATGCCGACGACAGCTCCAGTTTACCAGACTCCCACCGGAACAGACCAAACCCAGCAGCTTTTTAAAAGTCCTGCTAGCTTGAAATCTTTGTTTGCTTCGAGGAGGCGCTGCTAACTCCTTGGTTTCTTTCCGACGCTAAAAGCTACAAACAACCGCTGTGTGTGTAGCAACGCTCACGAACGAGGATTTATCTGATAAAAGTGTCAATTTCACCGGTTAGCGGCTCCGCTGCGAACTCCGGACCGCTTCAGCAGCCCCACCGCCCCTCTGCTGCTTCTCAAGACTTCAGACTGCTAATGCAATAGCTCCTGCCTGGTGTGAGTAAACGTCACGACACTGCGACACAACTAAACGCGTTTGCTGCTCAGCAACATCTCAAAAGTACGACAGAAGTCTCAGAAAGATGTTTAATGAGCAAATGACTGAGTCTTCGACCGCTAAACCTGACGACTTGAGAGCTAGCTCCACATTTAGCCGCTTGTGATGGCGACAACTTCCAGATGCGCACTGCACAACAAACTCAGAGCGTCAGAGAGCAGAGGCGGGTTGCCAGGTTTGGCTTTTATTATCCCCCGTTTGGTTCAAACGCAAAACCATTAGATGAGCCCACCATAGACACAGGTTGATGTATGGCTGTAGAGCCCACATTCTAGTAAGAAAATGTCACAAAGTTTAACTACAAAATAATAATATGTATAATATGTCATTTTTAGTCAAAGGTACTAGCCTAAAAATTTAGAAGATTTTGCTCTGCAGGTTGATCTAGCCACGCTCCATTGTAGCCTCATCAGGTCTATCATTGGCTCGGCTAAGTGTTGGCCCGGCCAATCACAGCGCTCTATGTTTGTTTGTAGAGAGGCGTTGGGAGGGCTTAGCACCATTACGGCAGGCAATTGACGTTTCAGATTTGGGCTTTTCTTTGATGCATGAATAGATAGAGGTACTTCAGTCGACCGATGACCGATTTCCATAGCGATGAATACAACACATTAATATCTCTGATTGGTCCTAGTGCTGTCATAGCTTATGCACCACAACTGAGCTCCGTCTATGGGCCATGGCCAGACTATACATTGACATATATATGGTGGCTTGCCAGGTTATAAAAGTTGCATGATACCGCTTCAAAGGGGCCAAAGGGCCACATGTGGACCCGGAGCCACAGGTTCAGCAGGTATACCTGCACCATATTTTGAGAAACATTGATTTGCATCTTTTTCTCAAACCTGGCAACCCTTTTCTTTACAGAATCGTTTGTATCTGTTTGGGGTGCAAACCAGAAGATTTGACCTTTCAAAAAGGGGTACATTTTATATTTTACCACTAGGTACCAATATAGCCGACATCTGAGTTTTGAATTTAGGTTTATGGGAAAGTCCTGACATTCTATATCTCTCTAACCCTGCAGATGACACCATGCACAAAGCAAATGCTGTAAATCTGCTGGTAAAGAAATCTAAAATTAGCACTTTTTAATTGTTTCCATGCAACTAATTTCTGGTTTTGTTGTAAAATAAATAATCATGACCTCCATGTATTTAGTCAGATGTTAAAATATTTATGCAAAAATGATCAGAACCAATAAAATGTGGTTAAAAGGGTGTTCAATCACAGGAAGTAAAGTTGTTTCTTGAAGACACAAATTTTTGCACAAACAATATAGTGTTACTTATGTAGAGTATCTCAGATTGTGTGACTCTGCAAACATCTCTGGACATGACCTCCCTGTGTGAAGCCTCCTCCCTTCCGTTAGAAAGTCTATATTTAGATGCAACAGGCCCAGGGACATTACTGGTGTAAGAGTCTGGGTGTGCAGGCATAGTGACAGCTTGCTCCAGATAAATAAAAGGAACTAAAAGTGATTATCGGAATTAGGGAGGATACAGGAAGTTTCTTAGCGTCGTTTTGCAACTTGTGTGCTGTTTTTGCAAAGGGAAGAAAGATCTCGAAGCTTCTTTTTCAGATCTGAGGTGATGGGGGACAAGAAAGATGCAGGAAAAGTGCCTGTAGTTGAGGAAACTAAGGTGAAACAGCTTTATGAAACCGAGGCGTCACTGGAGCCCGATGGTAACGTTGATTACGGCGTCGCTGGGGGGAACTCCATCTATTCTGCAATTCTGAGCAGAAATGAGGCTGTGAAAGATGCAAAGCGTTTGAAGACGTTTTTGGAGCTGCGAGACAAATATGTAGAGAAAAACGTTTTATTTGAGGATCCACTGTTCCCTGCAAACGACTCCTCGCTTTTTTACAGTCAGAAACCTTCAATGAAGTTTGAGTGGAAGCGTCCCCCGGTGAGTGCTGCTCTCTTGATACTTTAAGTTGCATGTAATCAAATAAAAGCTCTGTTAGGTTTGCAAAAGCTCAGAGAAGGAGGTGCATCGCTCTGGGTTATCACCTTCTACCCTAACAGTCATCTGACTCTCGCACGAGTCTCACACTGCGAACCATAAAGATACTCCCAGAGTTTTCAGATGCACGCGTCCAAAAGGCTTCGAAACCTTTGAGTGGTTTGTCTTAACCGACACATGGCTCCAATAGCAGGTGCGACTGAAACATTTGGCAGCTAGAGACACAAACATGCAAGCGCAGATGAGAGGTAGAACTGCAGATATGACAGAATGCACATCTAAAATAAATGTTTACGATAGAAAAACTCACCGCAGAGGAAAATGTTTGTTTTCAAAATGCAAAAAAGATCCCTGAAATTTCAAAATAAACCCTGAACCCTTTACTAAATTCTTCAGCAATCTAAAATGTATAATAAAAAATACATTTCAATATAATTTTTATTATATAATCACGATACTTTACTGTTGTTAAGGGACAGAATATGAACGTCATGGCGTGTTTACTCTTATATCAGCTCCGCCTGGGCTGGGTGGGAACAGCCTGCCTCCGCACGGCTAGGTTGTGTTTGCACCGCCATCTCAGGAACGCGGATGAGGGTGAGGACATGGGGGGGCTCTGCTAAAGTGGAGCGGGGAAGTCCATGGTGTTTTTACTAAGAGCCACAAGTTAGTAAACAAAAGCGGGAGTGAGCTGTGTTGCTTTTGGAGATTTTTGACATGAAGCACACAGCTTTCTACTCTTCTCACTGAGCAGCGGTCCTCCATGGGCTCCTGTCCCATCCAACAGCACTCACTATGGGCGTAGGAACTGGGGGGGACGGGGGAGCAGAGGGGACGTGTACCCCCCAATATTGAACTCATTCCTACGCCCTTGGCACTTACGACAGACGGTCAGTTTTTAAGCAGTCAGCTCCACATGGACAATGCCAGTGTAAATGCAACGAGCCCACCTCAGACCGAACTGACCATAGTGTAAATGCACCGTTAGAGTCCAATCTGGTGACCGATGTGCAAGTATACCATCAACACCGGCATTTAAGAGAAAACCGTTTTTGAATGTTTGACAACTTTATAGAAAAATGTTGGAAATTTGTATTGAGATCACACTCACTATTCTCATTTAGCTTAAGTTAAGAATAAAAATGTGTTTTTGCTGGTGCTGCAGGTCAATAAAGTTTTTTTACCGAATGAATTTAGCAAAGAGGGTAGTATAAAAAATGCAAAACCAAAAAAAAATCCACTTTTTATTATATCCTCATAAATTATATAAACATCATTACCCAGCAACACTTTGTATGGAAGCCCATTCCCGCAACTCAGTTAAAAAAAAATATTATCTTATAATTATGACTTAGCTATCTCATTATAATGAGATCCTATCTCATAATTATGACTTAGTATCTCATTATTATGAGATAGTATCTCATAATTATGACTTAGCTATCTCATAATAATGAGATAGCTAAGTCATAATAATGAGATAGCTAAGTCATAATTATGAGATAGCTAATTATCTCATAATTATGACTTAGGATCTCATTATTATGACTTAGCTATCTCATTATTATGAGATAGTATCTCATAATTATGACTTAGCTATCTCATAATAATGAGATAGTATCTCATAATTATGAGATAGCTAAGTCATAATTATGAGATACTATCTCATAATTATGACTTAGCTATCTCATAATAATGAGATAGTATCTCATAATTATGAGATAGCTAAGTCATAATTATGAGATCCTAAGTCATAATTATGAGATAGGATCGCATTATAATGAGATAGCTAAGTCATAATTATGAGAAAATAATTTTTTAACTGAGTGGCGGGAATGAGCTTCCATAACTGCATTAATTTAATATAATTAAAAATATCTTATAATTAAGTTTTTACTTCAGTTCATCTATGTCATTTCCATAATTTGCAAATTTACAAGTAATATTCTGATCAGTTAATCTCAAAATACACAAGAAAACACAAATGCTTTGGGAAAAAAACACACGTGGTGTGATTTTGGTCTCACCACAGATGTCTTGAGACATTTGGAAGAGATTAGCATTACATGAATCCGTTCCAGGGAGTCAGCTGTGGAGCGGACTCTAATTTAGGAACATTTTTACAGCTTCAGTTATGGAGGATCATGTACCAAAGGGAACAGAGTGTCACCTGATTTATTGAGCTTTCGCTTGCCTTTGACTTTATTTTTTATACTGTAAAATGGCATAAAGTCATGGTTTTCATTTAGATTAGTTGATTATTTAATATGAAAAAAAATCCCCATTCAGGTGGTAATAAAATAAAATGGAAATACTGGGAAACTGGAGCAATTGATCCCATAAATAAAACACTAATCATTTTTTGAGTGACTCTCTCTCTCTCTCTCTCTCTCTCTCTCTCTCTCTCTCTCTCTCTCTCTCTCTCTCTCTCTCTCTCTCTCTCTCTCTCTCATCTTCCAGCAAATCTGTGAAAACCCCCACTTCATTGTGGATGGAGCCAACAGAACGGACATCTGTCAAGGAGAGCTGGGTAATATCTGAGCTGGATAAATTTATGTGTACCCCTGATTATTAGAGCTACACAGTAAATAACGTCTTTAAGGGGGTAAAGGATGGATTAACGTGTGTTTGGTTGAATCTGCTGCTAACAGGTGACTGCTGGCTACTCGCTGCCATCGCCTGTCTGACTCTGAACGAGAAGCTGCTGTACAGAGTGATTCCTCTGGACCAGAGCTTCACAGAAAATTACGCTGGGATCTTCCACTTCCAGGTTTTGTACAAACATGTTTAGCCACCGTGCTGTGCTGTACAAGTGCGGGTCATATATCATTATCATTTATTTTTGTTTTTCAGTTCTGGCGTTATGGCGAATGGGTTGATGTGGTTGTGGATGACCGCATCCCTACCTGCAACAACCAGCTGGTTTTCACCAAGTCTTTCAGAAAGAACGAGTTCTGGAGCGCTCTTTTGGAAAAAGCTTATGCCAAGTGAGCAGATTATTATTTCTTTTTAATGTCTTCTGCAGTCTGAGGAGAATTAGGTTTTTTAATGCATCAGGCTATTGTCTCACACATGTTTCTGTTTATAATTGTGGCCTGGTTCAGATTTGCAACACTGAGACTAAGAGCGTATATTACATCCTACCATATCATACTGTGTTGCATCGTATCATATTCTATTTTATCGTAACATATCCTATCATATCATATCATACCGTATCGTATTGTATAGTACTATATCTTATTGTACTGTGTTGTATCATATCATATTGTGTCTCGTTGTATCGTACTGTATCGTAACATACCCTATCATATCATACCGTATCGTATCATATTGTGTCGCATCGTATCGTATCGAGTTGCATCGTGTCGCATCGTGTCGTGTCACATCGTATCGTGTCGCATCGTATCGCGTCGCATCATATCGCGTCGCATCGTATCGCGTCGCATCGTATCGCGTCGCATCGTATCGCATCGTATCGCATCGTATCGCGTCGCATCATGTCGCATCACGTTGCGTCGCGTCGCATCGTGTCGCGTCACATCGTGTCGTATGGTATGGTATTGCATTGTATTGTATCGTAACCTACCCTATCATATCATACCGTATTGTATTGTGCCGTGTCGTATTGTACTGTGTCGTATCCTATCATATTGTGTCACATCGTATGGTATTGTATCATATCAAATCGTATTGTGTCTTATCATATCGTATTGTATCGTAACATACTCTGTCACAGGGGTCTCCAACTCCAGTCCTCGAGAGCTACCATCCTGCTAGTTTTCTGTGTTTTCCTGCTCTGCCACACCTGAATGGAGTAATTTAATCCTCACCTTACCTCTGCATAGGCCTGCTAATTACTCATTCATTTCAATCAGGTCTGTAGGAGCAAAGAAACAGCTAACATGTGCAGGATGGTAGCTCTCGAGGACTGGAATTGGAGTACCCTGCCCTATCATATCATACCATATTGTATTGTATCAAATCGTATTGTACTGTGTCGTATCATATGAAACCGTATTGTGTCTTATCGTATCGTAACATACCCTATCATATAATACCGTATCTTCCTGTATCATGCCATATTGTATCAAGTCATGTCGTATTGTATCTTCATATACATAACACATTTAATATTGTATTGCTTAACATTATATTTTGTTGTATCGTATGGTATCACATTGTATTATATCATATGGTATTGTATCATATTGTAGTGTAGTCTATCATATTATATCATCTTGTTTTATATCAATGCAATATTGCATCATGTTGTAGACTATTGTATTGTATTGTATCATATCGCACCATATCACATTATTTCAGTGCACAAAATTGTATTGTAGTTTACCAAAATGTATTGTATAGCATCTTATCATACCATGTTTTATTGTATCAAATCGTATCATATCAGACTGTATCGTATAATATGTCATATGTCAACATATTATAAATAATTTACATGCAAAGCAGCTTTCTAAGAGCACTTCTCTACAAAACTGACATTATCACTGCAAGGTGTAAGTCTCTGCATCATAATCACACCAACAACAGACACAACTTCTCATGTTGCTTAACTTGGCTGCAGACTGCGATAAAGCCTCTGAAATCCAAAGTGTCAGCACTTGAACAGGAATGATTGACCTCTCTCTTTCTCAGGTTGCACGGGTCTTATGAGGCTCTTAAAGGGGGCAATACGCTGGAAGCCATGGAGGATTTTACCGGTGGAGTTACAGAGTATTTTGAGTTGTCAGAAGCTCCGACAGACCTCTACAGCATCATGAAGAAAGCGCTGGAGAGAGGCTCGCTGATGGGCAGCTCTATAGATGTAAGAAAGTGCCCCAAAGTCAAAATTAGAATATCCCAATGCATTAATTATAAGATGTTTTTTCTTTAAAATATTCTGTTTGTCAGGTTTCATCAGCCAAAGAAATGGAGTCTCGGACTGAGCTGGGGCTGATCAGGGGTCATGCCTACTCCATCATAGCCCTGGAAGAGGTGCATTAGAATAATTCATTCAATACAAATTTGCATCTTTGCTTAAAAAATAATTTTTTTGTTGTTTCTTTTAATTCTAGTGTGACGAAGTTTCAAAGGACACCAAAATCCCCCTGATTCGATTGCGCAATCCCTGGGGTTTTGTGCTCTGGAAGGGACCCTGGTGTCCTAAGTAAGACCTGATGCGACCAAATCTTTGTCCTAAAACCCAAGTTATGTAATATTTGACCATTATAGCAGCTTTCAGCCTGTTATGATGCTGCTGTAGGTCTCTGAAGGCCTATTTACCCCTTTAGGTTCTTTGTTCTTTATTAAGGTTTTTGATGTTTCCATAGCTCGAAGGAGTGGTCGACCATCTCCCCTGCAGACAGAGAGAATCTAAAGAAACAGACAGTAGAGTCCAGTGAGTTCTGGTGAGTACAATTACTATGACTGCTCTACCAACAGATCCTGAGATTAGAAAATGAAGAAGCCAGCAGAGAAAACTTAAATATGCAATATACTCTTTTGTAGCTGCTAATTTGATAAAATGCTACTTTTACTATAGGAGCAACTATGTGTGATGTCACCACTTTAGTTTGGCACCATGTTCAACCACTTTACAATTTTATTTTTGCCTCACAACTGATAAGAACCTAAAATTAGCTTTAAAAAATCCACTTTTTTTCCCAGCTGACATGTGTTTGTGAAGCCATGCAGACCCACAGTGCCTCAGTCGCGGCTCCATAACGTTTACCTAAAGCTTTACCATCTATTCAGAAAGGCTGATGATTCATTTTCTACCGAGATGCATCATTTTGTGCTCTTTCTACATCTTTACGCTTCAGTCATTTCTCTCCAGGATGTCCTTTGATGACTTTAAGAAGACTTTCACCAAGCTGGAGATGTGTAATCTGACCCCCGACACTCTGCAGGATGATGAGAGACAAAGCTGGACTGTTTCGGTCCACGAGGGTCGCTGGGTGAGAGGCAGCTCTGCTGGTGGCTGCAGGAACTCCCCAGGTTTGAAAGGGTTGCATCAACTTTTAAAGAAACTCTAAAAACACAGACTCAGAGACTTTTTCTGGCTGCAGACACGTTTTGGACCAACCCTCAGTATCGGCTGCAGCTGTACGAGGAGGACGACGATCCAGAGGATGGGCAGGTGGTCTGCACGGTGGTCGTGGCTCTGATGCAAAAAGGTCGAAGGATGCAGCGTCACAAAGGGCTCAAATTCCTCACCATCGGATTTTCTATCTATGAGGTCTTTTAAATCGCCTAGAATTTTACGTTTTGTTCATAAATGAACAAGAAAGTGCTCAGAGGTTTATTTGACTGCATATTTTGTTCTTCAGGTGCCAAAAGAGGTATGATCAGCATGAAGAAAGGTGGTATTTCTGAAGAAATAAATGCAGAATGAACCCGTTATGTTGAGCAGCATGCAAAATGTGATGAAATATCCCTAATTCTGTTGATTATTTCAAATGTCAGCAAAGACACAAGGACATTTGCAACTCAACTTTTTCATCAAACCGTGATTCTATGGAATATTTGTATTAATTTCCAAATATTAGATGAAATGGATGGGAAATAATTCATGTGAAGAGAAATCATTAGATCTGACCACTTTCCAGATGCAGGAGCAGAATCAACACCTGCAGAAAGATTTCTTCCTCTACACGGCCTCCAAGGCTAAATGTAAGTCCTACATCAACCTGCGTGAGGTGACGGAGCGTTTCCGGCTGCCTCCTGGGGAGTACGTCATCATCCCCACCACCTTTAAACCTCACGAGGAGGGAGAGTTCATCCTCAGGGTCTTCTCTGAGAAGCAGAACGTATCTGAGTAAGGATCTCTCACGCTGGTGGTCCATTAGATCATCTGTATTTTAAATAACTATCATTATTCCTGCAGGGAAGCAGAGAGCAACATTGAATCAGGCAAAATTCAGGTTTGCATTTATTTTAGATATTCTAGCCGAAGCTGCAGCATGACTTTAACAATCTGCTTCTACATAATCTTTCTTCTTCTGTCCAATATTTCGTCTTTTCTTTCTGTATTTGACTCAGACTCATTAACCAACTTGAATTTTAAACACTTTCTTCCCCTTTTCCACCTTTTTATTCTCCTGTCCCTCTTTTTTTGATCATCAGCAAGACAAGAAAAAGACAAACAAGGTGACAGAAGCATGTTTTTCTTGCTTTTGGACCTTCCTCTCTCCATAGAATTACATATCTGAGCGATTATCTCTCTGTTTTCTGTGCCAGCCCATTGTGTTTGTGTCAGACAGAGCATGTGTCAACAAAGAGCTCGAGCATGACGGCATCCTGGGGGAGAAGAAGAAAAAGAAACCAAAGGTAATTTTCTAGAGAAGGCCGCTTAAAAGAAATCCACCACCTTTAGCTAATGTTTTCCTTATTTAATACATTCAAACAACATAAAAAGTGTTTTTTATTATTTAGAATTTATTAGTTAAACTTTTTGGAGTCTGGTTAGGGTAACCCTAATGTGATATATGATGAAATATGATAGAATTAAAAGAAAAACAGAAATTAATTTCTTGCTTTCGTCAGAAAATCAGAATAAAACACAATTAATTTTACCATAAATATAGATTTTCTGCAACTTTTTTGCCAAATTCCTTCATTTTTCCCTCTGAAATGATCATTTTTCGTACCCACCATAATATCTTTTTTTCACGGTCACTTGTTTTTAATTTCCATCTTTTCAAATTAAAATATGTAAAATGCTTATTTTTAGAAATATTTTTGAACCGCTAATTATTGTAAAGATAATAGATTTGTGGTCCTTCAAAACCCAAATAGGAGGTAAAAATAAATAAAAACTAAAATCTCAGAAATCAGGAGGTTAAATCTGCAGCAACCTCCAATAAAAACAAAAAAGTGATCAAATATGTTGTTAAATACATAAGGTTATTTATAACCATGCACGTTTTGGCTACAACGCTTTTTTATTTTGACATCTGTTTTGCATATGAAACATAAATGTTCATTTGTCCACCAGAAGAAGCTGCTGCAACCTGAGGAAGAGACTGAAGAAGAGAAGAAGTTTAGAGCCATTTATCAGCAGATTGCAGGAGAGGTGAGTCTGCAATGTGCTTCAATAAAAACACACAGATATCAGCCAGCGGGAGCGCTAAAATACACCAAATCACTTCTTTTAGGACATGGAGATCTGTGCAAATGAGCTGAAGACGATCATGAAGAACGTTCTTTCCAAACGTGAGCGGACTGGATCAGCACCTCTGCAGCTTCAGCACTTATGTATCACATTTTTCTCCTTTCTTCCTACAGATAATGAGATCAAGTCAGAAGGTTTCAGCCTAGAGACGTGCAGAAGCATGATCGCCTTGATGGATGTATCCTTTTAACCGTTTTGATCTGAAAGCGGAGAAAAATCACCCAGATCCTGTTTTTTTCTGTAACTTTTTCCCTCAGACTGATGGATCGGGAAAGCTGCATTTCCAGGAATTCAAACACTTGTGGAAAAAGATCAAAGAGTGGCAGGTAGAGCAGATCCAGTTTCGCGTATGGACATATTTTTCCTGGTATTGATTCTGTCTCTCCGTGCTTTTTTTTTGCAGCTCATCTTCAAACGTTACGGCAAAGACAAATCCTGCTCCATCAGCAGTTTTGAGATGAGGAACGCTGTCAACGATGCAGGTGGGAGTCACCTTAATCTCCACCATCATCTCAGAGCCTCTGAACCACATTTCTGTGATGCAGAAATAATCGTTTTGCTGATGTCTCTGCAGGGTTTCAGCTGAACAAACAGCTGTATGACATCATAGCGATGCGTTACGCAGACGAACACCTCAACATTGACTTTGACAGCTACATCTGCTGTTTTGTGAGACTGGAGGGCATGTTCAGTACGTCCAACCCAAACCTCGTGCATCTTATAAAACTCATTTTTAGCAGTCATGCACATGTAAATTGAGGTGAATGTAAGGTAACAACCAACTTTTTGTTTGTTTTTCAGGAGCTTTCAATGCTTTTGATAGAGACGGAGACGGAATAATCAAACTCAATGTACTGGAGGTGACTTACATTCACTATTTTCCCACTTTTTCCATCATATCTTCAGAATTTTTACAGTGTTCTGTCAGAAAACGTCTCTGACGAGAAACATACAGAAACATTAAATCTGTGTTATAATATCTTGTCATGGCAACTTAAAGCTGTAGTAGAAAATTTGGAAAACAATTAGGCTTAAAAATATTATTTATTCATGCCTCGTAACAACGTTCTAACATTGTATAGCTATAAATATGTTGTGGAGATAAAAAAAAGAAAAAAATTAATAAAGTGGCTCGCATTTTGTCTAAAAACCTCCACCAATAACACGTTTCGGACCAAAAGCAACTATTGGACCATCCATTTGTCGGTCCTACCAAACCGACACATTTCCCTGGGTCCTCCATTCATTAGGTATTTAGCAACAGAACACCACTGGTGTGAGAGGTTCTCCGCTCAATAATATCAGAGGAGAAACAGCCGGCTGCTACCACTCCAACTTTAGGACAAACTACCAGAATCCCAAAAAGAAAAACACCATTTAGTCATGGACAACAAAAGAAAATGACAACTGGTGTTTAACAGGTAGGCTTACATAAGTTAGACTTCAGCCTTTATACCCTTTCGGCATAACACTACGTGTGAGTTGTCGGACTCCGGTTCTTATCCAGCACTGGTGGGTAAGAATTAAGTCTGATCCATGTCTATATTCCGTTGCTTAGCTATTGGCATGAGAAAGTACAATATTGTGTTTGTGACTGGTTGCTGTTTGTTTCTTCCTCTGTGTGATCTGTGAAATTTATGGCCGAATAAATAAATAAAATACATTTTAAAAAGATTGAAATTAGAACAGCACAACATTCAGACTTGAACACCTGTCATGAATAATCTTTTATGATTCAGTATAGAAAATTACTGTTTGTGCTAATTTTTCTTATTCTTTCTCCTTTCCAGTGGCTTCAGCTCACCATGTACTCTTAGACGCTGCTCCCTTCATCAGATCTGTCGATGTACTTCTTAAGATATGAAAATGATGACTTTTGCACTTTTTAGGATGATTAAAGCAAAGTTGTGACACTAAAACCAGATGTTTTGAGTGTATTTCTGATTAAATACGTGTCGTGTCAGGGTTTGGGAGGTTCAACTTTAAAGTGAACTTCACTTTCAGGTAATTTTCAGAGTGTGCCGAGTTTACCCTCTGGGTCAAAGTTGGTGAAATATGAGTGAAGCTTTATGAAAACGTAATAAAAACAGGAGTTTGTATGTAGGGTTGTGTTTTATTTTTGTACACATCCAGTAGGCATCAATAATATCAATCTAGTATAAAATACAAACTTTGAAAATACCTTCAATGTAATTCAATCGTTTCTCTCTGAATAGTTTGGTTTCAAACACGTTACAGAAAAAAGTTTTTGAGTCAGAAATGTGAAAATTATAAAGGACTTCATACACTAAAAATAAGCATCAGTATGTGGAGATTCCTGCTCAAAAACCAACAGTTTTGAATAAAATGTTGGCAAAATGAAAAGTTAAATAGCTAACGACTACATTGCATTGTGGGGAACGAAAGTACCAAAGAAGCTTCAAAGAAATAAATGATCCATTATTTTTGTCTCAGTGTATAAAAATTATTTGTAATTTACACAAGAAAAACTGAATCATTTCCTCAAAAGCTTTGACATGTTTGTGTAAGTGGTGCATTTTTAAAAAACAGTCAATGATCCAACAGCGTCTATGGCTGCATATCACATGAAGACTAAAGCTTTGTGTCGTTAATCCAGACTCGGAACAAGAGCAACACAGGGTTAAAATGAGAATCCTCGTCTCAGGGATGCTGTTTACTGTCCTTGTCTACGTGGTTCTGCAAGTGAACAGGCAGATCCTGCAGAAAAAACACAAACGTGCATTAAAATGGACATGAATGCACATCGGGGTCATCTTTTAATGTGCTGTCGTACGTTTCATATTTGAAAATTTTTAGACAAAAAAGCATTTTAAAGGGATATTTACACCATTTTGAAGTGTTTCTGTGTCAAAGTTATGAATTGCCTTTTTTTTTTATTGGAAACTACATTTTGCATGTCTCTCCTCCTCCATCCGACACATCTGTGGTTCCCAGGCCAGAATCTCGCAGGCCCATCCTGGCTGGCCTAGTCATTTAGGCCCCCTGGTCTGTCTTTATTACGGTGCAATCCCAGTGTCCGTGTCCCTCCTCACCACACTTCCAGTAGCAAAGTGGCGGGTCCACATCAGCAGCCGTTGGTCTCTGTCTCTGGCTGCTGACAGGCTACCAATTGGGCCCGTCCGGGGGGGCTGGGGGGGTGTCGAGGTCGGCATGGCGCAGGAGTTGGCCGTGCCGGTGTCATCTTGGGCCTCTAGGCTCCCAGGTGGTCCCCCGCTGGGGTCACTGCGCTTCTACGTTGGCAGAGTGGTGGCATTAGTACCACTCCTGGGTCCCAGCTGGGTGTGCCTCCAGGAACTGCTCCAACACCACCGCTTCCAGCAGGACCAGCGGTTTGTCCAGGGCAGAGCCACTGGTGCGCAGCATCCCGGAGCCTCTGGGTGAAGGGCAGACCCGGCGCCCCCATTCTGGCCGCCCAGAACCGCAGACGATGGTCCTCCAGTATGGCAGGTTTACGTCCTCGTAGCCACTGGTTGTGACAGGGAGTCTTGCCAGTCGTGGCGGAGAGTCCCGCTGCTGCCGCCTGTGCCTCCCCTATCAACAAGGGGAGGAGTCACAGCCCCCAGTCTTTGGGAGGCCACCAACAGGTGGTGGTGGCCGTCTTAACCATGCCGAGGAACACCTCCGGGTCGTCATCCGGAGTCATGAACTGCACCAGGATGGCGGCGGGGCCCCATGGCTTGGCATCTGGCACCGCTGTGGCCCGCCAGCTGCAGCAGAACCTCCGTCTGCTGCTCCGCCTGCCCCTGCAGTCTCGCCATCTGCTGGCTGCAGCGTTCTCTGGACCTGCGTTTCAGCCTGGTCATCTCTATCAGCATCTGTGCCAGGACCACGACAGGTGGCGGGGCCAACGCGTCATGGGCCGGTTGCTTCATGGTGGTGGCGTGTCTGGGACAGGAAGGATGCCTGTATGTGCTGAGGGAGTGGAGTGTGAGCCCCACGTTGGGCGCCACTAGCATTAACCAGCTACACTGGGGGTTCACACACACACACTCAGCTCTTTATTTCTGCTCTGTCAACCACTGCACTCTCAGTGCTTGTCTCCTCCGGTCTCAGAGCCCGATAGACTCCTCTCCTCCATTCTTAGTCTGCCTCTCCATCTCCGGCGTCTTGCACCTATAAAGTTCCTGCTGCTGATTGGGAATCAGCCTCTGGTGTGCTCTCACCGATCACACCCCTCCTGTGCTCTGCCACAACGGCATTCCCGGTGTATCCAGGGGTCAAGTCTAACAGGAATTCATTATCATCTCTGCCAAAATAACAACATGTTTTCATGAACTGCTAGATTTTGGCAGATTGGAGTCATTTTCACAAGGCAGCAAAACACTTTAGTCCTAACTAGCCGTTAGCTCTTCTGCCTTGTCAAATGTAAATGCCATTTTTCCAAACAGAGGCTTTTCTATAGCGATTATAATAAGGTTTATTTATAACTTTTACACAGAGACTCTTCAACATGGCAGAAAATTAAAGTTAGTAACATTTTTCAGACTTTTGTCTAGTTGTCGAACCAGAAAGCAAAGCCTGATTCTGGTGAGACGTTTCTAAGCTGCAAAATGAAAAATGAAAAGAAGTTTCTCTAGTCACTCCCAGTTTCTCTGTAACAACTCACCTGTCTGACCGCCTGCTGTGTGGCAAAAAACGCGTTGCAGTCCCTCCAGCGACATTTAACCGTTTGCAGATTCGGGTTGCTGTGATCTGTGACGAGATGATGCAAAAGATGCTCCGGGACGCCGAAGATCAGAGAGCAGCTCTGCCACTGGACGGGAGACGAATGCATGTCCATTAAAGTCCGTAAACAAATGCTGAGAGTGGTGTCGGACTCCAGCTCTTACCCAGCACCGGTGGTTCCTCATCAAGTTGAGTTTCACAGCCTGAATGGTGCCATCGTAACAGCCGGTGTAGATCTGTCAGGAATGATCAGCATTTATTTATCAGTATTCATGCATCTTTACGTAAAATAAATATGTGACCCAGTTTCAGACCACTTACCACACTTTTGTGCACAGCCATGCACATCACCATGTCACTGTGACCTCCATACACTTGCAGACGATCGTGGGACTGCAAACAGAAAAACACAGTTTTCAATTTCACCCCAAATTAAAACAAGGTTGCTTGAGTAAAGGTTTAACAAATAACATGAAGCAAAGCTGTGAATACCTGCAGCTCATAAACCCGAACCAGTTGATCCAAACACGCCGTCACCATCACTTTCCCCAAAATGACGATGGACGTGACAGCGTGACCGTGACCTTTGTAGATCCGAACCAGCTCACCCGTCTGCGAGTGAACAAGGGGGCAGAGAATCATGACGTTAAAAAGCAAAAACACGTAAACGAACCCCGTTAGCTGGATGATCTGAAGCTCTTACATGAATGTTGTGGGCGTGGACCGACGTGTCGCTGGAGCCACTGAAGACCAGGTCATTCACCACCTAAAGTAACAACTCATCAGGTTAAATAGATCCAAAATGAATCATTTATCTAAACATAGACTCATCTGTTCTTCTCGCCTTCATGCAGAGGACAGTCTTGGTGTGACCTTCCAGCGATCGCAGCAGAAGGCTGCTGCGGGCGTCGCGTACGCTGATGGTGCTGTCGTACGAGCCGACCAGCAGCAGCCGCCGCGCGCCCTCCTGAGTCGTTCCCAAACAGCTGACCCCTCGCGGGCCGTGGCACTCGAACACATCCAGCTCCTTCAGAGTCTGACGTTGGAAAGACAAAAGACAACAAATTAAGATGATTCCAATCACTTCTTTTTTAAATGCTCAAACTCACCTTCAGATCTAAGCTGATGACCGATCCGTTGGCGAGGCCGACAAATAAAATATTCCAGGCTATGTGCAAACAAAGGACCCTGTCTGGTAGTGAGATCTTCTCCAGACACTTCTGAGACTAGAAATAAAATTATGAAGAAAACATAAAAATTACTACAAGAAAAAGAAAAAACAAATATTTTGTGAGGCCTGCTACATATGAGGCTGTAGCAACATGTCTTTTGTTAAAGGGGATATACTATGAATTTATTTCTTCATGGTTGATACCAAACATTTTCAGCAATTTTATTCTTGGCATTTTCAGTACCTTCCAGAATGAGTCGTTTCAAGGTTTTTAAAAAAAAAAACAAGCAGGAGCTGGCCACGCCCACCCACCCCCCACTCAGGCTGCTATAAGCTGAGAAGCTCTGATATCCAGGAAGGGCTCAGAGTAGAGCCGCTGCTCCTCCAGCAGCTGATGAGAGGAGGTTCATGTCTACTTTCCCCGTCTGTGACATCACAAACAGGGACTTTAAAAACAGCTGGTTTCAGGCACATAATTCCTAAAACCAAACACTGACAGAAAACGAACGGATGGATTTCTTTCCACGTTTGGAGTGTTTATAGTGGCAGTAGAGACCCAAAAGTGAGTTTAGCATAATATGTCCCCTTTCAAAGCAAAAATAAAAAACATTCCTATTTTTTTTATACTATAAATTATAAAAACTGTCATGTTGAAATGATTTATGTTGTAGAGTGGTACCTTCAGGCTGTAGCAGCGGATGGTTTGGTCGCTGGACCCGGTGTAGAGGCGTGCCGGCATGCTCGGGGGGGACGACACCAGCAGACAGTTGACTTTATTTGTGTGACCGTGGAAAATCGCTTTACACTCTCTAGTCTGGAAGCACAAAATCACTTTATCTAATAAATAAATATGCCTTTTACTAAAACCTGGACAAAAGGGAGGGTGTGCATGTGTGTAAATCAGTTGAAATGGGCAGAAAGTGATTATTTGGCTCTGCGTAGACGTCTATGAAAGGGATCTCCAATCACCCTACCATCAGACTGTAGGCACGAGCCGTGTTGTCCCCTGAACACGTGTACAAGAGCCCGTTGTGGACCTGCAGGCCGTGGACCGGGCCTTCGTGACTTGAAAAAGCTCCTAAAGATGGCTCGTCGGCCTCGACAGACTCTGGAATAAAAATCTTTTTAAGCACATTTTCTTTGTAAAGTAAATCTAAAAACAAACGGAAGGCACGCGACTCACCTGGAGGTTTGTCGACGTCTTTTGAAGGTTGAAATTTGCTGAGAGGATAAACAAGTCGTTTAATTTGTGAAGAAAGTAAATGTTGCGTGGATGAAATGATCTAAACGTACCTTTCTGTTTCACTTTGCTGAGACGTCTGAGTGCTTGCAGACGTGAGCTCTACGCTCGCAGACGGCTCCTCCTGCTGAACCGGGCTCTCGCCGCCGGACTCGTCCACATCTATGACCTCCAAGGTGGAGGAGTCGATCATTTCCACCGAGCTGTCGCTCTCGTCGCCGCCGTCGCTCTTATCAGGTGTTGTCTTCTGTCGCTCAGGAGCAGGTTTGTCATTTCCTTTTTTGTGATTTCCTCTGACTTCTTCCACAGACTCGCTCTCAGATCGCTGCGGCTCCATCTGCATTTTCACCCTCACGACAGATGATTCAGTTGAGCTTTCTCCTGAGAGACGAGCAGTCGAGGAAGGAGGAGCTGCAGCCGAGTGCGACTGTTGAAGCAGATTTGAGGGAAACAAAGGGGCATCAGCCTGAACAAGTAAAGGACTGACTTCCTTCTTTACCGACACAACTGGGAGAGCGAGAGGAGCTGGAAGAGGTTGGGTGATAAATGATGCTGGGGTTGCAGCAGGTGGTTGCTGGCTGGTGGAGGAAGAGAAGGCACTTGAAGAGAAAAAGGAAGCTGACGACATGATGGGAGCAACGCCTGATGAGGAGGAGGTTCCTGCTGGACTGGAAGCTTCAGAGTAACCCCCTGGAAAAGAAACAAGGGTAAGGAGACCCGCAACAGCATCTTAATCACAACAGAACCCAACTAGAATAACTGGGTTTGTTCAGGATTCCAGAAATAATGTTCCTATTTTGGCTCCTCCTGTTCTATTTAAATGATACAGGTTGTGTACCTTGCATTCCCTGCAGGATCTCAATGCGTTTTGTTCTTAGACTGTTGACCTCTGAAGTCATCTAAAACAGAAAAAAATTTTTTTTTAATTTAACATCTAATAAAAATCATGTTTACGGGAAAATTTGGTTATTGTTAGATGATTTTTTCATTTGCACCTGTTCCTTCAGCAGCAGAAGTCTTTGGACCTCGGCGTAGGCAGCTTGCAGAGCGTTCCGGGCCTGGATCAGAGATGTGTCCAAATCCTGCAAGGAGCAGCTCAACTCGTCCTCCCTGAGTGAAACGGCCAACAGCTGGTCCATCTGACTCTGGTCTGCAGATAAATCAATGCATTAAGAAACAAAGTTTAAATGGATTTCATCAACAAAACAAAACAAGTGTTTTACTTAAAGCCAATTTGCAGTTTTTTTTAAACATAGTAAAATCTGTGAAATCAATCAAACCCACAAAACCCTAAATAAACCTGAAATTAATGCAAATAAAAATGAATAAATTAAAACGTTACTTTGGTACTTGATCATTTTTTTCTTATATTTTTTTGAATGATGGAGCTTTAATTTGCAGTTGCAAAAACCCCAAACAAACTAATACCCAGAGGATTGTATATTTATATTTATATGATCTTGGTGCACAGAAATTTTAACAGTTTTTTGATGATTCTTAACTAATTATTTGCTGTGAATCAGGGGCGGCAATATGGCAAAAACATCATATCCTGATTTTTTCTTACAGCAAAATCACATTTTTGGTTAAATTTAAAATGTATTGCTAAACAATACAACCACATTATTTCCATATGTTAAAAAAATGGCCCTAGCTGCTTTATGCTAACATGTGCTACTCATGCTAACATATTGCCACAGCTGGTAATTACGCTAACCTACGTGTAAACTCACTGTTAGGTTACGTTAACAGGCTAAAGCTAAAAATGACCAACAAGTAAACACATCTTTAACTTTACAAGCTTTATTTTTATGAACACACACTAAAGCGATCAGGCTCCGCGTGTGTCACATCTAAAACGGCCCCAGCGGAAACAGTTCTCAATCTTTTTATCAGACAAAATATGACAATTCTTCATTCTGTCGGCTGCAGATTGTCAACACACTCAAATCACTTTGTCATCACACAAACACTGCCGACACATTCATGTGGTCATTTGTTGAAATTACTTTAGCTCCGCCCCCTTAGACATGGTATCCTCTAAATAAAACACGGAATATCTGATTCTCACAAAACTTCACAGAAATGACATTTGTACACCTAAGAACTGCTCAAAAGGATTTTTTTGTATTTAGAAACAGCGCCCCCTAGATTTTTACAACCAGCTATATCTCCATAATGCAACATCAGATCCACACCAAGTTTTGTGTGCTTTGTTGTGAGTCATTGTTTAACACATCGGTTTGGTTACTGTACACCCCCACCCCCCCAAAAAGGAAGCAGCTATAACATCTGTTTAAAAGCTTGGCTTTTCACACAATTTTAAACACCGGTACTGGGAGCTCAGCAGACAGAGCACTAATGCCTGTTTTAGAACACAGTTTAGTAGCAAGCTTATAGGACAAGTTGAGGAGGGGTTGAGATGCTGATGATGTGGTGGTGCACATTGCTATATGACACATGGCCGACACCACCTTGCGCCACGGGGCAGGCCCCTTTAAAATTTCTTCAGGAATTTTCTAGTTATCATTATTATTAGAAATCCTTCATGATTTTATATCACCATAATGCGATACCAAACAACTTCATGTTGTGTGTTTAATTTTCTTTCACCGTAACTCCTAAATATTTTTATATAGAAAAAGAACTGAAGAACAAAGCAGAATTACCCTTGTTTGATTTAGTTTTCTTCTTCTTACTGGATCCACCATCAGCCTGCAACAAAACACAACGATGAGATTCCACCAAGAAAACTGGACGCTGCATCGGTGCTCCACAACATAAAACTCTACTTACCGCCATGCTATCATGTTTCCTCTTGCCACTACTCATCTCATCTTCAACGTTTGGTTCTTTCTTAATAGAAACTCTCGCTGCCTGAGATGCATCGGGCGTCTTTTTAGTGTTCTGAGAGACGGGTTGTGTCTCGGTGAGTCCGTCTTTTGAAGGAGGGACTGGAGGATTGTCTGACAGCGTCTCCCAGTGGAAGCCCTGAGACAGAGGCAGGTCAGCTTCCTGTGCAGAGCTGGTACCAGCCAGAGGACTTACCAGTGGAGTTCCAAACCTAAAAAATAATTTAAAAAGAGTGACGCCACCAACAGGAAAAGAACTAAAACCACACTTGAGTTACGTCTGTGTCCTCACCGCTGCTTGTCTCTTAAGTGCTTCTTTGTACTGCTGTACATCTCCTCCCAGTTGATTCTGCTCTTGGCTCCTGAAAAGCTCAACAACTTGTCCAGTACTGGTTTACTTGGAGTCACCTTCTTCCCCTGAGCTGATTTGTGGGCAATTCGGACCTTACGGGTGTTGTTCAGGTTGGGCTCAGAAGCTGTCCTCTCCCTTGCATGAGACTCTTCTTCCCTGCTGTTTACGTCTCCATCTGCTGCAGCCGAACTCGTCTGACGGAACCCACTTGTTTCTCGCCCAATGAGAGCAGAGGTTCTGGCCTGTGGAGAAAGAACCGCTGGAGCAGTACCTGCTGGTTGCTCCATCTCCATTTGATGCACGGCGCTCCCATTTGCCATCCTACTCTGCTTCCGGGCTTCCCGGTCGGCTCTGCATGGCTCCCTCACGCCGAGCTCCCTCCTGATTTGCTTCAGGACAGACGTGACGTCGATGTCTCGTACGGGAGCGGTTTTGCTCGCTGAAGCAGGCTGAGCCGAAGAGCTCGACTCTTCTGGCTGAGAGGAATCAGTTTTCTCACCTTGGATTTGACCGGCTCCCTTTTCAGGGATCAGACCACCAGTAGAAATGTTATTTGAAGAATAGCCATACTGTGCGTTGGAATAGTTGCCTGCGGTGGGTATTTGCATGTCAGCAGAACCCATTTGGTGGTGATTTGGCCCTTCAAAATGGCTGCTGACATGGTGGTGGTGGAATCTTGATTGGGGATGGTTGCTCAAATGGGATGGATAGCTTGCGTGATTGGCTTGAGGATAGAAGGAATTCTGATCAAATTGGGAATTAAAAGGCCAACCTCTCTGCATTCCTGGTGGGTAAACCGGCATCCAGTTTGGATTGTGAAACAGCGGTCCTCCGTCCTTAACGGGTCTTTGCACACGGAACATTTTGTTCTCCTTGTTCCGAGCAACCACACTGTTGCCTTCCTGACTGGAAGTTTGGGGTTGCCAGTTTTGCTTCTTTGCCTGCATATTTTTCATTCCGTCCTCTGTCTTATTGTTGGACACAAAAGTCATTTCCTTAGTGACGCCTTCCTTCGTCACATGCTTCTGTCCAGCTTTCTGCTTCGCTTTCTTCTTCTTCTTTTTCACCGCTTTCTTCCTATCAACACACACATTCAATTTGAGTCGTTTAAAAGAAAAACAACAAGCAAGAGTCAAAAACTTACGTGCTTCTCTTGAGCGTCTTGTTTCTCTCTATGACGTTTTTCATGATCTCAGGGCCCAGGGTCTTGTACAGATTGACAGGCTTAATGTTTCTGGTCTTCAAGCTCTTCAACCTGGCTGCGTGTTGAGATGTTGAGATGTGCTTCTTGTATTCATTCAACCCCAGAAGTTTGACCTGACATGCCTGGCAATCGTGACAGGCGTCCCTGTTAATAAAAAGACATAAAAAAGTGATAAAGAGTGGAATAAATTGCCTAAACAGTAAACACACGCTGGCCACTTTATTAGGCACACCGGTTGAATTATTGGTGACAGGTACTCACTTGCCCAGCACTGACTCCAGCTCCTGGTGGTGCCGCACGCTGTGCGTATGATCATGTCGCTCCTGCAGCATAAAGTTAGGATTAAACCTCATTAAAATATTTAAAACAGCAAAATGATTTTAGGTCATCACTATAAAGCCACTCACACTTTTTAAATGCCACCTGCGACACAAAAGACAGTAGACAGATTTTTTCTGGGAGACTTTTGGAGTTTGTTTATTTGCTGTTTTTTGCTTCTTCACCTTTGAGGTTTTAACTTCTGCCATTTCTGAACACATGAAATAAAAACAAGACGTTTTACAAATAACAGTAACATCCAAACATCGGTTCAACACAGATTTAAAACAGCAACATTTGGAGCGCATTTTATCAATAATACACAACAATCAAAACATCACAATGTGGTTCTGAAGCAGTTAGCGCTGTAGCCATAAGGTGAAACACGTTGGAAGTTAGCAACAGCTAAACAAGAACGTCTTTAATACGAGTCATACACATGCTTGACAAAGTCAAGGGCATCTAGCCAAGCTGTACACGAACGACTACATCTAGCAAAGTCATAGAAAATATATTGGATCAAGATTACCTTAAAATTTCACATGGTAAAAGAACCTACAGCTAATGTGCCGCCATATTTGCTAACGTTTTTTACGCACAATCTACGTTGACCAATCAGCCTTTCGCAAAACGCGGATACCGGAAGTTTGGAGGTGCTTATTAGATATACAAAACACATAGATGGGAAGAAATAGATTTTTTACCATTGCTGCCATGACCAAGATGGTTTACTGCTCTAATAAACGTCAGCTACCACTATTTTTTTGTACGGAAGAGGAATTGATGCTACAGAATGATAGCTAAATGTTAGCTGTTTACTGAGAAGTGTTTCTCTGCTTGGTTTTTATTGAATCTAAAATTATTTTAAGCTACAATGTGCGCGGGTTGTGTGCATAAAGAGTATCCGGACCGGGTAAGTGAAGGCTGTTTTGAACTTTACCGTAATGCAAGCTAATCAAGTTATTACATTCACAAATAATCATCAACAGATTGTTTTGTGGGTGTGCCCGAAATGATCTTTTCCCCCTTTTTCTTTCTTGTTCAGGGTAACACTTGCCTGGAGAACGGCTCCTACCTGATGAACTACCTGGGCTGTGCGAACTGCCATCAAAGGGATTTCGTTTTGATCAACAATAAATCCAGTGACGATGATGATGGGGAGGAAATAGTCACCTATAATCGTTAGTGCCGTGGTTAATTATTTTATGCACTTCTGACTCTATCTTGAAGGCTGTAAGCCTAGACATTTAACCCATATTTGGTTTCTAGTGTCCAAAGAAATCAAGAATTTACTTGTGTTTTTCTAGATGTGTGCAAGAACTGTGACCATGTCATTGCCAGACACGAGTACACCTTCTCTGTTGTGGATGAATACCAGGTGATCTATTTAGTACAAATAATGAAAAGTGTAACAGATTTGGCTTTAGTCTTACAGGTGTGTTTTATTGTCCAGGAGTACACTATGCTCTGCATGCTGTGTGGAAAGGCAGAGGACTCCATCAGTGTTCTCCCAGATGACCCCAGACAGTCTGCACCACTCTTCTAGACCCACCAGCTTAAAGCGGCTGTCCGGAGAATTTCTTTTATCCGATGGCACCATCTAGTGGCTGTCAAGCATATCGCACCAAGAGTCGTTGGCTTCGAATTTTTAAGATGGCGACTGCATGTTTCTTGTTTATGAATGTGCTTCTGTAGCCGACTAACAGAGCTAAAACATGTTGTTTTACAATTATTATTCTCATGTCATGTTGTGTTTTCGTATATTTATATTTTAAAGACTTGCTTGTCCGTGAAAAGTTCATCAACTCTACATCAGCTGAGGTGCTTCCTTAAATTTGAAGCGCGTAAGCGGTAGTCTAACGCTATTGGTTAGTTCTGGTTGGGCAGGGGGCGGGCTTAGCAAAATAAAAAAAGACATGTTGCTTACATTATATCAGAGTACACGATAAGACAATCATTTATACGGATTTCTGAAAAATTTATTTTACTTGACAGAATTTGTATATAAACAGTTTTTAACTTTTAAAACAAATAAGCCTAATTCTATGACCTTTTTCCTAATAACCTCCATTTATGAGTTTCATCAGAGCAAAAACCTAAAAATCTTGTTGCCATTTTAGACTGGCATCAATAAAAATTCATGATATGTGTTTTGTTCTGAGACTGTTGACCTCTGAAGTCATCTGAAACAGAAGAAACGTTTTTAAATTTAACATTTAATAAAAATCAGTGTTTATGGAAAAATGTGGTTATAGTTAGATTATTTTTTTCATTTGCTTCTGTTCCTTCAGCAGTAGAAGTTATTGGACCTCGGCGTAGGCAGCTTGCAGAGCGTTCCGGGCCTGGATCAGAGATTTGTCCAAATCCTGCAAGGAGCAGCTCAACCCTGAGTAAGATGGCCAACAGCTGGTCCATCTGACTCTGGTCTGCAGATAAATCAATGCATTAGGAAACAGAAAGTTTAGATACATAACAAGTTGTTTTTTGTTCACTTTATTAAAGAGGTCCATATGAAAAGGGTTTTTAGCGTCCAATAACCTACACACACAACTGTACGAGAGTGTCTTTCTAGACTACAGTTGGTCCAGAACACTGCAGCGCGTTTGCTAACGGGCACCCGTAGGTATGAGGATGTCACCCCGGTGCTGGCTTCGCTTCACTGGATTCCAGTTGTTTTTAGAGTTCATTTTAAGATCCTGGTGCTGGTGTATAAATCCTTAAATGGGATTGCACCTTCTTACCTTTCAGACATGCTTGTTCGTGATATGAGCCAACACGCCGGCTGAGAGGACGTTTGGAGAAGTGACAGGCCCTTTGCTGTGGCTGTGGAATCAGCTGCCTGTCAACATAGACAGGCCTCCTTGCTGGTGGTTTTTAATTCTTTTGTTCGCTGGCGTTTAACACCGCCTGATTGTTGTTATCCACTCTTGTTCGTTTTAAGCTGTGTTGTGTTTTATTCATTAATGTTTTTATTGTTTTATGTAGGCTTTTAGTGTTTTATCCTTGCTGGTTGTTTTTATCTGTACAGCACTTTGGTCGACAGAGTTGTGTATAAAGTGCTATATAAATAAAGGTGGAGTGGATTCTGCAATACAGCATGACTTGAGGGCACACCAGCACTCAAACATTAAATTTGCACCACACCATCTTGACAATCTGAGCATCCACCTCATTTACCATAACCTTGCTTACAGACCTCTAAATGCTCGTTGGCTAAGGTTTGTCACTTGTGCACATCCTTGTGCGCTCACAGACACAGTTGCTCTCTGTGTACAAATGCCCTCGCACGATGTAGATTTTCACTCGATGCAATGTTTGACACACATTATGGCATCCTTGTGAAACCATAATCAATCTACTAGGAAAAATGAGTCACCTAAATAGTAATCTATTGGTCTTTTTTGAAATTATGTTTCTTCCTGTCAGCGCAACACGGACTAAACGCGGCCTTTAGAGCAGTTTTTCCCAGCTGCCTCTGAGCCGGGAGCACCAACAATCAGACGGCTTTTATTCTACTCCTGTTTTCATCATGAAGCAATAAAATGCGAGTCACTGCTGGTCTACATTGGGATGTATTTGATCAGAAGCAGTTCAATAAAAATACAGATGCATCAGCTGATTGTACAAATAAATAAACTTAAAAAAAATGCAAATATATTCATGCATGTTTACAATAGTGTGAGTGCACTTAAAATGTACATTCTAATAATCTGCAGAACAAGATTTTTTGCATGGAGCAAAAGCACACTACAACACTAAGATATGCCAAAAATGAGCAATTCATTATTATAATAAATAAAAAGAGGCTGCATGCTTTGTACAGAAATGCTGATTTACACTGGTGATCATTATTAGTGTTTCCAATGGTGAGTACACGGTTTTATAGTTATTACCATTTTATTAATGGTACATATCTACAGTTAGATCTTTTTTTTTTACATTAAACTTGACTGTTTTGGTCTTGTTAGATCTGTGTAAGAGGAGTGAAATGAAAGGTAAACGTTGGCAAGCTTAAGATTTCCTCAACATTTCCCCCACATCCGAACAAATAAATAAATAAATACAATTTATCATACATTTTACATTACATACAGTACATTCCCTTGAGTGATGCCATATTTACACATGCTATCGGGGACTGGAGGTGAGGCGACTTCTCCCATCAGGTGCACATTCTGGATCAGTCATTTTGTGTGAGAGCAAAACTCATCGAGTCAATTTCCCAGAGCCTTTCCCCTCGTGAAGCAGACCTTTCCCTCTGGAGCTGTGGCTCCACTGACCCGGTTCTGTGACTCTGTACTGCGGCTGAGCGTGCCGGGGTGGAGGGGAGCCCGAGAGGCTGGACGGCGAGCGGCTGCGTCCCTGCAGCGCCCCGCTTTCGCGGAGCTCTTGCCGGGAAGGGGAGGAGCTCAGCGAGCGTTGCAGGGAGGAGGAGGAGCTGCGCGGGCGAGGAGGAGGGCTGAAGAGGAGCCCGCCTCGGTCCTGCATCAGCTGGGTCAGACTGGCCAGGAAGTCTGCGTCACTGGTGCTACTGGCACGCACTCTTAACCGCCGTCGTCTGGAGGACAGAACAGGGGAAAGAAATGTATTTTACTAAAATGCTCAACAGATTCCCTGCTGTGGTAGTAAACACAAACTATCCCTGATTAATGTTTCAAACATCTAACACATGCATTCAGACAGGAATGTTACTAAAAATGTGCTGCAGTAACATCTTCTACATACCTGCTATCCACACTCGGGCGGATGGGCGGTTTCCCAGGAGGAGGTCGAGGCAAAAACCTGCTTGTGAGCTGATCTGGTAGAAACGTGGCACTCACAGGACGAGGGATTTTACTTTTACTTCCTGATGAAGACGACAGGGAAAGAGGGTCTTCTCCTGCGTAGTCGGACCTGGAGCCCCGCTCTGACGAGAGCCTGTCTCTCAGCAGGGCGCAGGGCAGGTTGTCGCAGGATAGAGAGGGAGAGGGTGAGTGCGTTGGGGACCCGGGGGCTGGACTGCTCCAACGATAACGCCTATCCGCGTGCGGATCCCTGCTCGGGGAGTCCAAAGGGTTGCTGGGATCTCGTATCGGGATCCGACTCAGTCTTGGGGACAAGGGAGAGTCTCTTCTTCTGAGCAGGGCTGGAGGAGGAGAAGAGGAGACTGTGACGGTGCTCTCCACAGCGCCCCCCGCTGCGTCGGCCTGAGGCTGCTGATTCGGTTCGGAGGAGCGATCGGGAAGACCGGAATCACTCTCTGGATCTCTGTCGTTCGTCAGATGAGACGTAGGGCCTTTGGCGTGGCTTAGAGCCAGGACATCCTTCAGGTTTTCCACGGCGATTTTGTCAGATTTATAAGGTTGTTCTAGAGGTGCTGCATCACTCTTCTGTAGAGGTGACAGCGGCGCGCAGCTGGAGGACTGAGAGCAGTTAACAAGAAAAGGATAAAGAACAGCTTTAGAATGCTTTTGATTTTTGTAATTTCTCAAATATGTCAGATGCAATAAATTCCATAAGGGTAGCATTTACAGAAATGATTTTGTTTAAAGGAGTGGAACGCTCATTTAATCAATACATTTGGAAGTAGGTGGTGGAGTTGCTAATGCTAACTGTTAGCTTCTACTGGTTGGAAAAAGGGGTTTTCAATGTTCCACACCTTCAACTTAAAAATCTCAAACATTCAAAATTTCATTACCAGTTAGGAATATTTTTAATGACTGAAATAAGCAGACTTTCCTTGAATAATCCTAAAGTATCAGTACTTTTAAGGAGTATTTTCTAAGGCTAATTCCATATTTTCTTCCTCGTTTGTAAATATCTGTCATTTCTTTCTACAATATTTTATTCTTTGTTCTCTAAATTCTAATTTCTAAACATTTTTGCTGATTGTGTGGGGAAGAGCCGCCTGTTTAAACACAACAATAACACTAAGTGGATTAAATGAGTAAATATGGAAAATGCAAACTTCTCCAATTTAAAGCATTCTGTTTGGAGCTGACCTTAAACTCCTCACAGTACAACACCATTCTTGTACCTGCTCCATCTGGGCTCTTCCCATCATGACTGAAGGCATTTGTCCCAGCATCCCTGGCAGCCGCCGGTGGCCCAGTAACCACGTGCCAGGCATGGCCATCTGCGACAGGACGGGGCTGGTGGGCACCGCGGGGCTCGTCTGGCCATCCTGCGGCTCAGAGGAGTGATTCTCAGCTTCAGCCGTCACACAGGACCCTGGTTTGTTTTCATGAGCATCAGCTGGAGGCTTGCATCCTCCAGAGCTGCCGCCTTGATCCAGCTCCAGCATCACCCACTCATGCGAGTCTGCCTCCTGAGGAACGGGACTGAAGTTAACAGCCACAAAGCCACTGCTCGCTGCGCCGTCTTCTGGGTCGGGAGTTGCTGTGCCGGATTGCTCCTCGTTGCAGGACGGCGTTTGCTGCCCCTTTTCAGGTATGGATTTTTCTTCAACGTGACAAAGAACGGGTCGCTGTTTGCCTAAGCTGAAAACAAAAACAAAGAGAGATTGAAAGCATTAAGATATTTTAGATTTAATCATTTGCTTATTTTAATTTATACAGAGGACTTACTAAGCCTCAAGGAAGCGTTCGATGGTGGGTTTTGGTTCAGGTGCGAGCCTCTTCTCAAAAGCCAAGCTCTGGCTATGCCTCATCCTGCGGAGCAGCGGTGCAGCTCGGTCTAAGAACATGGTCTCGGATCTCACCCGTCTTGGGGAACTCTGCATGGAGCCAGTGTTGGGACTCTGGTTCCCCTGGTTCTGACTATTTTCATCCTCACTCATCACCTGACACGAACACACAGATGAAGTTCAAAATCTAGGAACAACGCAGTTGCATCGCGCCCAAAATATCGATCTTTGTCCGAATTTAAATGACGTCCCAAAGAATCTGAGAGACAGGAAGTGATGTTTGTGTGACTGTCTGCAGTAAGAGACGGCCAGGCAAAGTAAATTTATGTGAAAACAATATGGTAATGAATTCAGAACTCCGGGGACTTGAACATACAACGTGCTGACCGATGCATCTCAGCTGCATTAATATTCCAGCAGCTGAAAGCTGAAAGCTTCGTGCTGAAAGTTTACCGTAAACAGCCCCACTCTAACCTTCCTGATCATCGACTGTGCATGTTTATGGTTGCGGTTGCGGTCCATCTCTTCCCACACATCTGCACCGGGAGTGGTCGGCGTTGGGATGGGGGGACAGTTGTCAGCATCACTGAGGCGTTCCCCTTGAAGGACATCCTCTGTGTTTTCTCTCTGCAGCTCGCCGGGCAGCACTGAAGCGTTGGCCATGCTGTTGAGAAAAAAAAAAAAAAGGGAAGGTCACCCTGCAAGCTCTTTAATTTAGAGCAGTGATTTCTCCGGGTGCTGATCAGAAAAAGCTGCAGCTAGAGACTATCTGAGAGAAAATGCATTAACTGCTTATGAGGACGAAATAATACAAAGGGCTTAAATGGAGATAAAAAAGATAAGTGACAGGTTTTTTTTAATTTAAGCATCCAGGACCCGAGGTAAGCTGGGGTGAGGCGAGTGAGCTGCTGAGCAGTGTTCGCTGCGGCAGTGGTGGTCAGCATATCCTCTGAATCACATTTCTCCCAGTCGTAGGGGTCGTTCTCCAGCACGTTGTGGCTCTTCATGGCCTTCTCAAACACTGACATCAGGAGCTGTCTCATGAGAAAAAATAAACATGCATCAGCATTTGATCGCCACAGGAGAATGAACAGTACAGGCAAAAATTCAGAAAAACACGGCCAACCTGATAGTCAGGCTTAGTGAAGTAGTCCAAGGTCAGGATGTGATCCAGGAAAGTACTGAACTCTGACGGAAGGTGTTTCAGCATGAGTTTGTGGTCGTACGTCTCCTTTAGATTTCCTACTTGTTCCTGGAGCGAGAAGGTGGAAAAGTCATATCTCTGCGCGTCCGAACTCTAGATAGAGATAGCCACGCTAACAACGTACTTTGTCTTTAATTTTTCTCCAGGGAAGCTGGCCGACCATGAACTCAACCAGCATGTAGAAGAGAGACCACAGGTCATCGTGGCGACCCATCTCCTGCAAAAGCAGACACACGGGAAAAAGGAGTGGAAGTTACTGAGAATGCAAACGTTTGATGAAGATAAATGTGAACGTTGCTGAATTATTTAGTAGTTTACTGACAAAAGAATGCTAAATATATTGCATCAAGATGCTTTAAAAGTCAATAATGCAAATAGTTCTCTTGAAATTTCCAAACAATAACATGTTTACTGGAGCTTCCCAGCAGACTTTGGGTGAATTTCCTCCTGAATCCGCCCTCATAACGCTATTTGTGGTCAGAATTACCTTATTCTTGTGAGCGTTGATGGAGGCATATCGCACGGTTCCTCTGAAACCTGCCACGGGACGAGGCTGAAAGAGAATAGAAACTTAGTGCTGAAAGAAATATGAAATAAAGGTGGTTTTTGACAGAGATAATAGTTAAAAAATGCTTCTTTTAGTGAAGATAAAGTACTTACTGGACGGACTTCTTGATTGGAGTTGGTGAACTGACGAGCCAAACCAAAGTCAAGCATGTAGCAGCATCTGCAGGTACTAGCAAGTCTTCCCATCGCAAAGTTTGACTTCAGATTGAACAGAAAAACAAGTTTTGTTTTATTTTACTGTGTTAACAACTTTGTTTAGGAAATCCAGATGACTTTTTACACCTGCAAGTAAACTTACCGGCTTAATGTCACGGTGCAGAAAGCCGACAGAGTGGATGCTTTCGATGGCCTCTAAAATCTGCTTGCCCAGTCTCAGAGTTGTAGAGACTGAAAAGGTACCACGGGTCATTGTTCTGCGCAAATCGGCCAGATTCCTTCCCTGTGGAGCGAGAAAAGGGCATCAGAGGGAAGAAGTGTTGGGAGAACATGATGAAACCTGATCGGTGAGGAGCTCACCTGGAGTTCCATCACCACGTAGTTGAAGCGATCGTTCCTGCCACAGCCCACAAAGCGGCACACGTGGTCTTTTCCTGTCAGAGAAACTGTGTTTATACTAGACAACATCTCTACTTCTACTAGTTGTGGTAAAAAAAACACAGACACAGCATATTAAACACAATCACAAAGTGTCAAATAAGTCAACAATTAGAGGAAATCTAAAAAACCCAGCTTGACTTTTGCCCTTCTGATTAGTTCAGTGTTTTATTTCTGGCACGTAACCATAGCATCCTGAGAAACGTCTCTGTCTGAAAGCATGACTTACCCTGAAGTTTCTTTAGCACGGCCACCTCCATCTTTAGCACCTGTTTAGGTTGCTGGGCGGACTCGACTTTTAAGGCAACGGTGGCCTGGCTCAGCTGATCCAGAACTTCATAGATCTCCCCAAAGCCGCCTCCACCTATCTTCCTCACCTGGAATTAAGGTGACATTGACTGTTAAGGCAGCAAGACAAGGTGATCAGCTGATGCTTCTGCCTTTAAAACCACTCACCACTTTCCACCTGTCCCTGACCACATCTCCCACTGACAGGATGTCTGTGTGCTCCACGGCTCCACTCATCCTGGGTCTCAGCTGCAGCCTTCACCTGGCATCAAGCTTTTCACTGCAAACAAAGATAGCTTTTGAAATCCACCAGTGAGCTGCTAAAGATACACAGAGCTTAACAGAACAGACAGGATGTTACTGCGCTCTGACAGAAACATGCCGACTGTTTAGACGGCATCTCACGTCTCTAAGGCTGCTTTAACGCGTTAGCTAGCAGATATTAAAACAACACTAGCGGTTGTTGGTATGTCTGCAGCATTTATTCAAAGCAAAAACACAGCTACTACAGCACAGCCGCAATCACTGAATACCAATGTTTCACACGTCGTCTAAAAGATAACGTAGTCTAAAGATATATCTGATGTTAACAGCGGTCAATCCTGCGGCGGCTAATTAGCATCTTTCCTTATGGATATAACCGTTAGGAGGATAACCCCCTCCGGCCGCTCACCTCGCTTCGGTGTACCCTCGTGACACCAGTTAGTTCATTAAATCCAAAAAGTCTCCATCCCCTCAATTCGCTCTGAGCCAGACGAGCCATTCCAAGCAGCTGTTTATTTAGGAAAAGTGGTGGTGAAGCATAGCAGCTAAGATTAGCTACCGCTAGCGAGCAAGGATAGGGAACGATGCCTTGTCGGTGACGTAACACGCCTTGAGTGTTCTGATTGGTCAGGAAACTCCTGCATCCGAGAGGCGCTGGAGTCCTCTTAGGTTTATGGCAGGCTGTTGTAATAATCAAACCCAAATCCTTCACTACTTACAGCTTTACTCATCAATAATGCAGTGAAGCTTGATTTGATTCACGATAGGATAGGGTACGATGGGATGGATTATTACAAGATAAGATTATGCTTCTTCATTTTGCATTTTTTTTTGACTTGCTATTTTAACCATTTTTCTTAAATATTTAACCCTTGCAAAACTGAGATGATCTAAGGTGGATTGCAGATTTACAGTTGTGTCATGATCAGCAAGATCTCTTAGAATAACAGGCCCGTGGAGCTGGCTGAGTCTAAATTGACAAGTCAGTTATAAAATCCAGCAATAAAAAATAACGGTAAATAATTAGAGCAGCTGACCGATTGAGAGTGACTCGATTTTTCAAAAACCAAACATGTCAAGCTTGGGGCTCAAAAGCAGTATTTCACAAATCAGTTAGTGAGATCAAGGTGACCATGTGCTGAGGTCTATTGATCAAAATGAACTGAGAACGCTGCAATTTATTTTTATTTATTTATTACCCGTAAGAAGATGATTATTTAAATGACATAAAATGTTGTTAGTAGGATTCTGATATTGTTTCTCAAACTTTCTCAGCTTCTGAACCCGCAAAATAATAAAGGCAAATCATTATGAATTGTACAAACATTGCTCAAAAGCTGAATAAACAAGTGAATATAACCGGCTTCAACTCTGCTCACACAACATATTTCTATTTTTCACTCTTATTTATATTCTTTACACCAATTATAGTGAACAATCATTTTTTCTTTATTTTATTTCTGTAGATAATAAGCTTGATGTTTCATGACCCACATTTGGGAACCACTTCACTATTAACAGGCTTTTAACAGAATACGCTCTCAAAACGACATTATTTTTTTAAGTTATAGCGCATAAGAGATTGCGTTAAGGTGTTTTATTAACAAAAAATAAAGAACAAGCTTGAATTTCACCTCAGCGTGTCTAAAATCTCGACTTCACCCTATAAAGAGCTGTCCGTGTGATGAGACCCCGCCTCCGGGCCGGACGCAACAACTAAACAAGCGCACGCGGATACAGCGATGGGCGTGGCCAGACGATGGGATTGGATAACAGGATGTGAATCGAGCTGTTTTGGGGTGAGGCGGTGCGTTCGCGGACCTCCAAGTTTTTGCGCAATTACGCAGTTTCGCAGCGTTCCAAACAGTGCGGATAAGCCTCAGCGGCCTTTTTGACATAGCGGAACCAAAACGCAGCAGTGCTGAAATCCGAGGAAATCCCAACAGCAGCCGCAGCACGGCAGCATTTTCACACAGTCGCTGCCTCATGCGTGTTTTACCCGTTGAGACGGCTGTGAGTGTGTATCGGGGGGAAAGTTGTGGACATGTTTTGCTGGAAGTGTGCATTTTTACGGATGCGGTGCGCAACATTGGAACAACGACGCTGAGGAACCTTCCGTGCCCGTCGGGACTACTTCTGCGGGGTATCTTTCCGTGTTATCGCTAAGTCGCCATATTGTGCGCAGTCAGTGAAACTCGATGGGAAAGTTGTCAGAGTTATGACATTCGCTGCGCACAAACCCTCCATGGAGCTGCGTGCAAGTCGACTTTGATCGAAACCAAAGGGACTCCATGGAGCAGCTCGGGGACTATTCTGATAAGGTACGCGCACCTTCCTGAATAATGCGCATTAATCTGCGGCGTTGCCTGACTGCACGCAGCTCCTCTGACGCTTCCTTATTGCTTATTTGTAACATTGCATTACTGGCTATCGCTCGGCTGATTGCACGAGCCCCTTCGTTTCCTGTATTTCTTGTTGTGCCAAATGGCAGCTCCTCTGCGGGCGCTTCCTGTTACCTGCTGCCTCAGAACTTCAGCTTGTAACGTCTCCTCTGCACGCACCTGGTCGCGTACGTCAAAACACAGTTTTGATCCTCTGCCCTGCGTGTTCATTTCACTTTTCAAACGGGGCTGTGTGCTAGTGTAGGCCTCAGTTTCCTCTTTGCTGCTGGCGACTGCATGTCGACTAAACTCTTTATGCTTCTCCTCCTATAAAAACAAATTTATGACTCCTCTCTCTCTGTTTCTCATAAGGTCTGGCTCCCTGAGGAAGATGAGAAGAATGGACAGCAGACCTCTCGTATTTAATTGCTGAGAAGTGGGCTGCATGTTCCCCCACCCTGCACTTTCCTCTGGGATTTATGTTTCCTCCCAGATCCCTCTGTATGCACAATTAAAAGAATTCCACGAGCACACTACAGAGGCATTACCCAAGTTTTGAACGCTCAGAGATTCATACTAAGGACAGCGTCATCATCTTAAGAATACTGCTATGAGTCTTCCGCCTCAGGTTAATACTGACAAGAGCAAGCATCAGACTCCAGCCATGAAAGAGGGCGTGCAGCATTCAGGGGAGGTTTATTATGGTATGGGCCCTCCGGTTTTAAAGCCGAGCCACGGCGATTCTGCCAGCAGCTCCGGTGCGTACAACCCAGACAAAGGGCACCAAAGTCTGCCGCACTATCAGCAGGGCGCGCCGGTAAAGTGGATGCAGGACTCCTTACAGGCGTCCAGCTGGTCCCAGGAAGCTCCCATGCAAGCCTGGGGTCAGAACTTCGGCCCCTACATGAGTGGTGTGAACGTAAGGGATCAGATGGCCTTCCACAAAGGAGTTCACGAAGGTGTCACCATGCCGATGGGAGGGGAGAACCAGTTGCCGGCTCCCGTAGAGCCGTACAGAGATGCCGCCCAGGCTCAAACTCAGGGGAGGGGGCTTGATTGGGAGCAGCATGCTGCAGCTGCGATGCAACAGGCTCAGATCCAGGCCTACCAGCACAGCCAGGGTCAACCTCACGTGCCCCCTCACACGCTGCAAGGGCCCGTTCTGCAGCCTTTTCAGGCATTGTTCAGACCCAACAAGCAGCAGTTCCCGTCTAGTTATTACTCCGTTTTCCCCGGAAACAAGACGATGATCTACGGAGAGCAGCCTAAACCTCAGCAGCAACTTCTTCACCCGATGCAGCAGCAGCAACAAATGCATCAGCAGCAGCAACAACAGCCACAACAACAACATATGCACCAGCAACATCACCTTCAACTGCAGCAGCAGCAACACCAAATCCAACAGCAACAAATGCAGCAGCAACAGCTGCAGCAGCTGCAGCAGCAACAGTATCACCAACAACAACAGATTCAGCAAATGCAGCAACAGCAGATACAGCAACAAAATGTTCCACAGCAAGAGAAAACACAACCTCAGGTGCAACCGAAGCAGCAGCAAACCCAAAACTTTGGAGCGTTTCAGCATCCCGAGCCTCGTCCGGCTGAGTCTTGGATTAAAAAAGAAGAGGTGCAAGCAGAAGAGCCACAGCTGCAACCGGAGGCCCAAACGGGAGAGGCTTTACTAGATCAGGGCTCCGAGAAGGTCGACGCGGCGGCACAGCCCGGCCCTCGGCGCTCACGTCGCCTTTCCAGAGAGGGACAGTTCCCGCTGGGTCCCCCTTCCACAAATATCTGGTCTCAAGCCACCAAAGAGACGTCTCCGTCCCAGAATGGAGTGATTCCTGCTGCAAGAGGAGGCGAAAGCCAGGCGGCATCAGGAGGGGTCATACAGATCACCCGTCGAAGGAGGAGAGCGTCCAAGGAGATCAACCTGGAGACTTTGGCCCAGAAGGCGTCAGAAATGGAGTTTCTGCCCGCTAAAGCGATTAAGGTGTTTAAAAACTGTAACTTACAACAGAAAAAAAGAGTTAAAACAGGCCGTGGGCTAACTGGGAACAGCAACGGTTGCCGATTTTTGCAAGTGACAGCAGATTTTTGAATCTCACAAACGGCGGAGCAAAGAGGAAGAGCCGCGTTTCAATGCAGAACTTCCCTTCGGTTTACAAAATCCCTTCTTATGCTTGTTTATCCGACTGCTACAGCTGTCCAGCCTCAGCCGCTGAAGGTGGTTGCAGGACAACCGAGCAGCTGCTGCAGCAACAGATAGAGTTCAGGCTCTTCCATTTTGGATTTATTCACCATTAAGGAGGCGGTTATTGTCTTTGGGAGAAAGACGATCCCGTCGCTATTCAGGATTTAGAATGTTTACAAAGTAGGCGGAGCCCCCACCGAGACGAGTTTAGTTTTCTTGTGTAGCAGCTTTTGCTACGAGGAAGGTAAACAGTCAGACGCAGGTTCTGGATTTTGGTGCACACCGGTTAGAGCAGCTGCATGTCTGCACACCTCCACATTCCTCAGGCCTTTTTCCCCAGTTGCTCGGCGGAGGCGGGGAGGGGCCGGGACCTGCAGGGCTACACTCCCGTTCTCCCCAAACAGGTTTTATCTCAGCTATTCACGAGCCAGAGCGGTTGTTCTGTGGTTGGTTAGACGCACATTTCTGGATGAAGAGATAAAGATTCATCGCTGTGATGTCATGTTTCTATTTGAAGTAATAAAGGCGATTTAGGCGTTTCACCGCGAGCGTAATCAAACTTTATTTAATAGAAATATCAGATTCATTCTCATATTACAAATGTGTCCCATTTGTCCTCATCCTCTGATTTTGTGTCTCAGACAGAGGACGGCGCCTCCATCACGCCGCTGGTCATCCCCGTGTCGGTGCCCGTGCAGGGGGGCCAGGCAGAAGCCGTGGGCGACTGGCCTCAGGGGCGCCTCGGCCCGGGCGAGCGGCCCGCGGAGCCGGCGGATCGCAAACCTTCTGTCATCGTGGCTCGTCGCCGATCGCAAAAATACACGGTCGCCAGGAGCTTCAGCCAGGTTGGTTCTCGGAGATCGATTGTAATAATAACGGTGTAAATCCTTCCACACGTAACCTCAAAATCCAGGTTGTCACGGCAACCAGAAAACTCACAGACACCGCAGTGTTTGTTTTGAGCACATTTGCTGAAGAGATGAGCCTCGAGGTCTTGGAGCAGGATGAAGTTTCTGCTAAAATCCAAAAAGAAAGCTCCGTGCACTCACTGGATTTAGTTTTCACAGGTTGGAGTGAAAATCTGGTGCATTTTTAGGACAAATCAACACCTGATTCTCTTGTTTTGATGAACGATTCACTTGAACAGTGTTTAGGTAAAAGAAAAACCCACATAATGTTGCATCGCGGCGGTTTAGTGGACGGCTGAAAAGGGGTCAACATGTCTGACACGTGCGCCACAATCTTGTTTCCTTCCAGGACGAGGAAAACGATCCAGGACAGGACGAAGACGGGAAGTCCAAGTTCAAGCGCCGGACTCGTCCGGAGCCTCTCATCATCCCTCTTCCCAAACCCTCCACCCTCATCCCCGCGTCCGTCTACTCCAGCATCACTCCCTACCAGAGCAACCTCCGCTCTCCGGTTCGCATGCCGGACAACCCCCACGCCCCGCCCCCGTACACGCCTCCCCCCATCCTGTCGCCGATCCGAGTGGGAACGGGGCTCTACTTCTCCGCCTTCCTCAACACCATCGCCGTGAGCAACCAGATCCTGCCGCCGCCGGCGACGCCGAAGTCTGCAACGTGCAGCTTGCTGCGTTCCGGCCATTCTTCAGGTTCTCGGATAGATTGAAACCATTCTGCTTTTTATTATTATTGTTCTGGGATAATAAATAATTTGTTTCTTTTAGTGAGTTCAGAAATCACACCTCCGGTCCTGCCCCTGATCTCTGACGCCACACCCGTGTGCCTGGAACCGTAAGTCCAGGATCTCAACGCGTTTCTGGTGTTTTTGGGGCGTTTCTCACGCCTCCATTTATTTTCACATCCAGGCGGATAAACATCGGACAGCAGTACCAGGCAGAAATCCCTGATTTGCAACAGCTGCCTTCCTCCCGGTTGGACCAGCACAAAGCCGACTTGGTTTGGGTCCCGTCGGATGAATCCAAGCCCGGAGCCCAGGAGAACAGTAAGACTCTCCCACAGAAGGAACCGCTGCTCCTGTCGCCCGTGCGTGTTTGTGACTGCTCTCCCTTTCCTCCCCAGTAGAGGATCTGATGAACATGGCTTGTTCCAGTGTTTTGAGTGGAGGAGGAACCAACCAGGAGCTGGTTCTACACTGTTTACATGAATGTGGAGGCAAGATCCTTGTGAGTAGAGTGACTAACAGTGATTCATTTGAGCCGAAACGCCTGCTGCAGCACGTTTATCATGCATTCTTCGAGTTTATTTTCACTGCTCTTAAAAAGTTATTTTGTTAAACTCCCTGCAAAGGAAACACTGGAGCGTTTGATGCTGCAGGACTCTGTTTTCCCCAGAGGTCACCACCTGGAAGGTTATCACTACTCAGGTGAAAAAGCTACATCTCTGCCTTTTCTGTATTTTGTCATTTTTTTAGTTTCCCTCTAAATGTTTTCTGTTTTCTCCCCCAGGCGCCGACAGCTGGTCTGCAGAGGAGAAGTGTTACTTTAATAAGGGGATCAGCGCCTACAGGAAGGACTTCTTCCTGGTGCAGAAACTGGTAAAGTCGACTTTTTTTATCCAAAAAAAACAAACTATTAATCTGGTTTTCATTGTGGATTAGATCATTTATTGTTTTCAGACGTAATGAGAAACATGCTTTTGCAGACAGGAAGGAGATGGTTAAAAAAAAAAAAAAAAAGACCCAAAAGGTTGAAAAGAGAAGATAATCAGACTGAATAAATCACATCCTCTTTGCGGCAGGAAGTCTGGTTTGTAGAAACATCAGCAGTAGCAGTCATGCCTCCCACGACCGTAGCAAAGGAGCACTTTTTAGGGGCTCTAGGAAAGTCTTACATCGTTTGCTCTTGCCTTAAAGGTGCGGACTAAGACCGTGGCTCAGTGCGTGGAGTTCTACTACACGTATAAGAAGCAGGTGAAAGCCGGACGAAACGGCAACTTGACCTTTGGCCCTCCTGATTCACCGCTGGAGAAGCACTGGGACACAGCGGTGGACGTCAAGGTAGAGCCGACTCTTTCGTCTTCTTTTTAGGCAGAAAAATGGCAGATCAAACGGCGATCAGTCAAGCTGATGGCGTGGGAAAAGCAGAAGTGATGATAAAGAGGAAAGCAGAGAAGAGGAAGAGATTTTCTTTTAAAGAGAATCAGATGTTTCTGATTGATTGCAGAGCTCGCAGCAGCCGAAACCGACTCAGGGAGCGGCGGACGAGGAGGACGACGAAAGCCACGAGAGCAGCCATCAGGCGAGGGTTGCTCACTCACTACAGGTTCATGACTACGTGAGTATTTTAGAGCTACTTTTACACCAAAAACTGCTTTTTTAATGTACTTTTACACGCGTGTGTTGGTGTTGCTTCAGGCAGGAACGGTGCTGGTGATCAAAGGGCCCGACGCGGTGAAAAAAGAGGTGGATCACTCAGCCGGACCTCACAGGCCTCGAGCCGATCCTGCAGCAAAGAAGCCCAAAGCGCCGGCGAAGCCCCCGCAGGATCCAGACGCAGTGTTTCCGTGCAAGAAGTGCGACAGGTGCGGCTTTTTTGGACTCTTTCAAAGATATTTTCTATTATTTGGACATTTTGCTCATGCAGACGTCTCGTTTGTCTCTGAACTGATCACACAGCGGCACGAATTAAATGTAATTTTCCTGGTTAATATTTAAAAATCCCAGTTTTTTTTTTAGAGATGCGCCGATTCTGGTTTTGAGGGTTAAACACTAATAATTAACAAAGTACTTAAAAAAACAACGATGATGCATTCACTGACCTGAGGAAACAATCAGACATTTGAATTTCAGACTGGCGGATCATGCTGCTCACCGACTGAATCTTTTGGTGCATCTTTAAAAAATGACAAATTATTTCTTATGTGATGTTAAATAAAATAAAAAGTCGTTTTTTATATTTAGATAAATTATAAGCATGACTCAAATTTGGCAAAAATCCACCATCTTTGTTATTGATGATTAAAAAACAAGATATAATTTTATTTTGTGTAATAAAAGTGATGGTAACTTATATCAAAATGATTATTGTAAGTTTTGACATTTCATTTATTCAAAAGATAAAATATGTCGTTATACTAATAGACTTATGCTAAAATGACAGAATTAAAAATTTTAAATTTTTAAAAATTAATTTAGATTGAAAAATGTCAGAATATAATGTAATATATAATTAAAATAAAAATAACGTAATATATCTGTTTTCCAGTTCCTTCATTAAACCACTAGGTGTCACTGTGGAGCAGAAATTCTAATATTTAGATTTTTTTGAGTTTCTGCTATGACTAGCATACATATTTTGTTATTATACGACATGTTTGCTTAAAATATTCAAATATCCTGTGTTTTACATTAAAAAATAAAACAAAAGGACTGGAAAAAGAAAGTTCCTGCACTGACATTTGCACATTTTGCAGCTTCCCAGAGCAAAACAAGGGGTTAAAGTCACGATGGAAGTCTATTAAATGCATTTTCTGTGTAGCTTTCAGCTTTAATGTAAATATTAATTCGATTGTGTTTCCATTTAGGGTGTTTTATAAAGTGAAAAGTCGCAGCGCCCACATGAAGAGTCATTCTGAGCAGGAGAAGAAAGCTGCAGCGCTGCGTCAGAGGGAGGAAGAGGAGCGGGCAGCGGCTCAGGCTCGAGCCAGGAAGGCGGCGGCGGCTCATCGGGGAGGAAATGGAGAAGCGGCGGCAGGGCAGGGGGAGGTCAGCAGCCAGGAAGACTCATCTGAAGTACAGGATGATGACGATGAAGACTGGCACTGAGCAGCAAGCAAACGAGGACAAAAAAAAATCTCGTCAGGATTTGGAATTTTGTGCCAATAAACTGTAAAAACGAACAAAGAGAAGAAAGAGTTAAAAGCCTCCTGAGAGGCGGAATAAGCACAAAGAAAAATGCTTTTTGGTGTCTTCCTGTTCATCTTTTCTGACCAAAACTGTCTCAGTTTCACCGTTTTTACACCATCAGTCACACAGAAATCCTTCTTTTCATTGTAAACGCGCTTTTTCTGCATCAAAAATGACCTTTTTTATATCTTATTTAATTGAAAAAGTCAAACTGAATTTTACTTTTATGGTTGTTTAATAATATATATCTCAGTAGACGATCAAAGGCTCCTGCCCTCTTTGGTTTTACGGCAGAAGGGCTCGTTTTACGGCAGAAGGGCTCGTATCTAAAACCCTCCCAGATTATAACGGCTGGTTTGTTGTACACTTTATTTTTACAAGTTTAAAAAAATGAATTTTTGAAATGAATGTGTACAAATAAAAGTATATATGAGATTACTATATATTTATGATACAGCATTGACAGTGATTCGTTTTGGTAATGTAAAGAATGTTGGATTCAATATGAGTGGAAAGTTTAAGTGTAATAAAAACAGTCTTTGTTCAGAGGAGTGGACGGTTTATTGGAACAACCAGCAGGTGGAGACAAACGCTGAGTTTGGTCCCGCAACACAAAACCAGACAAATCCATCATTTATAAGGTGTTTTAGTTTCTTAGCGTGGGATGATTGCAGGTTAATCAGTCACCTTTCCTAGAAATCCTAGACAAATTGTGAAGATTTCATCAAAAACTGACAGCAAACTGCAAAAATGCTAGTTTGCAACAAAAAAATCAAAATATATTTAAAAAAATGCAATCACCAGATGCAGAAAATATTTTAAATCTAGTGTTGCAAAAGAACGTTTCAGAATTTAATGCACAAGTTCTAATAAACCACGACCCTGACGACCTCTACCAACCCGATGGAAGCTTTTTGTGGAGCAGTGATCGTCCTAAATCTTGAGATTCCTTCTCTCAGGTCTCCGTGATCCAGACAGGCTCCACAGGTCTGTCATTTTTGGATTAAGGAGCAGAAACTCACAGCCAGGCTGCATCGATCACTGCTGACATCATTCAGCCATTAAAAAACTCACTAAATGCTTATTTTTCCTTGGAGGATGAAGAAACCTGCTTTTGGGTGTAATTTAAAGGAACGATCTGGTCATTTTTAAGTGATGATCGGTTATTTATCTGCAGCAGGGTGTCTAAACCTGGTCCTCGAGGGCTCCTGCTCCAGTGTTTAACCACTGTTCAGCCCTGCAGAAACCTGTTAATCACCCACTGATTAGTTACTCAGAGAAACCTCCATTCTTTAGCTGACTTTTGCAGAACAGCTGGCATCATTCCTTCTAATATGAACACTGGAAGTCTCATAAATCAGTTCCACTTTATCCCAAGTTCCCAAAGCCTAAGAAGGATCCTCTCTATGGAGACCGATCCGCCTTCTTAGCAATGATTATAAGATCCTAGCTCAGATTTTACAGCTAAGAGACACACATCCAACCACACTAGACTTGTTCTTGACCTGATTGATTGTGCAGATTTGAATGACGACGGCAGTTTCAATCAAGTCTGATTTCCCACAATAAAGAAGGAAAACAAGTGTGACATACAAGCTCTGTTTCAGAAAGATTAAACTCGCATCTCAATGGAGTGATTTCTTATTTACGAACAAAGTTAGATCTCATTTAAAACACAAAATGATTCTGATGTTATTTGTTCATTTAGTCATTTTCAGACAGAAGAAATTTCCTTCATTTAATCTACTATAACAGTACTTTTGCACCTTTAGTGTCTCATTGGGTGATTTTACTTCTTCTAATGCTTCATTCTCTCGTGGGTTTCCCCAGGGTTCTGTGTTGGGCCCGTTGTCGTTTTTCATTGTACCTGTTCCATTTTTAAGAAACATGGTTGTCATTTTCACAGCTGATACCCAGGTATGCATCCCTTTTAACAGGGGCCAGAATGTGTTGTTGAGGTTTGACTGGATGTTCTCTAACATCTTTCTTTTTAATGACAAAAACACAGAGGTTGTGGTTTTTGGTCTTAGTGTTTTGTTGGAGGACTGTGCGGTTGACCTTGGTCCGCTTGCCTCCTTCTTGAAACCTAATGTGACCTCCCTGGGTGTCGTACTGGACGGGGATCTTATCTTGGACAGTTTGATCAGTGCGGTGACTAAATCTAGTTTTTATCAACTAAGGTAAAGAATTTGCTGTCAAAACAGGATTTTGAAATGGTAATTCACGCTTTTATTACATCAAGACTTGATTACTGTAATTCATTGTACTTTGGTGTTTCCCAGTCAGTTGGTGCAGAATGCACGTCTGCTCACTGGGACGAGAAAGACGGAGCATATAACTCCAGTCTTGGCCTCACTGCACTGGTTGCCTGTTCGTTTTAGAATCCAGTACATGGTACTTTTATGGGCGTTTAAATCTCTGCATGGTCTTGCTCCAGGTTACATCTCTGAGCTACTGGTTCTTCACTCCGCTTCACGGTCTCTGAGGTCAGGTCTGAGGTCAGGTCTGAGGTCCTGGAAATCCTAAGAAGGAGACATACGCTCAGAGGTGATGGGCTTTTTTAGTAGCGGCCCCTAGGCTTTGGAATGCGCTGCCTCTAGGTTAACATCTTCTCTGTCCTGACTTAAATCTCTATTGAAAACTCATTTTCATTCTTTGGCTTTTAACACGTCATGAGATTCTTTTAGTTTTATGGTATTTTTATGACGTGTATTGTTGTGTGTTTAGCTTTTAATTCATTTCTGTGAAGCACTTTGGTCAGTTTTATACTGCTGTAAGGTGCTGTACAAATAAAGTTGACTTTGCTTGAAGTAAAACAGCTTTTGTGTTCAGTAAACTGCCAGCGTGGTGCATTCAATGTCCTCAGAGGGACTGCTTCATCCTTGAGTTTCTTATAAATCTGGTGAAGTTTTCATTGGACATAAATTGTTCTGCTTGAGCTCACGTCTTATAATAAAAGCCAGCTCACCTACATGGAGATGTTGAAACGGGGAAGAAGAATAGAACATTACACGGAGGAGTGACGAGACAAGGCCAAAACTCTAAATCTGTCACTGAAAGACGAACGAGAAGATCAGCTCTCCTCCAGCATGGCCGAGGTTAATTTGGTGTCAATCAGAGAAGCGGGTTAAAGTTATTTATGTTCTGATCTTCTGTTGTAAAAGTTGGATTATTTTCTAGGTGTAAAGGTCAGTGTTAGACCAAGGTCCAGAGATTTTTACATGAAAAGGGTTACTTTACTTAAAAAAAAGCTTTTTTCCCCTCTTTTAAATAATTTAGTGAATCATTTTGTAATTAACTATAAGATTTTTTATCCACCGGTTGTAAACTAACATAGAAAAATTAAACGTTTTTAAAAATTTGTTTGTAAACAGAAAAAAAGTGAATTTTTTATCTCCAAAAAGAGCCCAAATAATTCTGTATGATCACAGAGATTTATAATGGAGGACTCATCCTGCCAAAACGGGCAATAAACAAACAAATACATTTAGAAAGAATAAATAAATGTTAAAATAAAATGTTAAATAAATACATTTTAAAATAAAATAAAAAATTAATAAATGTTGAAATAAAAATGTAAATAAATAAATGTTAAAATAAAATGTTAAATAAATACATTTTAAAATAAAATAAAAAATTAATAAATGTTGAAATAAAAATGTAAATAAATAAATGTTAAAATTAAATCTTAAATAAATACATTTTAAAATTAAATTAAAAATTAATAAATGTTGAAATAAAAATGTAAATAAATGTTAAAAAATTCAAATAAATAAATGTTGAAATAATATTACAAATTAAGTTTTAACTAAATGCTGAAATAAAATTAAAAATGAATACATACTGAAAGAAAATTTCAAATGAGGAAATAAAAATGCAAATAAACATTAAGTCAGAGAATTAAAATAAATGTTGAAATAAAGTAAAAAGTAAACAAATGTAATAAAATTTAAAATAAACGTGTGGAAATAAATTGTTATAATTATTCCATTATTTACAAATAAATTCATTTATTTTCAGTTTTGTTTACTCAAATTTATTTATTTCCTAATTTATTCATTTTTAATTAGTATTTTTTTACATCTTTATTTCCCCAAATTTAAATTTTATTTCCTTTTATTACTTATGTCCTGATTCATTTATTGGCCGTTTTAAACCATAATTTACAGCCTTTAATCTAAAAAGTCTTCTCTACATTACAGAAAGGACGCTCATCATCTTCATTAGTGCTGCTGTCATCTTGCTGTCCTTGAGGCTGAAACAAAATCATTAATATTGGCCATAAAGGTGAAAAAAATCACTTTGCTGAGTTTCAGTGAGCAGCCAACGGCCTTGAACGATGTCATCTGGCAGCCTGATCACTTTTAACTCACTTTTCTAACACGTGTGTGATCTCTACGCGCGGCTCTTGGGCGTTTCACCATCCCGCCCTATCAGAGAACATAAAACAGCCTTGTGCTTTGCTACAGATCAGCTCTTTCTCTATCCACACCGTAACTCACTTAATGGAATTAAATCCATCTGTCTGAATTTTAGCCAGAGTCAGCAGGATTACCCTCCACCCGTTAGGCAAATGGCCCTTGACTGGAAACCATTCGTCTCCAGTGCAGCGAGAGTTTGAGGCTCTCAGAAATGTAAGCATGTTTCAGGTGATTGATATTTCAATTTATGAGACGTATAGATTTTGTCTTACAGCTACACAGGGACGCGTCTTCAACCTTTGATTATAAAATCAGGTCCTTCTGCTGTCATCCTCCACAGGGTGAGGATTTTATCTCATTCGAGGAGCCAAATCTATTAAATCCTCCTCAAGCAGCTTGAATTTATAGCTCAATATTTAATAAAAATGTGCAGAAGCTTTATTACTGGACATAAAATGAAAGACCTGAACTGAATAGTGCATTTGAAAGATAACCAGGGGCGTGTCCAGGGAGTGGCCTGGGGGTAGCACATGCCACCCTTGGAATCTGATTGGCCCCCCCCCCACTGAATTCTCTTTAAATAAGCTTTACATTGTCCACAAAAGGCTTGGGCTAAAAAAAAACATTATAACTATAGGTGTCACCCATGCACAGAGAAGTGCCCACCTGTGCCATTGCCACCCCATTCTAAAAGTTCTGGACACACCACTGGAAATAACACAATCAGTCCATCAAAACCTGTTAAATTTACAGCTAAAATCTACTAATCGTGACATTTAAAGGTGATTTTAATCATTTGAAAAAGCCACACAAGCTGTTTCCAACATGATTTTGCCCTTTTCTTTTTGTGAAGCCAAGCAGAAAGACTGGAAGCATTTTAAAGAACAAACTTGACCTCTAAAGGAGAGGAGGATCTGAAATGGGGAAAGATTGTTTTTTTGGCATAGATTGAGAGTCCTGTCCCTCAGAGAGAGTTCTCATTGCAAATCAATACAAAGTAGTTTTGGATAATCACCTCCACTCTTTGAAGAAACATTTTTTATCCCTCTTGGGGGCTGATTTTTCTAAAAATGACAACGCTTCCTGTCACAAAATAAAAGGTTAGAACAGTTGGACGAGTCTAAAAATGATGTGAATTCTATTGGATGGTTTTTGCAGACATCAACTTAAAAACATTAGATCTCTTCTGTGAGGTTTATGAACAGATTTGTTAGATAAAGTTATTGCAAAGCTGCAGGAATTCTATGAAATCTACAGTCAGAAGGGTAAAAAGTCACAAGTGTAGCGATGCACCAAAAACATGTTTGCAGTGTGGTATGAAACCCGCCCATTTCTAAAATATAAGGGGAAATAGTGCATCATCATTTTTATTCTAAGATCTGCAAAATAAGATCTTGTGCTGACTTTAAAGCCATTTTGGTCAAATCTTGAGCAGAATCTCACTTGATTGTGCACAACCTGGTAACACCGTGCATCAGGGATGATTCTCAGCTTCCATCACATGAAATTGTAGCTCAATATCTATACATTTGACTGAGCTGTAGCCATTTTTGTGTTTACTGAGGTGATTTGGCTGTGGCGCCCATACTGAGCTGGTGACTGAGTTTTATTAAAAAATCAGGTTTGTGCTGCTTTGCAACGTGAGGATATAAAACTCACAAAGCATCAAAGTGTGGAGCAAAAGGGGAAATTAAATTTCATACATCTAAACCAACTCAATATGAGGAAAGCAGCACTCACCCACCTCGCTCTTTACAATAATATTTTCAGAGGTTTATATCTCATAAACAGATTTTATTCTGACTCTGCAAAAATAAAGCAGCTTGAGAGGCCACCTGTAGCAAGAACTTGAAATGAGCCCCGAGTGAAAAGTTGTGGCTGCAGCCCAGCCAAATGTACTCAACTCATTGTAAGTGCACTCAATTGAGCTCATTTCCTGAATCTTCATGACTGAACAAGCACTTTTGGCCCATCATCACTAAGGCATAACAGATACAAGGTCATTTATTGCTTACGCTGCAATAAAACCAGCTCAAGAAAAATGGGTGCTGGGATGAGATATTTACAGCCAATTTAAACTTGTTTAACCATTTACATTTGTTCATTTTTAGGATCATTGCTTGATATGTTCATGCAAGTTTAATTTGGCAAGCCATTGTTTTTTCAGTCGTGCACTGTTGTGAACATTGAGGGTTAAGAGCAAAAATAAGCTCACTGAAATATTGACCCTTACAGAACTGGTTAAAACTTTTCCTGAAAGTCTATCCTGCAGAGATTTTTTGCAACCAAGTCTGTGGGAACAAAAAATAAAATTCAGGTTCAGACACAGCTCATTAGAATTTCTCAAATTGAAGTACAGAGTAGCAAGACAGCATTTTTAACTAAGGAGCACCTCAAAGTTGTGTGCTCGGCCCTTTTTGAATCTGCCCTAAATTTCAGACCAGCAGCCTCTGATGCTTCAGATCCAGCCCAATAACCTTTTTGGAACGTTCGAAACACCATGACTTGTTTATATTTTAAGGCAACATTTAGAATAGACCATTACTGTTCAAAGTTTAGTGAAATAAACAGAAAAACTGGCGTAGTTCAATCCATGTTGCACTTTTACACAAAGTAAAAAACATTAAGGTTTTAGATTTTGTAAGTCATGTTTCATATCCAACCATTTCATAATCAGTACACATACAGCAGATTTGAATTTATTTAAAAGTTTTATTTTTATGACATGCTTAAGCTCATTGGTCCAACAGTCACTTGCTCAATTCCGTACACGTCTGAAACATCACGCCTTTGACCTGTGGAGATTCAAGACAGGGTCAAAATCTTATTTAGCAAAAGTATCCAAGTAAAACTCAAGATGCAGCCTTACCTTTAATCACGTTTTCAGGGTTGGGACACTGTCCACTACAGACACCACTTAGTGGCTTCTTGTCATCGCAGATCACAACATCACAGTGGACAAAGAGCTGCAATCAAAGGTTCAAGTTTTAGAATTTAGCCTCGATTTAAAAATATATAAAAATAAAAGTTTACCCGGCCATGCAGGTCATCTTTGCCATCAGCAAAGGCAAACATCTGGACCTCAAAACGCTTGAAGTGAGATGGATATTTAATCCTGGCATCGGCCCAAACAGGATGGAAGACCACCTGGTATGGGTCCACTGGGTTGGGGCATCTGGAGGATTCAAAATAGTGCAACTCAAGCAAATTTTCTAAATGGCAAGTTCATTATAGACCTGATTAAAAGTTACCCATTAATGATCAGGTTCCATCTGGGTTGGGACGTCCTGTCCTCATCCTGTGTTGCCCAGCAGTTTTCCAGTTCCAGGGACACTTGTGGGTTTGTCGTTCCGATCAGCTCCACCTCAAAATACAGCGGCTGTTGCAGGTATTTTGCTATGGGGTACAGCTCAGAGGGCTGGAACTCCCTGTAGGAGGCATCTGTAAAGACGAGAACGTCAATATTCATCCATGGATGACAGTCAATACCAGAATTGACTTGGGGGGGGGGGGTCGTCCTACCCAATGCGAGCTTCATCACAACTTCCAGATAGCCTTTTGAGTTTTCAGCATATGGTTCACTTCTGCGAGGTCTGGTGTTGAAAGAGACGGCCTGGCTCGTGTTGATTTCATACAGACAAGATATCTTTAAACTAGTGGAGAAAAAAAACAAATGTTTATGCATGCTACTGGGTTCAGCAAAATTACCCCATAATGTCAGTTTCAGGGTTAAATCCCAGGAAAGAAAGTCAAGTTGTTCAAATACTTACTGATACTCTGGTTCCTCCAAGTTGGAGTCCTTCTTCATTAGGAGTGCATTTGGCAGGGAAATTTCATTCTCGTACAACATGGCGTTGGGCAAAAACTAATAAACATACAAGTTAGAAAAAAAACCCGACTAGTTAAAAGATGTCAGCCAAGTGCACAACTACCTTTCTGGTTGTGCCACATGAATTCACAGTGAAGACAAAGAAAGCATGGCGGTCATCGCTGTAAGCGGGGCCACACTTGTGGTCTGCAAGGGTGAGCTGACTGGGGTTCAGAGATGGTACCGACTCCAGTTTGACCGCCAAAGCCGTCACCGTTCCATTTGGGAAGCACTCTGCAGGACAAAGACTCGAGGTGAAATTTGTCATGCTTTAATAAAAAGGGGAGGGATAAACAAAGTTAGAACAAACCAGTTAGTGCTGTGGGAAAGTGGCACGCCACAGAGAAGTCTTGGATTTGTGCACCCGTTTCTGGATTTTTTAACAGGACGTTGATTCTGGCGGTTACGGATAACGGCTCGATAGCCTGAAAACCAAATACGCCAAGTTACATTTGATTTGTAGTTTAAATAAAACCTTGGGTGTGCAATTAATACCTCAACCATAACGTCATTGGCTGAAAAAGGTACAACAAAACTAAAGTGTGTCCCGTTCTCCATGTAGTCGTAGTGCTGAGCCAAGTTGGGGGTCAGGAAGCTCGTTCCAACCATCGTCTGGAAGCTGTAGCCTTTGGTTCCGTATTTCACGAGGATGTAGAAGTTGTGGTTATCACAGCCGCCAGAGACTGATGGTGGGACTGTTGGGGGAGGAAGACATTTTTTTTTTTTTAAATTAAAACTTACAAAAAACCCCAAAACACACACGACAATACAGACCCAGATCTTCAACAACAGCTTCCAGATAAGCCGTGTGAGAGAAGGGAACAAGCTCATCCAGCACCATCAAGCCGAAGGTCAGGTGAAGGGAGTAGACGGTAACGCCATCTACCGTCTGAGAAAGAGAAGTTAAATAAAACCCAAGGAAGAGATTCTAGAGCTCAAGTCAAACCTTTACCTGTTGATAAACCGCAGGGTATGTGAAGGGAACTTGAAGGGTGAAGACCTTCATGCTGCTGTTAGGAGACATTTGCTCCAAGATGTTAAAGCCTCTGGCGCTGCAGTCCGCTACGGACAGAAGCTCATTGGGGAAGGTTATGTTGACCAGAGCCACGTCGGAGGCAAAGTGTCCCAGCATCATGTTAAACGCTCGCTCTCCTGGGATCGTGTCTGCAGAGCAAAGACAAGATGAGCCCAACAGTAAACCAACATTGCGATCTACGATTATGACTCACTGTCTGTGAGCTGAGGAGGGCGTGGCAGGACGTTCGTGGCGATGTGGAAGAAGACTTTGTATCTCGTGTCGTCAAGATCTTCCATCCAGAGCAGCTCCAGCATGGGCTCGATCATATAAGAGACGTAATACAGGTTATCCTGAACGTGACTCTGCAAAATAAAATTGGATTTTAGATCAAACACATTCCAGGCATACAGAAACAGTTGAAGAAAGGTTTGGACCTTGTAGTAGCCACCAGCAGCTCCAATAGGAATCTCCGTTATAATGTAGAAGTCATTGAGGGACACGGCGTATCGCTGGGCCTGCATCTCTCCAGCGGTGAGCCTTTGGCCGTTTATTCCAAAGTGCACCTCCAGCAGATTAAATGAGCTGGAGGAAATCAATGGGTCGATGTGCCGAGGCAGGTACCAGGTGATGGTGGTGTCGGTGAAAAACACGCTGCCTGCACATAGAGTTTAGAGTCAGACTTCCATTAGTTGATTAGAAAAAAGTAGTTTGCCATTTCACTCGTGGCCAAGCCAACGTTGACCCATTGTGGCTTTGTGGGAACCAGCAATGCAACTGTTTGAGACAACTTAATCACCTTCCTGCACAGGACAAGCAGCAGATGCATCGATTTGAGTTGCCAGCCACTTCTTTTCAAAGATTGTGGTGGTTTTGAGAACCCTCATGGGAATTCCTGCGACCTGCAAGGAAGGGTTGACAGAACGCGAGTCATACAGTCAGGATACACGTTGAATTCTGCACAACTGGTCACAAATGACCTAAAAGCACAGGAGGAGGTTTGTTTACATTCTGGGTGAAGGTTTCTGGAGCTGCCATTGGACTCCGTAGAACCAGCCTCGTGGGAGTATTTCCAATTCCATAACCTCTCTGCTGCACGTCAGCCACACTCATGGGCATCTCTCCACCAGGGGTCAAAAACACAACTGTGGTGACTCGGAATCCAGAATCCAAAGGTCGTTTCTATCATTTCAAAGACACCAAAACTTAAGAATCCAGATAGACTACACCTTTAAAGTCTCATGAAGTCAAGTTTAACCTCAGCCTCTCGTCTGGAGCTGACAGGCTTTGAGCCAGCCTTTGGGACAGGGTGTTCAGGCAGAGCGTAGTCATCTGGAGCTGCACGGTTCACTGAGACCTGCAGAAAGACAGGCCATCAGTTCCAGTCCTCACACAGCTCAGATCACCATCTCCTACCTCCATGTAGTTGTAGTCACAGATGATCTCCCGAGAGGCCCAGGAATCATAGCCGCAGGTTTCAGCCACCTGATACACCTCATCCCTGAACTGGTTTCCATGCACTCGGAGCTGCAGGGCTGTTGCAAACATTTTGTCCTCCTGCAATCAGAAATATGTTGAAGCTACGCATCTAAAGTATGCAGCTATTTTATTTTACATTTTTTTAGTTACCATATTTTGGGTGAAACAATTTTGAAGGGAGACATAAATCAGAGCATTCCCCAGCTGGTCAGTCTTCATGCTAAAGCCACACTGAGATGCTAAACTCGGTGTGAGGACGACGGCAGAGTTATCTGAGGAAGAGGAGAAACGTTAGCTTCTTTTCAAATAAAAGAAAGTCTCAATTCTGAGGAAGAAACTCACTTATGATAACAGCAACTTCTAGATAGTTCCCTCCAAGAGGACCAACATCCACTCGCATGACATTCCCCAAACATTTTGTTCTGATACCTAAAAGATAAAGCATTAAAAATTAATACGACACCTACCGAGTACAATAAAAGCAAATAAATAAGAATATCAACTTACTTAAAGGGTACTTCTGAGCATCTATGCTTACAGCTATCAGGAGAAATAGACACCTAGAGAGGAGTAGAAAGAGATCAATAAACCAAATCTGGAGCAGAGCAGCAGATAATACCAGAAATAAAAACTACACACCCAAATCCTAACAATCGACCCATGCTGCAATGTGCTGGAGACTGGTGACCTCAGAAATCTGATGTTTGCAGCTTCTTATAAAGCTAAAGGAGAGCCCAGAAATCTGCAGGCTTCAATTTGACTGGTTCCAACTACAGATCCACACAGGTGGATCCTATTACCGCCTGATGGAGGTAATTGTGTGGCGCTGCGTTCAGGAGCAGTGGGTCAGTCTACATGTCCAGCTTGTGGATAGATTTCAATTAGATAAAAAAATTAGATAAAAAAAAAAAGATTAAAAACAAATAATCTGGTAAGAAGATTTAAAGAGTGAAACAGGCTTCAACATTTTGATAACATTTAAATTATATATATATAAAAATCAGAATTACATTTTATATGGAGGGTTAAAGGTGCCAAATACTAATAAAAATAATAATAAAAAAATTAAAATAAAATAATTACATTTTTTATATGGAGGGTTAAGGGTGCCAAATACTAATAAAAAAATAAATAAAAAAATTTAAATAAAATAATTACATTTTTCTATGGAGGGTTAAGGGTGCCAAATAATAATAAAAATAATAATAAAAAATTAAAATAAAATAAAAAATAAATAACATTTTGGCTTTCTTTTTTTCATTCTGATTAATAAAAAATACATTTAATATTTTTAAAACTATTATTTACCGCTCTTAAAAAAGTGTTTCACAGTGTAGATAAAACCTTTGAACTCAGAGGAATAAAAGATGATGATATTGGGTCTCAGCTGTGTTGTTTTTTTTAAATTTCAGAGGAATGCTGTGCTTCTCATTTGCTGCCAAACAGAGTTTTAGATCCTGGCCGTGAGCCCACCAGCCGGCTCTCTTTCTCAGGGAGGATTAAAACGCCACAGTCTGATGCTGAGCTGGGCTAAATCACTCCCACATAAACCAAGACACTTTTCAAACATTACTCCTCAAATGAAAGTAGGTACAACTTTTATAGGAGTAAGATGTTCCTGTGGCAAGAAGGAGCAGCTGCTCCATATTTGGGAACATTGTAGGCTTTTTGCTAATAAAACCACTAAAATCATTCCTCGTGGGACGTCTCCACATCTTTGCAGCTTTCCTTCCCTCCTCTCGCCCCTCCCTCCCTCCCTCCCTCCCTCCGTCCGTCCCACCTCCAGCTCCCTTTGTCCCGTCTGTGAAGCTGCAGCATCACCACCTCCTCCCTGCTCTCCTCATGTTGCACTGCTCCTCCTCCTCACCGTGATACACCCAGCTTCGCGTCGGCTGCGGCGTTTCAGAAGAACATGAAAACAAAACCAGCCGCATAAAAGTTATTTTCATGGAAAGAAAGGCTACAGAAGCAGGTATGTTTAATATTTCTGCTCAGATTACATGAAAACGGGTGAAAAAACCTGAGAAAAATCTTTGTTTCATCTTTTAAAAGTTACGTCAAACCACTGCATGAGAGCGTTATTGATGAGAAAAGATGCTTTTATCAGTAAATCTGATTATTTGTCTTTTTTATGTGTTTGAAATGAATTTCAACTTGTTGCCGTTTATTTCAAGAGTGACACACACACACACACACACACACACAGCCCATTTCCTGTGTGTTGCATTGATTTTCTCTCCACGGAGGACTCGTTCCGTATGTTCCACAAACAACCCAATTAAATCAGTCTTTATCGATAGTAGCGAAAGGTAAATAAAGCATCTGGAGGCCAGGCGGTAGCTGCTTTCCTATCTCACACACAGGTAATAAATTCATCTGCGATTGTGTTTCTGCTGCCATCATCAGGACCATGGGGTATGGCCAAATCCTCCACCAGCGTGGGAAAGAGGAGGACCAGGTCAACCTCAACGTGGGAGGCGTGCTGCACAAAGTGGATTCGGACACGCTGCTCCGCTTCCCCCAGACCCGCCTGGGTCGCCTGCTGCTCTGCCGGAGCGAGGCAGCCATCCTGCAGCTGTGCGACGACTACAGCCCGGCCGAGAGGGAGTTCTACTTCGACAGGAATCCCCGGGTTTTCCTCTGCGTGCTCAACTTCTACCGCACGGGGCGCATCCACATGATGGAGGAGCTGTGCATCTTCTCCTTCAGCCAGGAGATCGAGTACTGGGGCATCCGCGAGCTGCACCTCAGCCCCTGCTGCCACAACTTCTACCACGAGAGGAAGGAGTACATCGAGGACCGGGACTGGGACCTACGCAGCGACGACCAGCAGGAGCCGAGCTTCGACTCCTCCTTCGAGGAGCTCTCTGCTCTCGATAAAGACCTCGCTAAGTTCAAAGGTGCGTGGTGTGCAGAGCTGAGGAGCTACATTTGGCTCAGGCTGGAGGACCCGGGCCACTCCACAGCCTCAAAGGTTATTGCGGTGGCCTCCCTCAGCGTGGTCTTGACCTCCATTGTTGCCATGTGCATCCACAGCATGCCCGAGTTTCAGCGCGTGGACGACAACGAGAAGCCCATCGAGGACCCCGTCCTCACCATCCTGGAGGAGATATGCATCGCCTGCTTCTCTGCAGAGTTCGTCATCAGGCTCATTGTCGCGCCATCCAGGAAGAAGTTCCTCGGGAACCCCTTGAACATCATCGACGTCGCTTCCATTTTGCCGTTTTACGCCACCCTCGCCCTGGAGACGGCCGACGAAGACAGCATGGAGGAAAACGAGGACTTGGAGAACGTGGGGAGGGTGGTGCAGGTTCTGCGTCTCATGAGGGTTCTCAGAATCCTCAAGCTGGCTCGCCACTCCATCGGACTGCGCGCTCTGGGCGCCACGGTCCGCCACAGCTACCAAGAGGTGGGTCTCCTGATACTCTTCCTCTCGGTTGGGATCTCCATTTTTTCCGCTCTCGTCTACTTCGCTGAGAAGGAAGAGAAGGACACTGATCTGGGAACCATCCCATCAGGTTGGTGGTGGGCGATGATCACGATGACCACGGTGGGCTACGGAGACATGTGTCCGGTGACGCTGGCGGGGAAGTTAGTGGCCACCTTATGCATCGTCTGTGGCCTGTTAGTGGTGGCACTGCCCATCACCATAATCTTCAATAAGTTCTCAAAGTACTACCAAAGGAACAAAGCCATGGAGGGACGGGGCATCACCAAACCCGAACGGCAAGACCCCGAACTCCCATATTACAACATCAAGGAGCTGTTCACGGGCAGCGTGTATCCCTTTATAGGGAGCATCGCCTTCAGGAACAGCGTGAGCAGCAGAGGAGACGACACGGACGCCTCCAGCCTCCAGGACATCGAGGTGTGCGATAATGACACGTGTGAAAACGGGGGAGCAAAATGAGATTCCTGCCATTTCACAGAGCATCACTCTCCTTATGACGGGCAGAGCGTTCCATCGCTTCCCTTCCCGCACCGTCTTCCTCCTGCAGGCTGGCAGAGAAATATGTCGGCCATGATTCTTTTCTCTGTCTTTTTTTTTATCCACTTGTGCAACGTCACTAAAGCCAGGAAATCTGAGGGGAATTATCTGAGGCCCGCTCAGAGGTTTGAAAGCCCATTTTCTGCTTGAGAAAACTGCAATGATGCATGTAGGAGGCCATAATGTTAATGTTTTTCAAAGTAATGTCCTTTATTGATTCGTCTGCTCGCTGGAAGTTCAGCCGGAGAGTTTGCCCCGTGCAAGAGGCTAAGACGCCTAAGAATTACTTTGTAGTGTGGAACCACAACTCTGCAGCCTGCATGATCATGTGTAAATGCACTTTTGAGAAGTAATGAAAATAGTTGCATAAAATGACGAAACAAGGCTGCACTGGAGCAGTGTGAGCGTTCAGGTTTGGGTTTGACAAACTGCTTTGGCATGCTGCAGGGTGAATCTTGTGAACATGAAATAAACCTCAGAAGGAAAACGCATAACTCTGTATCTTTTTAATTCAGTTAAGATAAAAAAAGGAGTTGAATCCAATTTCTATGCAAAATGCACCAAAAATGCACGAAACGCTTCACCTGTTCACCCCTTTTCTGTTCTTTAAAGCATCGATCTCCTGTCCCCTGCTGTAATTTCCGCTCAGATGAGCTGCTGTGCTACAAAAGCGAGATAAAAAAATCTTTTCTCCGCAGGGGGCTCCGGTTGAGTTGAAGCTCCATCTCAAACAGGAAGATGTTAACTGAACCGTTCTTTTGCCAAATGAACTTAAAGTTGAGCGTATTTCTTTCTTGGAGATTTAAAATGAAAGAAAGACATAAAATGATCATAAATCATTATTAAACCCAATGCAGACTTGTATGAACCACACATGGTCTCACCTAAACAGATAAACCCAATTATTTCCCAGGTTTTTCATTAACTTTAGCAAATGAGTTTCGATCCTCGGTGTTCCTGTGTCAGGTGTGCATCACTTAGTGGATTACCATATTGCTTGATCCACGTTTTGCATTTAGTGCTCTCTTGGCTTTCCCATCTACTGGAACGACAAACAGAATTTGTCCTGACACCTATTGATTGTCAGTAAATTTACATGCACGTGTACAGAACCCGCAGGTTTACTGATGCTCGTGTGCAAATTAAAACTGATGTGAAGATGTCTTCAGTGTTAAAAAAATGTCTTTGAATTGTAAAGTGAGGTTGTGTGAAGTGTTTGTGAGTAGTCAGCGTTCTGCCTGCAGCAGACGGGGGTCGATGGTAGATTAGTGCAGTGGCGCCCCTAGAAAATGTTCATAGGGGGCCGGGGAAGATTTTGGGGTGGCACATCAAACTGGTCCCTGTGGCAGTTTTGGGAAAGTTTTGCCTGTAGTGGTGTTTTATTGCTCCTTCATTCTTTTTCATAAAAAAATAATAATGCATCTATGCATCCAACGCGTTCACCTTAAATTTGAGAAAAGCAAACATTTCAGAAAAAAGACAAATCAAATTTTTTGGGGTATTATTTGAAATTTTATTGTTTTAGGTTTTTAAAACAGCTGCTGTTTGAACACAAATATCCACAATTATCCACTCAGTGACCTACATAGTGATTCATTACATTTTTAGTCAAATACATTTATTTATTAGCTTTAAATAAAATTCTAGACTAGATAAGATGAATGTGTGGTTGATGAGAAGGTGGTCTTTCCTGGAGGGGCCAGTGGGGTGACCAACAATTTTCTAGGGGTGGCCATGGCCCCCCTTGGCCACCCCTTGGGGCTCCCACTGGATTAGCAAAGCCAAAGCTAATTTCTCACCCGCATTTGCAAAATCCTTGTGGGAGTTCCTAATTTCCTTACAAATGTTGCTGCAAATTTGATGTGTGAGAAAACTTTGGGAGTGCTTGGTGACCAAATCTAGAGTTGCTAGATGTGTGACCAAAACCTAGAATTTGAAGCCAGAGGCTGGTAGCAGAGTAACTTCTAAGTCCCGCCCCCTCTATGTAAACTAATGGAACATTTTTTCTGACTTGACTTCTGTTGATTTGCACAATTCATCACAAATTTGGACATTTCTTGCTATTTTAAACACGTTGTGATCAAGTTCTTCAAAATTCTCACAGATGAACAGTTTTTGAAAGTTGTGTTTTAAGGAAATATTTTTTTTTAATTATTATTATTCGGGACAGTGCACATTAATAAACAATCAAATACTTTGTATCGACCATAAATGGGCCAGATTATAGCATAGTTGCTAATTTACATCTGTAGTCCCTCAACAGGATGACTAAATAAAACAAGTAACAATATACAAATATATTAAATATATATAAATAAGAGCTTTTCAGCTAATATCTATTTGAGAATCACCTTATTACAGTGACGCTACTTTTAATTTTCTGTCAAAATCTGCTTTCTTTTATCATTTTCACATGTTAAGTTAAATAAATGGGACAAATATATTTTTGTGACTGAAAGTGAGTGTGAAAACATCCAACGTTCTATTAAAAACACTCAAAAATGCCACTAAAATGTTAATCCAGACACTTCAAAGGATTAAAATAAAACCTGGCTCCTTGCAAGTAAAACACAAAGAAACGAAGGATGATAAAAAACGCTCCCAACATCAATCAAAAAGTTTGAACTAACCTCTGAGAATTCCCATTTTCCCCGTGCACATCCATCATAACTCATGGTGACCTTTTCTTTAGTGTGAAGTTCAGGGCCACACGTCTTTACAGACCCTGCAGCTTTATGCGACGTACAAATCCATAAATTTCACCTGAAAACAAACGTCAGAGAAGCTTGTTTTCCTTCAGCTTTTGCCAAATTTCCCTACTTTGGAACTCTAATATCAAACAGATATTCCTCCTAATTCCAAGCATAATTACATATATAAATCTGAAACTATCCCTCTTATGGTGGTGATCCCAGAGTTTCTGACATAAATCCGATTGTTCCGTGACACCTTATATCCCGCCGCTTTAATGCTCCACCACATCCAGTCAAGACGCGTTATGATTTCAACCCCCCTGCAAAACTATGGTGGTAAGCAGCTTCCCTTCAGCCTTAATGTAATGAAAGTGGTTTAATTTCATGGGTGGAAGGGAAAAAAAGCTTGAAAGCCTAAAGGGGAAGTTCAGTCGTGCAGCGGTGGCATTTCTGCTGACACACTCAATGTGACCTTTACAGGTAATTGTTGTTTTTCAAATTTACTTTAACACCCCCCCACCCCCCAATCAATGATATGATGTCCTGTATGCAACCTGCACAGTGGAGGAGAGCTTGTTTGGGTGGATGCAGGGTCAGCTGTACCTGCCGGGGGTGCTGGAACATGAACCTGGATGCTAAATGAACCTGGCTGCAGGTGAAACAGGTCCAGTTTGTTGTCAAATCAGTTTTATCACTGATTTATTTCTTTATTGTTCTGGATCTAATAACAACGGTTATGGGAAATTAGCAGAAATAACCACAATCAAAGGAAAAGCTTTTTAGCTGGCTGGAAAATCATGTGATCTCTAAAAGTGCCTCACTCATAAAAAAGCCACAAGGTTGGGAGCAATAATGAGGAAAGCACTTGTGTTTGTAGAAGCAGCTTCTGCAGATTTCCCTCCACACTGCTGGACTTACATTACGTTTTATTAACCCCATGACTGCTTGTTTTAGTCTCCATTTTTTATTGAAGCCTGCTCTAAAAAATACTAAAGTAAATTTAAAAAATATGATTTTTTAAAATGAAAAGTTAAAAGTTATTATTTTGAATTATTATTACCTTAATAATAATGTTATTATTGTTATTTCTTTCAATTGTGAGCCAAATTGCCCCCAAGTAGTGGGAAAATGCCCCAAAAATAAATAAATAAATAAAAGAAAGAATTTGCGAATTAAATTTTCTTTTAAAATAAAAATTAGTACAAAGACAGTTTAGACAGTTTTCATTTTTCTGCAGTTTTAGCAAAATTTCTCATAAATTACTAGACACAGGGTTGTAACCAGAGGGGGGCCTGGGGGGCATGGGCCCCCTGCAAAAATGCTGGCCACCCCAGGTGCCGCCCCTAAAACTGACACAGTAAACCATCTAGAACAGGGGTCACTAATCTTTGTGAAGCGGAGAGCTACTTCATGGGTACTGAGCCATTTGAAGGGCCACCAGGTTGATACAATACTGACCTTTGAACTAGAATATATAAGATAATGTATAAGAAACATAATTTCTTGTTTTTAAATAATATTATAGTTTTAAAATCTATATTAATGTATTTGTGATTAAAAAGATGGCAGCAGAAAAGGCCTGTGGGCACCTTCCATAGTTCCTGGGGGCACCATGGTTCCCACGGGCACCAGGTTGGTGACCCCAGATCTCAAACATATAAACAATAAAAACATAAACAATAAATTATATCTAAGATAACATTTTCACAGTGAAGCTCAAAAGTCTGATTGTGCCACCCTTGTCCAAATTTGGGCTGGCCACCCCAAAAGAATTTCCTAGACACACCACTGACTGGACAAATGTTTGGAGTCGACTTTATTCAAGTTGGTCGCCACAAATTATTTTAGAAAACATAAAGATTAAAAGATTTTTAAGGTCATGCAAAGTGGACTTATGAGCACTATAAGAGACTGAATAAATAAATAACCTTAGAATGAGTAATGCCCACTTATGTGAGATTATGATGGATAATTTATAATAAATCACCTGCGAACAGTAAACCACGTCTTGGAATAACTCATCAAAGATGAGCCACCTCTATGTTTGGCTTGATATTTAATATTTTATAGTATCTTTATTTTTAGAAACCAGAATGTAACAAAAAACACATAAAAAATGAAAAAAACACATAAAAATCCTAAATATAAACAAAAATGAGGAGACAAAATGACTCATGTAGATTAAATCATTACAACATGATGATTTCCAGCTGCACTAATCAGCTAAAGCCAACATCCCCTTCACCTCACCTTGGTCGCTGCAGTGTGACTTATCCCATTTAGAGCTCAGGGAGGACCGAAGCGTTCCATCAAGCCTTTTTGGTCATGGTCCATTTTTATGTCCATGCCAGGAAAGCCCAAAGTGATGATGAAGACAGATAGTCAGATAATTCAGTTCCCCACATGCAGGCTGGCATCCGTCTCAGAGGGACCTGAACTCCTCGGCTCCACATCAGGACCCGCTGTGACCTCGGCTCTACAGATTCAAGTCCTTTTACTCTGAGCGGGTCACACGAGGACACCAAAGACTTCTACATCTAGTGATTTGTTCATTTTTAATCTAAAGTGATATTTAACTGTTTTTTGTGGAAAGAACAACCTCAGTTTTGAGAAACAGGGATGAGCTCTGAATGGATTTCATGGCCCCGCCCCCTGTCCTGTAGAGCTCCATGCAATATGAACTGAGTGAGTCAGCACTAACCAATAGAGTTAGACTACCACTTACCTACAGACGTCAATCACAGAGTGTGCTGGAGTGTTTAAGGAAGTACCTCGGCTGATGCAGAGTTGGCGACCTTTCTCATGCAAGAAAGTCTTTAAAACATAAATATATGAAAACACAACATAACATGAGCGTCATAATTGTAAAACAATGTGTTTTAGCTCTGTTTGTCGGCTAGAGGAGCGCGTTCATGAACGAGAGGCGTTCATTTCAGCTGTAAATACGGAAATGAAACAACGTCTTGGTGTGATACGCTTGTCAGCCACTAGATGGTGCCATCAGATAAAAGAAATAATCCAAACTTTAATCAGGTTTATACCTGACCCAGAAGACCATCAATTATTATTAAATTTGTTTAAATTTTGTACTAAAGTTGCCCTGATAGGGATTTGAAACTTTATCCTCTTGCAGACGATTACTGCAAACTCACATTAAATCACTTCCCAGCCAGCACACATAGGTGGGCCCCATATGGGATCTATATATGCAAGCCGTATGGGTCCCAACAGGGTTCGTCCACGGTTTCCATGGTGGCCCCACAGGGGTTTGCCGGTGTTTGAGTCAAACCCTCTGAAAACCCATGTAGGGCCCATTAAAATCTATGTTCTGGGCCAAACCCCATGGGGCCACCATGGAAACTGTGGACAAACCCCACCTATGTGTGCTGGCTGGGAATTCTGTCCTTAAAGCATCCAGATGGTGTATCAAGATTAGTACTTTCATAAAACCTGCCACACCTAGTCCTATAAATGTCTACTGCCCTCTGGTGGAGGATCTTAATTTCCCTCTGGGATAATTAAAGTATGTTTGAAATTAAAGTATTCTTGAATTGAATTGAATCTACAATAGGAAAGGGCCAATTTTATTTCTTTATTTTTGTCCCCCCCCCCCCCCCCCCTAACACTCTAACCACGTCCATTTATAAGCTAACGTGTGTTCCTCTAAAGCAGATACAAGAGAATCCATCACGATATGAGCGTTTCAGACTCTCCCACTGCTTATCACAGCCTCACTGACTTTTTATGAATTGAATTCGCGTTTCAGAGACGTATCTGAGAGTGACACACAGCCGAGCGGCAGGAAGTAAAGATGAGAGGATGAGAATAAAAGCAATGTCGAGCTCTTAGCCCGGATGATGAACTAACGGTATCCATGGAGAGTTGAGATGAAGAGAGCGAGGGTTTAATGGAGGCTGTAAAGGGCAAAGAGGGCTCTGAGTCCTGCTAATGAATCAGAGGAGGAGGAGGAGCACAGGGGTAATGATACTGAGAAGAAATGGGTGAAGAACAAAAACACTGTGGTTTCTGCAGGACACTAACGTGCACACCAAAATGCACTTTAAGCTGAATTTGTAGACAGAAAGCAGGTTTTTGAATGTGAAAATTTCAAATTTCAGGGTTTGGATCTGGAGAAAATCCCAGTTGTCACCAGCCTGGAGATAAACTACACCCCAAACACGTCAGCGGTTTATCACAAGGCTGTTAGCATAATAGAACAAACCTAATTTAATCACAACCTGTTCCACAAGCGTATGGCATTTCACCAAAAACGTATCTAAACAGACACCAAGTGGACCAATCACAGACACGGCCTGCTTCTCCCAAATCAAGTTATTTTTGTGCACGGGAGGCTGCAGCGAGATGCAGGCTCTTTGTCCGTTTGCTGCTGAAGCATAAAATCCATTTCAAATGCATCAATGCAAAAATGAGTCCAGTTTTAGTCCTGAGCATAAAACCGTTTCACGTGAAAGAAGATGCTTTAATTATGCTTGCAGGAATTATTAAATGTGGCGCAGCTGATTAGAAAATACTGATTTCACGCACGAGCAAAACTGATCAGGATGTGAATGAAATCATTTTTAAGTCTTCTTGTTTCACCGTTAATCATTAGATGATAAAACAGCTTGTTTGCATTAAAAATAACCAAAATCCCCCCAACTTCATCCAAATTCTTTAATTGAATGCATTTCTTGTTTTGAAAATATGCATGAATTACCTTTTGCACAAGAACAAACTTAACAAGCATGAAATAGACGTAGCTTCTTGATTTGTGATTCTATTGCATTCAGTCTATAATCATAAATTGCATCCATAAAATCCACCAGGGATGAGTCTAATTATCATAGAAGCATGATTTTATTTTTTCACACACCTGTAGTCATCTAAATTGCAAAAGTGATGCATTATGGTGCATAATTGAGCCAAGAGGAATCTTTTCTGGCTGTATTTGGATTCCATAGATAACTTATGAATAAAAGCGCCACTGGAATGAATGGAAAACCTGCAGATCCTCTTAAATCTTTTTACTCTTTTAAAGGTAGCATGCATTCAGTTAATCCAGCATTCTGATTGGCTAATGATTAGCTCTCGAGTTTTCCCTTTAATCTGCATTTTGGCTGAGATCAAACCAAAGCAGAGACTTCTAGTTCTGAGTTCATTTGTCTCTGCTGCAGAATTCCCTGTTAACAACTTTCTGGCAGAGAAGTCTGGTGCACTAAAACGAGATGGATCACAACATCCAGCTAATAAAGTTAAATTAGGATTAAATGAAGGATGCGACAGCTGCCCTCCAGCATCACAACGATGGAAAATACAGATCAAATGATTCAAATTGTCTCAGCATCTGATGAAATTAAAAGAGATTTATGAAGCTCTGGGATAAATATTGATTTATTAATAAAGGAAAACAACAAAGCAAACAAACGAGCGACTGAGCCTGACAGCTTGAATGATGACAAACCATCAGACATCCATCTGTTGCACCGAGAATGAGAGAAAAGCTTCATTATTTCCAAAAAGTTTCTTCTTTAACAAGTTTAACAGCAGTTTAGATGCCACCCCATCATCCCCCCTTGTCTTTTCTCTCTATCTAATTTGCTGTTTTACACTGATTGCTATGACACAGCAAGCTCTCAGCGCTGCTCCGTCTGCCACCGTCAGTTACTGTTTTATGTCGATTGACATTAAAATGGAAATCGACTTTGCTTTGTGAGTCCAAAAGCACTTAACTAAGCTCTAATGATATTATTCTGTGAGGAAGCGGCCAGGGCTGTGCTCAGCAGGATTGGGCTAGTGATGGCTTTGATTGGCTCAAGTGGATAACTGATTTGAGTATTTTATTTTTCACAAGTCCATTAATCCTTCAGTGAATCTTAAATACAGAATATGTGATCCTGTGATCCTTTTTTTTCTTTGTGCCTTTTAAAAATCTCTTTCTCTCTACATTAAATTGGTGATTTAATAATTCTCTTGCATCTTGTTCTGGTTTGTTGATCCATAAAATTGTTTTGCAGGATGCTGCCAAGGAAATTAATCAGGAAGACTTTCTTTTTCTCCTCAATCTGCATGATTAATACGTTCAATTTGTCTTGGCTTTGAATTAAAAGTCTAGATTTTAGCAAAGTTTGACTGAAATGCAAAAAGTACACAACTTCAATCAGATATGGATCTCCTCCCACTGCCTGAAGGAACCCTGATGACACCTCAGCTGACTCCTTTTGATGAGGAGGAGCAGCAACTCCACTCTAGCCTCCCATATGATGGAGCTCCTCATTATATCTAAAGCCGGCTACATGGCAAAAACCATACACTTCACATTACATGATTTCAAACATGAACATTCCTCGCTCAGACGCAAAATCTTGCAAAACCTAGAGACAAAATGTGGCTTTGCAATAAACAAACATGGTGGAGGAGGAGCATGCAACATGCTTCCACCAACTCATTTTCTGATTGGCTACATTCAACAGGCTTTGAACATGTTTGTATGGACCAAGATGATCCAACACATTCATTCGATCTATGATTGGAGCAGTCCTGTCCTTACGAGCAGACCAGAGCACTCCTAACACACCACACATGGCAGGATTATCTGATAAGATTATCTTTAGAGCCATTATGGTAATCGGGTGCATTCTTAAGAATGTAACACACCACACATGGCAGGAATATCTGATAAGATTATCTTTAGAGACATTACGTAATGGGCTCATTCTTCTGACGGTAACACATCACACACAGCAGGATGATCTGATAAGATTATTTTTAGAGACATTACGTAATCGGGCTCATTCTTCTGAAGGTAACACACCACACACGACAGGATTATCTGATAAGATTATCCTTAGAACATCACGTAATCGGGCTCATTCTTAAGAATGTAACACAGCACACACGGCAGGATTATCTGATAAGATTATCTTTAGCGCCATTACGTAATCAGGCTCATTCTTAAGAATATAACACACCTCACAAGGCAGGAATATCTGATAAGATTATCTTTAGAGACATCATGTAATCGGGCTCATTCTTCTGAATGTGACACACCACACAAGGTAGGAATATCTGATAAGATTGTCTTTAGAGACATTACGAAAATCGGGCGCATTCTTAAGAATGTCGGAATGGGAGAATGTGGTCAAAACTTGCCATAATTATCTTGCTGTGTGAACAGGGCCTAAGGCTTCTACCTTACAGAAGAAGCTCATTTTGACCACTTGCATCTGGGATCTCCCATTTTTGGTCACGTTCCACATCTCATAGCCATAAGTGAGGGTTGGAACGTAGATGAACTGGTAAGTTTAGAATTTTTCATCCCAAACAAACTAGAGAAACTTTGTTCTTACTGAGGAGGAAGTCCCCATTTACAGATTTATATCCCACTCTATACCAGTACTCTAGTACAAGACACTACGAACTCCCCCAAAGACTCATTCCTAATAATAATAATACTAGTGGTAACACAAGACACAGGCAATAACACTATCGCCTGCCTTTTGCCAGCAGGCATTATAGAGCCGTTGTCTTGTCTTGTACCCACAGACTGAAACAACAGCAATCTGTAGGGTCATTAAGAGGCGATAATGTCTTATTTAAATCGTTTCCAGGCTCCAGAGTTGTTCCAGCAGATCAATTGTTCAATAAAACTGCTGCTGAAAGAAATATGTGATGACTTCTGTGCGTTTGCATTTAGATGTGTCACAATAACAAAACAAGCTCAGGTTCAAGGTTACTAAATAAATCACATGAAGTTAATTTACAGTGGGTAAAGGATGAAACCTGCATTTATTGGAAGGGATCAGATTGTGTTATGGAATAAGATACCTTCACTTACAAGAAAGGTCAAGTTTAAATTATAAATGAATCTGTAAAACAGATAGATGACAGGAAAACACAGGAAGAATAGGTTTTTATTCTGATCCTAGAATAACAGTCAATGAAAAAGCCTCAAATATTGAATTTGGAAGCAACTGGCCATATTGCTTTTCTATGAAACTTGTATTTTTGTTTTATTTATCTCAAAGCTTTTAGGTGTAAGACCAAATCTACTACAGCTAATTAAAATCAGATGACATCATCAATCAGTTTTATTAGCATTTTACATACTTGTGATCAAAAATATTTAAATGTACATTTACGAGTGTTATCAAGATGATTAATTATGGGATCTAATTCTAAAGAGAAACATACATTTTCCACCTTTTAAGACCACTTTATTTGACATATCACTTTTAAATGAGAATTGCATGTAAGTAAAGAAATTGCTTCTTCAGTAATGTGTGAGAACGCTCTCCGGGGAGCAGCAAACATCAGAGAGGCTGAAAGAAAAATAGGTTAATCAATAGATGCCGTCAATAAGCTCATTTTCAAATGTCAGGAAACAAAATGTAGATGTAAGTCCGTGCAACGGGCTTGTTCTTAAGAAAATAACACATTTGTATTTGATGTAGTCAGACTAAACTGATGTGACAGTTGCAACAATTTCATGTAGCAACGGCGAACAAGAAAAGCAATATTTAACACGTGATTTTAGAGACTTTGTTATGGTTTTGTTTGAAGTTGTGGGGCTTAAAAACAAAGATGATGACATTTCAAAACCAAGAATGTTTCATTGCTTCAACCTTTGCTCATTATTGTGATATGTTTAATGGTTTTGAGACAATCGGTGTCATTTTTATGATTTTTGGAGCATTTTTCCACAAAGTTGTTTAATTTACAGTATAATGTCACCCTTTAAAGTGACACAGAGAAGTTTTCTGCTCCTCTGCCCTAATGGTTGAAAGTGGAATTACAACTACCGTAAACAACCCTGCTTTAGCTAATGCTAACAACGAGCTAACGCTAACATGAGCCAACTAATACTAAAATAAACCACAAAATAAAAAGATCCACACAAAAAATATTATTACTTACAAGTCCAGTAGCAACAAAGCCAGGTCACCATCAGTCTGTGATTTTGTAGCCTCCTTTAGCTCAAACTAGCATAGGCCGCGCCAATGTTCACTCTGGTTTTAGCTTCTTGCTTCACCTCCAAAGACATTACTCTGTTACTTTTACTTCCGGGCTCCGCCATGATGCCAAGAGAAAAAGCAAACTTCTTTTTCTTCTTGTGCTTTTTATTGGTGAACTGAAAATGCTAACGGCTAGCAATACAGCTAAAAGCCGTAATGCAGGTATAAGAGCGCCCCCTAGAACACCTACCCGCTCCACAAAACTATCTAACGTGGGTTTTGGTCAGCAGAGAGCTGCAGAGTGGTGTCATAAATGAAACTGGTAAAGATGCTAACCCAAAAATCACTGAGATTAATGCTAAAGCTCTAGCTTAAAGTTTAAAAAACTGTTACTTTCCTGAACTTTAGAAAAAATGCTTACTATTTATTTAATAAACCACTAATTGTTACCCAGGTGACCCTAATCAGCCACCGGCAGCAGCTTTAACGTTTATTTTCATCTTTTTGTTACGCTTCTTACACATGACAGAACATAAAAATATTGTTTTAACTTTATTACATTGATCAGAATTTCTTCAGAAGTTTCCTATTTTAGTAATTTCAGCTTCTCCTTAATGCATAACACAAGCTATTACACTGACTGCAAAATAAACGAGTTCAAACCTAAAGCGTCTCAAATTCTGAGTATTTCATCCAGCTTTTCATGCCCTCTAAAACAATGAGTTGATCGAACTAATTCCTCTGCAATCACCATTTTGTTTACTGTGAAATGTGCACTTTTCATCAAATCACCCTCCACTATCTAGAATTTCACCTTTTTATTAAAACACTGATGAGGCTCATGTATAATTTAATTAATCCACATGACTTTGTGCCAAGGCCTCACTTATAAAGTTATTTATAATGTAGAAATGTCAGGGGCGAAATGAAGAAAGCCCCTCTGAGTAACTGCAGTGGCTCAGGGCTCTCGGTGTACAGCGTTGTTCACTAATGGAGCTCTGGCTGCTCGCCCAGATCGATCATGAGGCCATAATGCCCAAGAAGTTCTGATTTCAACAAATCACGAGCTGTCCTGTAGATTATGCTCCGGCTGGGACGGACACTCCCTCACGTCTGGATGCAGAGGAGACTCTCCATCATGGTGGTGATAGAGGAGCAGGTGGAGGTGTGACGAACAGAACCCCCAAACGCTCAGGGAGCAGAGTCAACTGAATGAAAGAGATAAATCTGAGCATCCTGAGTAATATATAACCTGCAGGCTGAGAGGAGAAGGCTGCATGTTGATGACTTTTTGATTGATGACTGATTCGATAGTTATCACATCTCATGATGGATCAGTGGGATTCAAAGGGACAGTGTCCAAGCCAAAACTGTCAGCTAGAGGGGCTTTGAGAAACCTGATGCAGTTTGTGTCTCTTTACTTTTAAAGTTAGTGGAGCAATTTTTGGTCGTGGATAAAAATCAGGATGCATATGAACACTGAGTGAGCCAACCATATTTGATGTGATTAGTGCAACAGATTAAAGTTTGACTCAAATTGTATAAAAATTTGCAAGTGCTGCCTCTGGAGTGTCAAGAGCTCAAAACAATGAAAAATCTTCAGATTCAACAGTTGTGCAGACGTACATTTTCATGATATGCATCCAAGATTCACTGTTCTGGATCAAGTTAGCCATTTAAGTTTTGTAAACAGCAGAACCACCTGTGCTGAGTCCTGCAGCAGTTTAACCTAGAGTGTATTTTGATGAGTGGCTGCTGTTGTGAGAACTTGCAGCTACCAGAAGGAATTTTATGGTGGTATGCAATTCTTAAGAGTTTTTGCCCAAGGTTCTCATTTTGTGCTAAAGTGATTGTTGCAACACATCCAGGCTAATTTTAGAGAACTTTTGGGTTTTAATGCCTCTCACCATGTTAAGCTGTAGTAAAAGTCCCATTAAGTGTAAACAAAACGAGTTACAACAGAAGTTATTTAAGAACCATTTATTGGAATCAAGTCAATACAATTGGCCCAGTGGAGGTCTGCTCTTGGTGGGTTGAGGTACTTCTTTGGGCTGTGGGGAAGAAGAAGAGGTTACAGACTGCTCAAGAAATGCAAGGATTTTAGTTTCAATAAGACTTGCCTCTCTTTGTTCCTTTATGGTCACTAGTCTTGACTGCAGCAGGATTAGCACACTGGCCTTGGCAGATGCCTTCAGAGGGGTTGGTTGTGTCACAGATGACCACGTTGCAGTGGACGTAGATCTGTGGGTGCAGAGAGGTTTCACAGACTGCAATGGAGCATGTTTAAGAAACCAGAGGAGTGAGGCATTACCTCATGTTGCAAAACCTTCTCATTTTCAATGAATGCAAACATCTTCATGGAAAAGCGCTTAAAGTGAGATGGGACCGAGACTGTAGTATCCATGGTGACGGGGTGGAAGACTGTAGCGTAGCCATCGTCAGGGTTTTCACAACTGGTGGTAGAAGGGGGGGGGTGTTAACACAAAGGATTCAGACTTGTGATAACCAATCAGCCTCTACTTTACCCGTTCACAATGATGTCCCAGCTGGGCAGAGAGGTCCTGTCTTCTTGGAGGTTGGCCCAACAGTTCTCCAAGATCAGCTCCAGATGAGGGTCTGCTGACTGCATGAGCTCCACTTCAAAGTACAGCGGCTGCCTCAGGTATCTGTGCACTGGGTAGTCTTCAGCGTCGTAGAAGTGGCTGTAGGAAGGGTCTGGGGAGAACGTTTAATTAGGACAAGTTGGCTCCTGCAGACGAGCGTTGGCTCAAGGGAGATGGTACCTGATGCGAGCCTCATTTGGACGATCATGTGTCCTGAGCCGATCTCAGCTTTGGGCTCATACTTTCTTGGTTTGGCATCAAAGGCAATAGTTTGGGTGTCGTTGACCAGGTAGTAGCAGGAGATGGTTTGGCTAAAGGAAAACAGTTTTTAGCTTCAGCTCAAGGATTCTCCTCCCCCCAGTTCAGTATAGTTTTGCTTACTGGTAATCAGGTTCAGCTGGTGATGTGTGGGCCACTTTCTCACCACCACTGTGATACAGGCCGATTTCATTCTCATACAGCATGTAGTTGCCGAAGAACTGGAGCACAACAAAAGTTATTATAAAGTCTTGAAGTTGAGCTTTATGAGTGAGCAGTAACTTACTGTTCTGGTGGTTCCGCACGAGTCAGCAGAGAAGGTAAAATGAGCAAAACGGTTGTTGCTGGAAACTGGTTTGCAAGTGTGATCCCTCAGCGTGAGCCAGCTTGGGTTGAGGTTCGGTACAGATTCCACCTTCACAGCCAGAGCAGAGATGGTTCCATTGGGGTGGCATCCTGGAAGAGAAATGTAGCTCAGGAAGTGGACTTAAGTGGATTAAGAAGTTAAACAGCATCTTACTAGTAGTCATCAAGGGGAAGTAGCAAGCCAGGTAGAAGTCATTGAGCATCCAGTGGTTATTTGGGTCCCACAGCAGCAGGTTGAGGCGGGCTCTGACTGAAGTAGAGTCAACCACCTGGAGGAGATCTCAAACTTATTTAGTGTCCACAAAACAAATAAGTTGCAATAGTTTAAATTTACTTCAAAAGCTGTGTCATCAGCAGCAAAAGGAACTTGAAGGGTGAAGTGGGTTCCGTTCTCTTGGTAGTGGTAGGCGTGAGTCAGGTCTGACAGGTCTCTGTAGCCAACAAGGGTGTGGAAGTTGTTGCCTTGGCTGCCGTACGTTACTGTGATGTAGAACTGATCCTGGTCGCAGGTTCCAGCAAGTGTTGGCAGCACTGAAGGAAAATATTAAACTCAATGAGGCTGGAACATCAAATCCAAAATAAAACTAGAGCAAGTCTTACCAACATCCTGCAGAGATGCCTCCAGCTGCACCGGGTGGGCAAAGGGGATCTCCTCAGGCAGGACGACAAACCCAAAGACCACAGGGAGTGAGTAAGTTGTAACCAAGGGCTCAGGATTCTGCAAACAAAATTGGTTAATGAAGAGCATTTAATGCGACACATGCACATTGCTACCCCACACGTACGTGCTTCAGGACGGCCTCCGAGTCAAAAGACACTTGGAGAGAGTAGACATGGGTTCCATTGGGCAGGACATGCTGCTGAACCATCAAGCCTCTGGCATTGCTTTCATCAACTGTAAAGACTCCATTGGGGAAGGTGATGTTCCTCAACTCCACATCTTGAAGAAACGTTCCTACGTAAACCGTGAAGAACCGCTCTTCTGGGACAGTACCTGAGGAACAGGTAGGGGTTAATATTACCATCTAGACGTTTCTGGACAGAACCGAGTGGACTTACGGTCATCAGTGTAAGGAGGACGAGGCATGGGTGGGGTTGTGATTGGGAACAAGATCTTGTATTTGGTGTCCTCTTTAGTGACATCAGCCCTCCACAGCATTTCCAGCATGGGCTCAATGGTGTAGGTGATGTGGTACTGGTAGTTTGGAGCATGACTCTGCAATAGTCAAGTTGTCACATTTAAAGGAAGTCCTTGATCTTAATTTAATATCTTTAGATTGTGCCTCAACCTTGTAGTAGCCATCAGGTGCACCAATTGGGATCTCAACAACAATATGGAAGTCAGTGGTGGACAGTGAGTATCTCTTTGCAGCCATCTGAGCCTTATCCAGCCTCTGTCCATTGATGCCCATGAACATTTCTACCGTTTTAACCTTGCCCTCCAACAGAGGATTCACACGACGAGGAACGTGCCAAGCGATGTGCTCGTCAGTGAAGAGGACACCACCTGTTCAGAGAAGTATGTTAATTCAATAATTCAGTGTTACGTCAGATTTGACCCAACTTACCTGTAGGACAAGCTGCTGCCAGGTCTACGATGTTGATTCCATGTTGTTCCTTCTGGTAAACGCTCACTTTGAGGACTTCCATGGGGACTCCAGCAACCTGAGACAATTTTAATGTCACTATTGATCTTTCTTCTTAGATTAGTCCAGATTTAGGCGCTACTTACATCCTCTGGAAAGGTCTCAGCGGTGTGGTATGGGCTTCGGACAACCAGGCGGGTTGGAGTAGTCCTAGCACTGTAGCCTGCTTGTTCAACCTCCTTCAGCACCATGGACACGGCTTCAGGGGTGTAAAAGGTCATCTTCCAGATTCCATGTTCTTCCCCAGAAGCCTGAGGGAAGAAACCGCTTTAGTGTCCAATCTGAGACCCTGAGAAGGAATCAAGATTAAATACATACGCCAGGAATGGTGTTGATCTGGGAGTCGTCCTTTTCTTGACCCTTGGCTTCAGCTTGTGATGGTTTGGGTGTCAAATAAGTAGATACCTAGGAGATTTTTTTTTTTTTTAATATATATGAAAGCTCCTTAATCTTGCATTTATTCAAAGTTAAATTTTGAGACTGACTTCCATGTAGTTCCTGTCACAGAGGATCTCTTTAGGGGCCCAGCGGGTGTAGCTGCATGTCTGGGACACATCATGACTGACAACGTCAGCTGGACTATGGAAGATTTTCAGTTTCAATCCAACATTGAAGGTGACGTCATCCTAAAAAGACACAGGTTACGAGTGCTCCAGGAAGCCACTTAGAACAAATCAGTTGCTTTAACAGGAGCAGACCTTGCTATCCACATAGCAGCCCAACAGGGAAGTGTAAATTCTGGTATTGCCCCATGGGTCAGACTCCATGCTGTATCCACACCGAGCTGCCAGACTGGGCGTCACCATAACCTGTTTAGTGCCATCTGAAAGACATGCAGGTTATAATACTGGCGATGTAAAGCAACCACAATAACCTGGTGGAAGCAGAATCTTACTGATTGCTTCAACTTCAAGCTGGTTTCCAACTGCAAGAGCCTCATCCAAGGAAATCCTCATCAGGTTAGCCAAACAATCCACCCTCAAATTACTGCCTGTTGGGACACACAGCTGGTTAAAGATCCAGTTTTAACCAGATAATAGAAAAAGAAAAGAATTTTGCTTACTTGGCTGAGAACTGAGCTTCGCATTTGGCCATGCTTGACCCAAGACAAAAACTGCAGCCATCAGGTTCCATAACAAACTACAACAAAGATCCACGGAGTTGAGAATAAGAAAAGCAAATGTATGAAAGTGGAAAAAGAGCAGGAACTTACATCGTTTCAGGCTTCCTCATGTTGAAATCCAACGGGAACCACACAAGTGGAAGATGGAGCCCAATCACCACCAGAGCTCAGCTTTGTACCGCACAGCCTCCACAGCCAACGGAGCTCTGAAGGGAAAGGAGCTGATGTCTTCCTAGAGGCACACCACCTGTTTTATATGTCTGCTAATCACAGGGAATTCCCAACACCTGAAGTCGTTTAGGGGAGTTTAGAAGCATGAAAATGTTAATAATGTTCCTTTTTGTTGACATTTTCAGCTTCTATTTAGGCCGTTTGATGTTTATCTTTGAGATTTCTCATCTGATTAGTTTGTTGATTGTCACAAACATCCTGCTTAAGGTATAAAAACGATGCAGCTGATTAGGCCGCTCATTCATTCACAGTATTTTTAACTTATTGATGGCATGACCTGAAAGGATCTTGTTAAACATCAGATCAAAATATTTAGTTTTTTAACCTAATTTTTGTTTATGGTGATTAAAATTCAGTCGTGGTTTACTTTGAGAACTTACAAATGTTTATAAAATCATCTTCTGCTTTAATCCAACAACAAAAAAAGTCATTTGTAGTAAATTAAAATTTTATTCTGATCAAATATTCCAAAGTTAAAAACACAAAGTGGTTGTAATTTCATTCATTGCAGTGAGTCGTAATATTTTCAGAAAGCATTCAAAAAAGTGAGATAGATGTTTAAATATGCTACGACAACCAAATTGGTGTCTCAGTTTATGTATAGCAAACCCAAACTTTATCTGAATTTGGCTAATAACAGCTACTATAGAATAAATATTCATACATTCAATTTTTATTTCAAAATAAACACCCACAAATCAAAGAATTCGAGGTAGAATAATCAGTCCAAAAAGTGCTTAACATATCGGATTATTAATGCCTGTTTAATTCATTCATCTGTTTTTGTAGAGTGTTCAAATTTAAAATGTTCTCAGTCATGATTCATAACAACTTTTGCATCATCCAAAGGTTTCCCCTTGATTTTGTGTCTGGACGGAGCACCAGATGACCCCGATTATGTTGAACTCCATCAGTATCCGCGGTTCATCTTGTGCTGCTGGTCCAGAAGTGTCTGATGCAGGCTCACTTTTGCATCTTCAAAATCCGGACGGAGCTTCAGCGCTTGCTGAAAGTCACTCTTGGCATCATCAAAAAAGCCTGTAAGGTAACAAACACGTTTGAGTACATAGTCAGCTTAACAATGTGAGTTGAGAACAAGTGGCTTCCTTTGAGCATTAAGGCTGGTAGGAGTTTGATTGCAAACATAGAGCTCCATCTAGTGTCTTTCACACCACATAAACTAAACTTCTAAAAGAAGACAAACACAAAACAGAGAAAACACAAGCAACATCTGCTGTACTGTACTTGTTTAGTTTTATTCATTCAAGTTAAAAAACATGAATTTGATGAGATGGGATAGATAATAAATTCACTTTGAAAAAAGTCACAAGTCAGACCTTTATTTTGAAAGTGACAGGCGGAAGTAGTTTATTCTGTTCGGTTTCGCGTAGATTATGAGCAGTTTTTGTTTACTGTTTTTTCTTTGTCAAACGTGCTCTCTCTTACCTAATCTATAGCGGATGAGTCCTCTGTTGTAGAAAGGAACCGCAAACTGGCTGTCAGCCTTAATCGCGGACGTGTAATCCTCCATTGCTTCATAAAAATCCACCCGGAAGTACTTTATCTGTCCGCGGTTGTTGTAAGCAGCTGCTAACCTGCTAGCTTCACACTCCCTACAAAATAATAATTAAAAAAACAACCAAAACTTAGTTCATTCGTTTAAGTAACAATAAATACCTTAGAGCTGAAATAAATACTCAATTTAACAGGTAACAAAATGCAGCTAAAGGCTACAAACGCCAACAGGTAGCTAATTTAACCCGATTCGAAAGAGAAGTCGCACCTGGGCTGTAAACAGGAAGAGATAAACTTTGTGTACAGCTCCTCTGCCCGATCATAACAGCGTTTGTTGAATTCAGAATTGGCATCTTCAAGTATTTTATCATTTTCTTCCTCCATAAGTGTTTGTTGTGGTTTCCTAATGCGGATATGACGCCATTAACCAAATACCCAATCAAAGTTTAGTGCGTAAAAAGTGGGTGGGACTTAACGGAAATACATTTTATTCACTGTCACCTGCTTCTACAAACCGGTAAAACTTATATTTATTCTAAAAAAAAAGTTTGTGTATAAAATAAAATTTTAAATGATCTTTGTTGACTAAAGTGTAGAAAAATACAGAATCAGTAGCCTATTTAATATAAAATAAGTAAAATTTAACTAAAAAACATAATAATAATAATAATAACAGAGACACTTATGTTACAGAGACATATAAATAATTAAATTTAACATGCAAACAGATTAAATTGTTGTTTTCTTTTCATGTTGCTTCTAAGAAGTCAGAGTTTATTTTAGTATGAAGTCATCTAGCTATCGTCTAGGTTTACCATCTAATTTCAGGGACAAAAATATTGTTTCTCAGTAAAATCGTTTTTTAAAGCAAGTAAAAATAACATATATTAAATGCAACCAAACTCATGTTTTGGGACAAAAATCAATCTGTTCTAGGATATTAAAATAGATGCAACTGCAGGTGGCAGATTTCACATTTAATTAAATTTTATTTAAATAAAGAACTGCAATAAGAATATATTAAACTTACAAAACTGACATAAAATGCATCTATTTTCTTTTTTTAATAAACAAAAATCTGTCAACAGCTTACCATAAAAATATATGGTTTTGATTCATAAGACTAGTCTCAAATACCTGCCATACCAGTTCAGCTTGGACACTGCACTGAATCAAAAACAAGTCAGACAATCTGGGAAGAAATTCCCAGACCATTTCTCACGTGCAGAAGTCAACTGTCCTTGTGAAAAATTATGTTTTGGAACAAGAAGGGACTCGGTGGTGTGCGCTTCCCTTTACCGGCTCATTTATCTCCAGACTGTGTGGAAGAGCAGAACAAACAGAGCATATTTGGCAAAATGGAAATGTAACACGCTTTACTGTATTTTTTAATTATCTCAGACTATAATCAACCTTCTAAGAAGGTTTCAATGTTTTTATTCTCAATCCGAAGCAAAACTTGTTATGTTCAGCAGCTTCAGAGCCTAAATGTTGCTGTTTGCTGAGAGAATTAACACAAAGTGTCCAAGTCCACTTCGGACTGGCAGAGCAGGGACATGCATCCATCTTGCATCATCGTATGGGAGAGATATTCCTCACTGGCATTTCAGATCTGTCAAATATCTCCATGGATCAATTAATGTTTCAATTTGATGATCTGGTTGTAGGGTATGACATCAAAAATGTATGTTTGCAGCATAAAAAAAGATTATTACTTTGAAAAAAATGCATATGGGATGTCTGATTAGCAGACGGACACTTCTGAGGTGTGCTTTTGTTGCAGTAAATTTCATGCTAATAATCTATCAACATATTTAGAATAAAGGAAAAACATTTTTAGAGAATATTCTTGTTAAATGACCTTAAAGCTCTGTATTAGAAATACATAACAATAAATTCAGGCACCTGTTTAATTTTCCAGTTCCTGAACAAGGAAGCTTTGTGTGACGCCCTCTGTGTGTCTTCTCAGATGTGTGTGAGCCCCATTCATCCTTTCCCCAGAAATGTGTGTGTGTGTGAGTGCATGCATGCGTGTGTGTGTGTGTGTGTGTGTAAACAAACAAAAGACATCTGTCTGTCTGAATGGAGGAGGGGATCCGAAGCAGACCAGAGGTAAACGTTGGGCTGTTGACTCTCGACCTCGTTCAGACGCCTCAGACGGAGACGCTCTGTTGACTCTGCTGCTCCAGACTAATAATCCTACACATTCCACAGGTTACACAGTGACTCCACTCTGTTTGTGGGCAAAACATTATGACCACAATAACAAGATATTAAAGCAAATTACATTAATTCAGCTGTACACCAAATTAACAGACAAAAACTATATTTTCTAGTAAAGAATAAAACAAAAACCTCCTTCTTGACCTCAGATGGAACTATAGCACATTGTTAACAGAATGTCAGACCCCTTCTCTGATTTATTTTTCCATATTGACATAGACATAAACATATAAATTGACAGTTATATGAGGGAAAGATGTAAAAGATTTTTTGTACCTGCAGGACTTTTCCCAAAAAGCTGCAAAGACTTGATGTTTTTTTTTATTTGTCACAATTTACCAACATTCATTTCTATTTAATGCATTTTTAAGACAATTTAGCATTGAGTAAAATAAAATAAATCCTGTTTTTGTATCTTTTGCATCTTTATCTGATCAAGTTTCTCCAATTTCATCACAGTTTTCTCTTTAAGTAGGACATCATTTAGGGTAAGACGAGTGTACTCTTGAAAATTTCATCCCAAGTTTAAAAAAGGAGTGCATTTTTAATTTTTGCTTTCTTTCAGATTTACCTCCCTATAGTATTTATGCAGCATTATGAGATATAGTCTGAATGCATGAAGGCTTTGTTGTGCTTTGAGGATCAAATCTTAAGGAAAACATAATTTTATTGCTTTATTTTTTGCAAACTGGTCACGTGACTTTTACTCCATAAATTATTATGAAATTATAAGAAAAAACATGAACTTTTTCAGTGTTTCATGTCAGAATCTACTATTTATTTTCAGAATAATTAATAGATAATTAATAGACAACTTTATTGAAGTTCTGTTGATATTTAAAAATGAACCCCAATAAATCAACATATAACTCAGCAAACATGTCAGAGTTGATGCCTGGGTAATCATGTCATTTTGTACAGAGGCGTGTCCAGGTCTTTTAAAATGGGGTGACCCAGGTGGGGTACTTGTTTATGCATGGGTGGCACCTATGGTCACCCCTCACAAAATCATTAGTTTTTTTATTCTAGTGAATTTGTGAGCTTTACATTGTTGTGACCAATTTTTTATCTTCTTTTTCGAGCTGTTTAGTGGTGGCTCACAAGCCACTTCTTAGTGCATTACTGCCACCAACTGGAGTGGAGTGGAACTGGCACAGAATAAAAATGAATGTTCTGTTGGTCTGGGGCTGGAAACAGTGTTAAAGGTACTGCTGTCACCTACTGCTTTAGGGTTTAAACCCCAAGTGGCACCTGAGGCGGCCAATCAGATTTCAAGGGTGACATGTGCTACCCCAGGCCACTCCCTGGACACGCCCCTGATTTTGTAATCGTTTTCATTTAGATTTCACTCAAACTGCACAGGAAGTTTGCACAATGATTTGTTGGAAGAGGAAAACTGTCTGGATCACAATTGTTTTATTTTTTGTGGGTTTTTCCAATTGTGACATGAACTCACAATTAGTCATTTTGACCAAGGCTTCAAAAATGCTTACATGAAGATTTTGGAAGTTTTTGTTCCACATTTGAAAGTCTCATTTTAGTTCTGCAGCACAATGCACACGCATGAAAACACACAAACTACAAATAAAAGTGAAAAAGTGTCCAGCAAAGAGAAGCTGGAGCCTGTTGCAGGTTAAAATGTAGACTGTGCTCTGTTCTGGAAGCCAGTGAAAGGTAGACTTTAATTTCCTTTAAGACTGATGTAGTTATGATTTAAAGTTTTATTTTAAATAAATAAAAAATTCAATAGGGGTCACCAAACAGTTTAATCTGACTCCCAGGAACACGTTTTCCCTATTTTTGCTCTTTATTTAATTTGCAGCAACTATAAACCCCAATTTAGTGTTTCCTCAAACTAACTGAGCCAAAGATACATTAAAAAAACTTTTATATTTCACCCTAAACTTCAAATACTGCATAAAATATAATGCTTTAGCTCTTCAATAGCTTAGATGTATGGAAAAAATGACCAACTCCCATCACAGGATTTTAATCTTGTGTATTTTGCCACATTTATACATTTTAGCAAACATTTCAAAACACAAAAGTATATTAACATGTTTACCCTTTAACATAAAATGCAAATATAGGTATATAATAATAAAAAGTAATAATATAACAAATGTAAAAACTAGAGGTGGGACTCGATTAAAAATTAATCTAATTAATCAGAGGCTTTGTAATGAATTAATCTTGATTAATCGCATTTTAATCGCTCAAGAAAATTTGCCCCCAACGCATTTTTTTAATTAAAAATAATGAGGCAGAGGGTTAGGAGGGATTTCTGATATCTCATTTGATTGTAGTTTTAGTTTTGTTTCGAGCACGTAAAAAAGGTTTGCATGGTCTTGTAGCCAAGGTTCTGAAGAGGTGCAGCTTAACAATATTTATTGATATTTAACTTCAACGTCCTCCAATTGGGGGACTCTTGGTCCCAAAGGGTTAAATACGCAAATTTTTATTAACACATTAAATTCCCACCACTAGTAAAAACATTAAATGAATTCTCTAAAACAAAATCTACTATATACATATTTATTTTTTACAAAAGATGCAAAAATAATCAAATCTTTGGTTATATCACACAATGTTTAATATTAGTAACGATACCTCCAAAAGCAGATATTTAACATTTATTAAAGTCTGATTGCATGTTGCAGCTTTATGAATCACAGCTTCGCTCCGTCTGGATGAAATCTGAACAGTAGTCGTGGATGAGGGGCAGATGTGGAAGGCTGCTGTTCCTGCAGAAAGAAGGCAGAAGTTAGAATTGCACACAGTTGGTGGGAAGCTTTATTACCACAGGAAGGAAAAAAAAGTCACCTCTAAAGCTTTAGGCGCGACCCAACACGCTCTCCAGTCGCTCCACTCTCCCAGACACGTCGGCTAGTTTGACCAGTCAAAGAAACTCACTGGAAGAAGGTGAAAAGGTCATAAAACCACAGCTGCTGGGAAGCTAACAGCAGAGTTTATAACCGAGCGTCTCCCATCTGAAACAACAGGAAGGATATGTTTGGCTGTGAGCTGCTGGATGGCTGCCTGGGTCTTTTTCTGGAACGCCAGCCGGGCCTCACATTTGCAGGGATCCTCCACCACCTCCGCCTTCGCCTCTTCAACGGAGAGAAAGCAAATTTCACATCAGCGTAACAGAAAAGCACACCGAGCGCCACCCACGCTGCTTTTACCGAGACTAAACCCAAAGCTCAAACAAACGGGAGCACGTTTTCACAGCAGGTGAAGGAGCATCGACGTTTAGCCGTAACACATCATTCTATAAAATTACCCAGTTATTGTCCAACAAATGTCGCTGTGAATTAGTCAGGAGTCCGCTCAGATCCTTGCTTTTGTTTTATAACAAACATTTTTTTATAAATTTGAGCAGCATCAGAATCACAGCAAAAAGCTGCAGGAGTTTCTTACGTTTCGGGGAACACGTTTTCTTGTCCGCATTCAAGATATAACCGTTCTGGCACTTGCAGAAAAAGGAGGCGTTGCTGTTGACACAAATGTGCTCGCAGTCGTGTCCCATGGCACAGGGGTCCAGACCTGGAATAAGCCGGGATTAAAGGGATATGGTTTGGATTTTTGAAAAAGGGAGGTTCTGTGGTAGTATCAGCTAGTTTGTGTTCCACCTGCAGCCAGAAACAATCTCATCTTAGAGAATCGGAGAGAAGTTCTCACGGAAGCGAGCTAACCGCTAGTCAGTCGTGTGTCGTGGGTTTATGTAACGCCTTCAATGATTGGTCCTTCTTGGCTTTGGTTCTGTCGTATAAATGGCTGCTGCTCTTTATGCACGAGACAAGTTTGGCAGATTTTTGACCCGATCTTCCCTTTCTGACGCGGGCACGCCAGATTACCATAATGGCGCTAAAAATAATTTGATCAGATATGTGATGTGTTAAGAGCGCTCTGGTCTATTCCGAAGGACGTCGGGACCGCTCCGATCATAAATCAGGGATATTGAACATGTTAGATTGTCTTGAGAACAAACGAGCATGCTGCCTGTTCAATGTGACGTGGCCAATCGGTGAGCAAGGTGACGGAAGCACGCTGCACGATCCTCCTCCGCCATGTTTGTTTACTCCAAAGTCACTTTTGATTTTGGGAGATGTTACTGCAGACTACACACACTATAGGACCAAAACTGTCGTATGTCTTTATCGCCATGTGTGGGGTTTCTCGTAAATCGACCGATGAAGCCATTTGAATCGGGCATTACAGAAACCTGGATGTCGGTGAACAAGCCGAAAAGACAAAGGTTTTTGAAAAGATTCTGAAGGCAGAAATTGCCATCGTCCGGCTGCTAGCTTGAGTCCTTCAGTCTGATTCTGCAACCTGAGATTGTTCTAATTGTTAAGTTACAAACTGCTGATAACAAATCCACAGAACTCTTTTTCAAAGTATCCAAACTGCCCCATCTGTCAACATGGCAGCTGGGGAGCAGTTTCAGATGCTAGCATACAAGATAGTAGTTGGTTTGAGGTGAGACAGGTCTGCATTTGTAATAAAATGCTCTATTTGAGTAGTGAAACTGTTAGAGTCAGGTGTTTCCTGTTGGTACTTGACCACAAGTGGTGGGAATCTGTCTATTCAAACATCTTCACCACGTCTCAGCCAAGGCCGTTTGCTGCGTGTTGGACAACAAGGTAAAATCACAGAACCCTGAAGCACAAAACAGACATGTATCCTAAAAAGGAGACAAACGGTGACAGTGAGAGACAACATCCAGATCAACGTCACAGCAGAACCTCGAGTCTCCAAACATGGCTGAACATCTGTAAAATCAGCTGTTTGCTCCTCGTAATTGAGTCCAAATGTGCTAGAATGTGCAAATTGACGTTTAAAATCTAGAATTTAATCAGCTCGGGTCTGAATTGACATTAAGTTGTCTAATTGCATTCATGTAAATATAAATGTTGTCTAGAAATGAGGTTTTGCTGCACATTAGAATCATTTTAAACACAAAAGTACACACAAAGTATGACAAACCAACAAAAAAAATCCTAATTTTATAGTTTTTATAAAAGAAGTTGAAAGTTTCGGACTGCCTGGTCCAAAAACCTTACGCGTCTCCGAGTACACTTCAGTTAGGACATCTGCAGTCCGTGTGGGGGTTGAGAACATCTGCAAATGTATTTTCTCTTCATTTCAGTGGTTAATGAAACTGTAAATAATCTGTTCTGCAACAGCCCCGCCTGTAGACTGAAGGTGCCCTCACCAAGGAACGAGAACAAAGGTTAATGTTGGGAAAGGTCTTGCAGGCCCTTCTTTGTCCTACCGCACAGAGTTTCTCTGAACTTGGAGGTGAGCTTCTCGATAACGCCGTAAGTCTCCACGTAGAAAACGTGGTCCTCCAGAGGGATGCTGGCCATGAGCTGCAGGGACTGCATGTCTGCACGGTCCACTCCCACAGCGTAGATCTCAATCCCAGAGGCCCGGGCTGCAGCAGACACTTCTTCAACCTGGTCTTGAGGTCTTCCGTCTGTCACAATGATGGCTACCTTGGAGATCTTCCTGGAGCGAGGCCGAGCTCCAGACTGCTCGGTGAAGGCTTCGTTCATTGCCGTCTTGATGGCCATGCCGGTCATGGTGCCGGCCGCCAAGGGGTCGATCCGTGCGATGGCTTTCTTCAAATCCAGCTTGTTGAAATGGTCTTTGAGCAGGAACTCTATCTTGACCGTGCTGGCGTAGTTGACCACGGCCACCCTGGTGGCCTCCGAGCCCACGTCAAGGGTGTCGACCATGTCGGCGAGGAATATTTTGACCTTCTCAAACTCAGCAGGACGCACGCTGCGAGAGCTGTCGATGATGAAGACCAGATCCAGCGGACGGCTCCTGCACTGAGAGTCTGTCTCTGGTGATCAACCAAACCATGGCAGGAATGAGTCCATTTCAATGATCAGCAGACACATTACAGTTTGTACTTTCACAATAAAACAGAAACGGTTAATCCACCAAAACAGAACATTTTGATTCACAAACAGAACGATTTTGTTTGCACCAAAATGATGCCGTATGCGGCGCGGCATACGGTATCATTAACACCATCTCATATTCCTTAATGGAAGGTGCTTGATGGCCAGGACATAAAAAAGTGCCATCATATCTAAAAAGTGTTAGGATCCCATGCACATATATGAAAACAGACCCTCTACTCTTAAGTTTGTGCAGAACTTAAGACCAGTTATAGTTCTGTTTTACTTTCAGTTGCATCTTCAAGAGAGATCCATCCTTTACCATCAGTCAATCATGCTACCTCTTAAGAGAGACGCCAATTTTCTTGTGCATTTCCTACATTTTGCTTATTATGACCAAAACAGAATGAAACCATCTAACCTGGAAACCTCTGAGTAGCATGTGTTGGGTTGGAAAGCAGACCTGACTGGTAATATTCTACCTGTCTCCACAGCACTGACGGTGGTGACGAAGCCGCTTTGGGTACTGACCGGTGGTAGCATCCTGGGAGCTGGGGTCTCCACTGGTGGCACAGTGGTAGTCAGCAGCACCATCGCTGTTGCTGGCAGAGTTGGCTTTGGTAGGGTTGGAAAGACGGTAGGGGGGACTAGAACAGGAGCTGGTGTTGGGTATGACTTTGGGCATTGACCCTTCAGTTTGTAATGAAATGGACCTTTGAACCTATGATGGGGATGGGGCTGAGCAACTGGTGGAAATAAACCTTTGTATATGTGATGCGAATGTGGTGCCACTGGTCCACTGAACCTGTGGTGATAAGGTGGCATGGGGACCGCGGGTCTGTGGTAAGTCACTGGTGGAGATAGAGGTCGATACACTACCGGCGGGGGGATCCTTGGTGGCTGGTAGTGGTACTGATACCCTCCTCTATACGTGTAATCACTTCTGTGATCTACAGGCCCACCAGAAAGGAAAAGTGATAGAGAACATTAGTAGACTCATAGAAGGTAAACGTACACGTGTCAGTGAAACATACAACACACGCTTATTTCCTCAGGAGCAGACAAAGGATTAGTGGAAACTCCGTGGGTCGTTTCAGACGGAGACGAATTTCCACGTTTAGATTTTAGACGTCATGCACGTTTGAGACAGTCTGTTAGAATAAATGATTTTACAGTGGAAGTTTCGTCAGATCTGATTATTTGTTAGCCTGAAATAACTTAAATAACATTTTTATGCAAAAAAGACAATAAAGGTATATTGCACTTTTAACGTGCGTGCATTTAAACTTCCAAACAGTTAAAAAAATAACTTATTCAGTCAAATGGTAAAAAAGTGTGAAAGTACATAATTTTCTCTATCATGCAGTTTAAATATGCAGGAACTCCATTCCAAAGCCTATTGTCTTCGTTTAAACGGGGTTTTGGAACGACTTACTTGTTGGATGCAGGGTCCTGAGAGGAGGTCGACCATTGAGTCTGGTCTGAGCGTGACTCTGTGCAGCTATAATCTGAGGATCTCCTGCTCCGAGGTGATATGTGGCCTGGGCAACATCAGAGAGCAGCAGCAAAGCACAGAGCAGGAGGCTCTGGAGGAACAGCTCCATCTTTTTAGGATCTGAGTAAAGTCTCCCTGCGGTCAGATCGTTGTCTCCTCTCAGGGTCAGGAGGGTCCTGCTCGGCTCTGCAGGGGTTCGCCCGCCTCCAAATATGAGGGGATCGGAGACGGACGCGTCAGACTGTCTTGTCCAATCCAGAGGTGGGACGTGACCTCCAGGATAGGGTGTTAAAAGAGGAGGGGTGTAGAAAAGGGTTTTTCTAGTCTGCTTCATGCAGGATGTTTATTTTATGCAGTCTTTCTTTACTTTTTCCTTTAAAATGTCTTTGTTCTGAATAAATATGCTGTAATATATCAAAATATTTAAAATTTAAGTCATAACTTGCAAGTTGGAGACTGAAAGATTTCCCTAAACATTAACTATCAAGACTGGAATTTCAAAATAAGATCCGTTTTAATTCTCCAGCTTGAAATTGATTGAAAAATAAAATAAAACCTACCAGACTCAATAAGAAAATAAATCCAGAAAGAAAATTAATATTTCCATAAAATCTGTAAATGAGATTATATTTAATATTGAAAAAGGGACAAAACCACAGAAACCAGATCGTTCTGAGACGTTTATTGAAGTTATTTGTATTTCCACTTGGTTAAAATCATATTACCAGTTAAGTAATGGAGGAGTATGTGTTGATAAGCATGCAACAACTAATGCTCACAAGAGAAGCCGTTTGCTCCAGGCGAGAATCTCTCCGCCCCAGCCGGAAAAACCATTTCTCAGCTTTACTCGAACATCATGGCAGCGAAGCGGTGACGGCGTCTGCTGGGGAGGTGAACCGTACTACAGCGAAGCTAAATAAATACCACTAAAAAAAAAGGCGCTAGACTATATTCAAGACGTAGGTGGAACAGCCTCGGTCTTAACCAACACAGGATAACTTGAACACAACAATAGTCTAAGAAGTGGATTGTCATCGTTTTTTTTTCTTTAAAAATCTCTTTTTCAACACTTCATATATTGATCCATGGAGCTGGGTCGATAAGAACATCTTTAGCTAGTTCGTTATTCTTTTACTAAGACTTAAAAAAGGCTGTAGGAGGGAGGAAAAGGGTGGAAGGGTTGCTTCATTTATTTCAAACCACACATTCGCTCGTTTTTACACAACTTGGACGTTTCCCACCGGTTTCCTTTCACATCTCCGGGATGCTCTACGAACACTAAATGACACACGGCACAGAGGATGAAAGAAAACATCGTTCAGAGGCCTCCCACAGACACGGTGGGTCAGAGGAGCGGGGGGTAAGGGCATACTGGTGTTCAGGAAGGGCTGGAGAAGGAGAGCATGTAGGAATGCATATGGTGGCTGTGTGTGCATGTGTGTGTTTTGGCAACACGGCTGGTGCTTAGGCTGGCATGTAAGGGGGAGGCGGGTCCTTCTCCGGCATCTTCATTGCCATCTCATAAGTGGGCAGGATGTACTGGAAAAGAAAAGAAGACATAAGCTCTCCATATTGGGCAGTAATGTATCTAAATATAGACAAACTCATGTTTTAAAGGGATACTAGGCAGTTTTGGCTTGCTTTTAGCACCCCCTAGTGTTCGTTAGTGAAAGCTAAAGTGAAACTTATCTCCTCGCTGTGTCTTTTTAACACCTTAATCTAACTGCTGAAATGTCTCCTCAGCCTTCATTAGTGTCTACAGGAGCGGTTCATCACTAAATCAAACAAATCAGCTAAAACATGCAGGAAACATGCTGGAAGCAGACTGCAGCACCAGGCATGTCAGCAACAGACCAGACTGGCACTCTGAAGTTGCAAGTGCGGTATTTTTGCAGCATTTTAGCACATGCTGGCTCAAGAAAATGTTTAAAAATATGAAAAAGTTGCAAATTATCCCTTTAACTTTAATTGTAATTCTAATTTACTAGACTAGGATTTAGGGATTTTATAGGAAATGAAGTCAAATATCAACTAGGATGATTTTGCATGAAAATGATGCACTTTGTAAATATTAAAAGAATCAAAAATAAGATTTTTTTTGTATTTTGAGAGTCAGTAAAGTTAATTTTTTACCATCCAGCAAAACCGAATAGAAATGACTATTCCTGAGGTATAACTCTAAACTTCATCACTAAATCTGACTTATTTTGCCTTTTTAAGTTGATTTCTTTAACAACAAATATAAATAATTTTATATTTCTTGACTTAATTCTCCTATGAAGTTTAATTTTTTTTTTTAAAAAGAAGAAAATGTGTCAAATATCTGATTATTTTTTTTTTTTTTCCCCTTAAACAATAAACCCTAAACTCAAGATTAAAGTCTATAAACCTGCTACAAACCATCATTTTAGCAATAATCTGAAATAATTCAAAACAGAAGTGACTAAATCTCAACTTCCCTTAACAGATTACTAACATGTATGACTTAAAAACGTAAACACTTCCTTCTGGATGTGTTCAGATCGCCATCTGCTGGCTTAAACTGCACATTGCATGCTGCGTCCTGGTGCCTCCAAGCGCTGGCCTACCTGGGGAGGAGTCTCAAAGGTGGGATAAACAGCAATTTCTGGCATGTTCCTGTTGTTGATGTACTTGTAGCAGTTCCACACGCAGTTGATCAAGTAAGCCTGGAGGGCAGAAATGAGATCACACTTTTACAAAAAAGAATCTAAACTTAAACCTGTCACATCGTAGCTGTAAATTAACATCATTAATAAAACGTTTGTCTCGATGGCCTCACCTTGAGGATGATGAGGAAGGCGAAGAAGACGAGCACAAAGAGCAGCAGGCAGCTGGAGTTCAGAGACAGAAGGTAATCCTTGTAGGGGAAGTCCGGCTGAGCGAAGCAGAAGAGCAGAATGTTAAAAAGTTCAGCTCACACCACCATCAAAGGCTCAAATCAAGGAAGCGGTTTTAATGAACACTGCTGGGATGTTTGTAGCAACAGAAGGATCTCATTTCCTTTTTCTAATTGCAGAAAATTTAATATAAAATAAGCTCAAGAGCCTAAATCTGGCTCTTCTACCACTCTATCAACAGGGAGTCATATTTAATTCCAACAGTGTCCCATTTTCAGGAGCAAAGACTTTGGAGAACATCTGACGGCATTAAGATCCGATTACATAAACAATAAAAAATTCACACGGTCCGAGATGATCCCCGACTCGTCCAACAACGTGTGGCTTCATTACAGAACATGCTCTAAAATAAAACAGCATATCTGATAAAAATCCCACAAATAAAACATTTAAAATGACTCTGATTTTGCAGTAAGAGAGAATTATTTAAGTTTAGTGCAGAATAATGAATAAAATAGATGCTGCTGCTGAGACAGAGAACCAGACCCAGTGAAAACTCAGAGTGGTAAAAGTAAAACAAGAAGCTGACCAGCTGATCCAGGTAGTCTCTGATCCTGGGCAGGTAGGTGAGGGAGCTGATGGCCACCAGGCAGCTCAGAGCAAAGTCAAACAGCTGGTAGCAGAAAAACGGGATGAGCCAGCCGTCGCGGTGCTAAAAAGAGGCAACGTGAGGAAAAACGTGATTTGTTTTCAAATCCATAATGACCATTTTAACCTTCTCTGTTGGCGTCTTTCACAGAAAAGCAGCCATGCGTGAGATTCCAGTTACTAAATATAAACAAAAACCACATCTGGGGAATGTTCTCATAATCTGAGGAACGTTTTCTTCCTAATTTAGATGCTTATTCCCAACAGAATTTAAACAAGCAAACAGAGAAGGTTTAAATTTACCAACATGGTTCCTCTTTTGTTTTATCTTCCACTAAAAGCACACACACACAAGTCAAACACACTCCTAAATTATGTTCAAGGTTTCTGAAACAATTAGAACGAGCCGCCACACTAGAGTGGATAAGAGGGGGGGAATCTGCAACCTCGGTCTGGACGGACGTCCTTGCACAGCTAAAGCACGACTCTGCAGCGTTACCAGGGAACAGTCGTGCTAACTAGTAGCTTAAAACATCAAAAAGCTCTCAAACCTGTCCGTCTTGATGCCGTGAGGCAGGCCTGCGAGGCAAGCGGTGAGAACACAACACCGTGCACAAGTAGACGATGTGCACGAGTTAAAAAAACATCTTTATCATGCTGTTGTTGTGAAATATGTTTGTCATTTAGCAATGAAACTAAAACATTTAATGTGTGTTTAGAGTTTAAACTTACAGTAATGGCTCCGTACACCATCATGGCACTGATAGTAAGCATCAGCAGGGAGATGGCAAATCCAACACAGGCATTTTCTGTAGAAGAGAATAAAAACTAATGAATAAATGTTATTTTAGAACATCTTTAGCCTCGTTTGTAAATGCATGTTTGTCTTTGTGCTGCAGGAGGCAGCTGTGATTTGCTCACGCTGATAAGTGGACGCGTCTCCGGGGCCGGCAGACTCACTTTGTATTAAGAGACAGCTCTAGGGAGCATTAAGCCTCTGCCTTTCAGCTGGGCTGGTAAAGATATGAGGCTCAGTGTAGGATAATTAAATGGTCTTCCTTTCATATCCTCTTTGCCCTTATCAATCATCCTCTCGCTTTAACTGCTGCGTTGGGAATGCCCGTTAGAGCTGCAGCGATGCAGCCGACACACCGCAGGTCAGGCTGGATAACACACACACTACCGTCTTAACACCAAACTGTATAAGGGTTTTTTACTATCACGGATTAATGACAGATAAAGTAGTCTCAATATTATTTGTGCAAACTGTGCAATCCTGAAATAGAAAGCCAGTTCTCAGCGGTTATTTCTCCTTTCCTCTGACTAATTTGTTGCTAAATCATCCACTGAGTCTCGTTATATTATCTTTACAAGACAAGATGTACCAAAAGAGCTACATTTGATGAAAATAGCTTAACAATTCACCAAAATAGCCACTAAATAGCTACATGTGCAGATCCCAAAAGTAGAAAATGTTTATTTACTAATCTTTGTCAGTTTATCTGTACATGATGTTGAGGATTTCAAAGAATTAGTATTATACAGTGTTATCTTGATACATAAACATAATAAACTGAATATTTTAGTACATTTTGTTGTTAATTGCAGTTTTTAGCAGAGTTTTTTTTTTCTCACCGGACATCCTGTCGGAGGCAAAGTAATGGTCAATGACTTCATATTGCAAGTCAATGGTAGGAACGTTCTCTGGGTGTGTCACGGCCACGGTCAGCAGGATGCCCATCAACAGGTTGACCACCTGGAGTTCAGGAAACATCAGGAAAAGATTCAGTGAACACAAGACAATTACAAAAATACAATTATTGTGTTTGTAAATTATATTATAGCACTTTTTTAAAAGAATAATTTAAAATACAAGTAAGACAGTGGAGGGGGATAAAGCTACTAGTGACAAAACAGAAAACTAATATATTACTATTATTGTGTCATTTGGTAAATACAGTACATAATTGTGGATTTGATCTATTTGGAAGGTACTTCAATGTAAGAATAAAAAAGTTTCAAAATAAAAGTAATTTCTATAAAAAAAAAATTCAGCAAATTTAACCTTTTTAGTAAAAAGATAAATTAATTCAATAACTACTCATGTTTTTCCAAATTGTGCCTATCAATAATAATTTCAAACGGACACTTTATTAAGAAATTAATCATATTAGTTGTTTTAATGAGTTAGAATAATGTTTTTAGGGGACACTGCGGAATCCCTTGAGTCGATGTGACATCCGTTACATTCATGCTAGCTGAGCATCGGTTAAGTCAAATGTCACACATCTGGCACTTTCATATCTCACTGGTGTACTAAAAAAATCCCAATTCTGACTACGTTTAGTCTTTGTTATGATGGTGTAACAACTACAAACTATTAAAGTTTCACTGGAAGAGACAACTAATGAGTTAGCAAGTTGTTGCTAACATTAGCATCCTGCTAGCATTACCTCGACAAGCTACGACTATTTTAAGAGTCAAAAATGACACAAGATGTAAAATAAAACCACCAAAAACCAACACAAGTGAATTTTTAATTATATACAGAAGAGAATAGTTACGTAACTCGACACTTATGCGGATTTTTTTTTGACAAGCGAACAGCGCAGGCTAGCGATTAAACCATTATCGAGAACCATCTTACGCACCATGTACCATGTTCCCAAGATAATGGTCCCAGTTCGAACATGGCAACATCCACAGCACCGGGTGGTGTACAGCCTATCCCGACTTGGCTTAAAATGATGCATGTCCTCTACGAGAGTAGGGAGAAACATCTGGAAAACCTGGTCGAAGAGCTGAAAAACCCTCTCAGCATCGACAGTCAGCGACCGAACACGGAGGAACGCCCACCCTGACGACCTGCGCACACCGCGGATGAAAACAAACGCTTAACAAACCGGAAGAGGCGGAGTCTGTTTACTTGACTGACGGGAGTTTAAACCAATGATCACGAAGAGCATGAAACGCTCTTAATATCTTCTAAAGAGACATTAATTAGCATTTATTTAGGTATTCTGACAGTTTTAACATCTGTTTGTTTTTTTATTTTAAGTCTGATGCTTTACAAAAAACACAGCTGTCACATAAAGGAATTTCATGATTAAAATCAATCTGAAACAATAAAAAAGATTAGTTTACTGAAGTAATTAACACAATCAGAATAATAAATATATTTGTCATTTCATAAAAACAATGTTTTATGTTTAGTTTTTTAGGCTAACCTAGTTTCAGGTGTAATTTTTTTGCTGAAAACAACAGGTTCAGAATAAGTTCCTGTAAACCCAAGCTTGTATTTGGTAAATTCTTTATCATTAAATTAAATTCTATATTCAGAAAAGCAAAAAATAAACAGTTCTCAAAATAAAACTTGCTTCTTTTTATCTGTTCCTATTCTTGCAGAAAATGTTTGCATTAGTTGCATCTTTTGATTTGTTGTTTCTGAGAAAACGGTCACCAGACAGTATTTTTAATAATTTCATGCTGAAATCCTGAATTAGAAGCAGATTGAGCCTCTCAGGCTCAGAGTTTAGGATGTTTATTTTGGTCTTCAGTCTAACAGATCATTTGGAGTTTTGCTTTATTAATCTATAGAATGAAAACCTATTTTTTTTGCTATGCACAATTCACAACACCATATTTTTATGTATTGTGTCACTTTTTTGTTCAAATATAGCAAAAGTTTGCATATACATTTCATAAAATCATCAAAGAAAATCACTGATTGAATAGTGTCAGAGGTTTTTATTATTATTATAGAATAACAAAAAATATATGCACACATATATTGCATGACAGCAGCATCATTTCACTGTTTCTTCATGTTTTTATATATTACCTCATTGTTTTTCCTTCCTTAGATTCACCAAATATATTATTGGTATTCAGAGCATGAATGCATAACGTGTTAACATTTATGTTCCACATACTGATGCAATGATGAAGTTTTAATATATTACACAAATCTTTTTATATACATATGAAAGCAAAAAAGTGTTAAAACCTTCTGTTTGATTCGATAAATATTGCATTGCACATATTTCTGCATCTTCATTTAATAACACACACATAGTAAAGTCACTCAAGACTAAATATAGCACAAGTTTAAAAAAAGGTTTCAAAATAAAAGTCAACAATGTTCCTCCAAACATTTTACATACGTATAACCTTGGGACATCCTACGCCTTCCTGTAAATTTGTGATAAGATCAGGAAATCAGTAGCGCAAGTTGACATAAACAAGAAAACTGGCTGAACCAGTATCTCACCGGGCTCCGATTATGATGACAAACTACAAAGAAGTTTCCAACATGCCTTGTTTTCCTCACGTGAGCCACAGAGCCTCGTCGGTAGTCACGGAGTGATCGCACGCATCAGAAAACCAACTGGAATAACTTTATGAGTCTAGTTCCAAGAATGAGACTCATTTTGACCACTTTTTCTTTATGACTCATTCGACAAGGCCTAAAACTCAACATGTATTTACTTTTAGTTACCACTACCATATGCATGACAAAGCAATCATAAATATATGTAAAATATAGGCAAGATCATATTATTTTTTCAAGTTTAGACAAAAGTTTGATCAGGATTAAGTGCAAGAAGAACCCCGCTCCCCTGCAGCTCTACAAACAGAAAGTGTCCCAGTGCTCTAAAACTAAAACTTCAATAGTTCTCATCCTTTTTGTGGCTGAGAATGCCTTCTTCCCCCTGTTTCTTCCTCCGAATGTAGATCAGTATGGCTGACAAAATAAATCCGAGTACTGCTCCTGTTACTCCTCCTGCAATGCAGCCTGTTGAGAATAATAGATGATTCAGATAAATGTTGCAAAGTCAGTTTAGATGCAGCTGGAGTTCAAAATACCTGCAACGATTTCCTTGTGCTCCCAAAAGTGCTTGCTGCTGTTGAAGGTGAACTCTTCAGTCATCCTGTCTGAGAGAACCTAAATTCAAAACAACAAAACTTTATTTCATGCTTACATTTTAGACAAAAAGAAACAAAGAGACATTATAAAACGACTCACATTGACGCTTGTTGTTTTTCTTCCTTTTTCTTGTCTTGCCACGATAACTGTTTTGATTTTCCACAACCGATGCAGGAATAATAAAAAAAAGAGTGTAAGAGATTAATTTTGAGAAACTGGGAATGATCTAAGGATATGATAATCAGAATTACCCAGGTCTGGATCGTCTCCAGAACCAGAGTCCTCCATGTCGTCCCCAGAGGTCTCCAAGTCCACTGGAGGGTCAAAAAGCTTCTTTTATGGAGAAAAGAAATTTAAAATGCATAAATGGCATTCAGGCATTATAAAACACACATGAGGTTTAATAAAGCTGCCTCTCTTAGGAGGGCAATACGGAAAGCAATTTCGCTAGATAAGATCCGCTACATTAACACAACCTCACAAGCGCTGTTTGACTGACAAACATGTAATGGTGCAGGTAATCATCGCCAATAAAGAGTCATAAACAGATAACGTACTGTTATTACATCACTCCACCCTGGTTTAATGGATATTTCCACCATTTTGGAACGTGGTTTGTGTAGTCAGAGAGGAGCTCAAAACAAAAAGTGTGTTGCTGCTGCCTTAAAACAGCTCCAGTCTACAAAAGCTACACAGCTACAGGGTTATTTTATAACCCTTCACACCCTTGTCAGTTTCACATTTTTGGTTATTTGCTGGAAATATTTAAAAAATCCTGCCAGACATGATCCCTGGATGCACCAAATGTGCAAAAATATTTCTGCTACTGATGATTTTCATGCTTATAAATAACTAAAGAATTCCACACATCATTTTCCAAATAAATTATGGATGGCGTAAATGTTTTTGATAAAAAAAATACATTGAAATGATGAAAATCTTAGACACCTTGTTTGTGGGTGCTCTCAGACTAGCCGTTAGCTTATCAGTCCAGTAAAAGGTAAACTATTTCTCAGAACAAAGGCTGTTCAGGAAGTTACCGATACTTTACAAATATAAAAATAGCAAAAAAAATACATAGAAACACATTTTTTAATCTCTTCTGTGCTGTTGTAGATTGCTCAAACCAAAGAAATGTATTAAAAAAATCTAAATTTTAAATAAAATAATTTCTTAATACATTATAAAACATGTCTGGGTGAACTGTGGGAGAATGTTTTACCACTTAAATGATGGTAAAATATCCAATTAAGGAAAAATGACCAATCTTAGTTGTTATTGGCAGATTTTTAAAAGTATTTCTACTTTAGTGTCTCCTATAAAGCTCTCACACAACCTATAGTGGATGTAATATTCTAATAAAACTTAATAAAATGATAGTGTCAGCTATAAATGCTCTCAGGGACTCATGTGCGAGTTTAAAAAAAACTATAAAGTACAAAAATCTTTTAGGATTTAATCATAACAAACCTCGGTATTGTCTGACACATAATGCACACCTTGCTGTTTCGTAACAGGAAGTGAGAAAAGGCACGTTGACACAAGTAGTTTTTTTGTGTTTAAAAAACACTTTAAAGGTTTAAAAAGTCACTCACCGTCGCTCTGGCGGGATGAAATAATCCCAGGAGTAAAATTACAGAAGCTGTCAGAGATAATAACCGCATGTTTCTGTAGATTTAGCTGGCCCTTTCTTTAGTTCTTTACTTTCAACTTGAAGCTCTTGTTAGTGTGACAAGCTTAACTCCGCCCACCAATAATAAAAAAAAAAAACAGGGAAACTGTGGGATGAGTCAGATCTAGACACCTGATAATAAGAACTGGTTTCTAAATGATTACCCTGAGCTTACTGGTGTAAACACATCTGGATCAGGGGTGGATCTGGGGGTTTTATTATTAAAGGGGCATATTAGGACTTTTTAAAAAAGTTATAAAAGTTCTACGGTAAATACAAAACATGTTCATGAAGTTATTTGCGCCAAATCCTTTTCACATGAAGCCATTTTAGCAGTTTTATTCTTGACATTTTCAGTACCTTTCAGAATGAGCCAGTTTAGGGCTCTGTCACTTTAAGAAAGCAAGCTGGAGTTGGCCACGCCCCCCCCCCAACCCCTTCCCAAGCTGCTATAAGCTGAGAAACTCCAATGTCCAGAACTTAGTAGTGATGGGTAGATGAGGCCTTTTTAAGTGTTTTGGCACATTATCCAAACTGTACGGACACTGTGTCACTATGTTGGTCTACTGACACCTGCTGGATCTTAAACATCATTGCAGGCAAACCTAAAATCGAGACTCTACTGACATACTGATTCAATCAACAAAACAATAAAGTGTTTTAACTGTATTCCATATTGTACACTGCATTATTTAATATCTTAAGCTCTCTCTTGTGCATGATAAGTGGTTCTATTCTACGTTTCCCATTTGTGACATCACAAACAGGGACTTTTTGAAACAGCTTGTTTTAGGAACATGATTTCAAAAACAAAACACTGACAGAAAACCAATGTATGGGTTTTTTCACATGTGGAGTGTTTATAGAGGCAATAGAGAATCACATGATGGCACAAAGGGATGCAAAAGGTGAGTTTTGCATAATATGTTTATTTTTGAATAAATGTGGTAAAGGTGTGGTTTTAGCCAGTGGCCCCCCCAGGGAAGACCAGTGTTGATAAATCATATGAATGTTCACTCAAAACATAAATTCATCTTTTTTACTCAAGTCATAAATGTAAAAACCAATACAATTTAATGAGTAAATAAGATTTTTTAAATATTTATGTTTCTGCTGCTCACCGTTTTCAAAATAAAGTTTATTTCTCCATAGTTTTTTGTGAAGACAGCAACAGGTAAACTAAACTAAAAAAAATTCTAAAATAAATTTTGAAATAACATTTCAAATAACTGAAATGTATTCTTCTGTTTGTGTTTCTCAAAATTGAGTTAAGTGTTTTGGATGCATATTGTTTTTTAATAAAAAAGAATAAAGGTGCAATGCAATGCATTGCCACAGGCTAAACTCTCCCAGTTATTATCACAAGGACCATTTTGGTGTGCCACCCCAAAATTTTCTTTGGCCCCATCTGGCCACCCTTATCAAAATTTTCTGGGAGCGCCCCTGGTTTTAGCAGGGGGTGGGGCAGTGTTTAACAGGAACTGCATCTTTTTTTTTTTTTACCTCTTAAAATTTTGCACACACACACACACACACACACTTTTATTTCTAATGTCTTACATAAACCTTTAAAAGTCAAAAATGAATATAAAATTAAACATGGTGCAAATGTATAAAACTGTGCTGCCAAAACTGGAAAAAAATCTTTGAGCTGATTTTGCAAATCTTTATGAACATTTCTTAATCAAACTATACTAAATTTTTATCCTTTCTGTAATTTGTTTCACACTAAATGTAAATTTATAAAAGATGTGAAGAAATTCAATGTTTCATGCTCGACAAAATTTAGGGTTTCATTGCGTCTTACAACAAATATACAAAAATTCTCAGTTGCGTAAATTTTTTGTTGCATAAAATTTTTAAGCCGTTATTATGCCTTAGTAGATGCAACTAAAATGTTCTTCAAGCTCCGCCCCCTGGAACTGTAAAATATATCTCTCTCTGTCTCTCGTAATAAACGAATTAAGCCAAACGAGTGAAAAAGCACAAAAAGCAAATGAAATGTTAGAAGAACAGTTTAATCATACATAGTCACAATTCTGCTTCCAAAAAAACTTGAGTTTGTTTTCTTCATCTAACATCTGGAAATGTACATAAGGCCACCTGAAAATGTACATGACTTTGACAGTGTGACAAAACTCATATGTTCATATTTATATAATTGACAATATTTTACAACGTTTTGCTTACAAGGTAGTAGCTGTTCCAAAATACAGCACTCTTCTGTACAAAAATAATTCTGGTCATATGTTGAGAAGTTTCCGTGGTAGCAGAGAGGACTAAACGCAGCCTCGGTTTTAGTGCGAGGAGCTGCTCTCCGTCTCTTCTTCTGGGGTTTTAAACGGTCACACATCAGAGAGACTATTAACAGTGGATGTTACAGCTTCCGTACAAATAGAGGCTGGCCTTTCCATAGCAGATTAAAAACAAAACAAAAAAAACATGCCAGATTGTGAAGCCATAGATCTTTTTTTTCTTTAAAATAACACTCGATCAAATAAAACTGTATACATTATATTCAAGGGGGAAGGAGTGATGAATATACACACATCTAAATGCACAATTTTTGCCTTTTTCTCCCCGAAAAAAGTGTAAAAGACGTCCCATTTACAGCATCAACGTTTACAAATGTACAACTGTACAGACGAAATAAAAGCGTCACTACGAATTTAGAGCAAGGCCTGTCAAACACCACAACTAGACGTATTTTCAATTCAACTAATCTTACACTTATTAACTGCACATATACTACATGTCATCTACAATTCATAGAAAGCAAAGAAGCCGTCACTACGAGCGTTACAGGTGAATCGGATAGCTGTTGATGGCCCCGCCAGCCCCCACCGCTGCACTTGCATACACAACTAAAATGGAAAAACTAAATTTTATATATATATATATATATATATATATCTTTAGATATATATGTATTAAAAAAACAAAATCGGAACCATCACAAATTATTTCCCTTTCTTCACATCATTCTCTACTTCTAGTTCATTTCACCTCTGAATAAACTCAACTTTCTGTTTCCTGTCTGCCCTTTAGGCGGTGGGTGACCCCTCACTGCTGCAACCCTCCCCCCTACAAAAAAAAAGCCCCAAAGCAATAATTTGTACTTGTACATAAAAGATGCTATACATGGCTAAACTACTTCTATGCAAGAGATGATTAATCAGTATAAATATACCGTTCTCTAGGGCAGTGTTCATCTCAAACTACGAAGATGTTACACGAAACGCGATAAAAGAAAAAAAATATATTCCAACGATTAAAACTTGCCACAGCATGCCGATGCACCCCCCCCTCCCCTTGTTAAGACCCGCTGTACAACCAAACCTCATGCTCTGCTTTAACGTAATCATAGCTTTTTTTTTTTTGTAAACCCAGAACAATCACCTGGACGAGGGAAAGAAGAACGGCTCGACGAACGAGCTGCTGGAGTAAACGCGCACCCCAACAGAGTCTGGGAAAGCAGGCGAGAAGAAGCCGTAACTGGAACGTTACCCAAGAACGAAGCGCTGATCTCCTACGCCGAGCTGTTAAAAAAAACACAGAACACCAACTTCCTCTGGACCGCTGAGTGATTGTGGCACTGCTCACCTGTAAACGGACGGGTTCAGAAACCCATCCGTGATCTGTAGTGCTATTCAAAACTAATCCATTAGCTGCTTTGGCATGGGATAATATACAAATATAAAATTTAATCACCTGGACTTCATTAGGATGTAATAAGTCAGGTTAGAAAAAGCACGAGATCCCGTTTTTAAAAAGGACCGCTCCGTTCTGATTTATAAAGTCACTTGCTGGTGTTAAACTGTAAGAATTGTAAATTTCAGCAAATGTTGTAATAATTATTAATTTTTTTTTATCTTCACAGAATTTACAAGGTAAAAAAAAAAATCAAATGTACAAGATAATATGAAAACCAGTCAAATACATCAATTACATCATTAACAACGGGTTTGTGCTTGACCCAGGAATAAACAAAACAACAGGAAGAGCCCGCGGACTGTGCCGCCCCCGGAGCGTACGCCGAGGTCCAGCGCCAGGGGCCGCACAGTGGCAGGGGTCAGACGTCACAGCATTCTTAGGTGAAATTGACTTGTCTTTTTTTTTTTTGGTAGTTCACCCCCTTCGTAAAAAAAGGGATGACAAGAGTGTGTCATAGCAAGGCCCTATGGCTAAAGGAGCAATCTCTCACAGAACAGGGGGTTTGGCGTTCCAGCTCCTCCACTCCAGCGGGTGGACCTGATTACATGAGTCCGTTGGTGGGGCCGCCGATGGGGCCCAGCTCAGAGCCGCTCTTCATGTAGTACTTCTCTAGCTTGGCCAGAATGTGCTTCCCGTACGTGTACTTACGCAGAGTGGCGATGTGAGGCCGGATCTGACGAGGAGGACAAGAAGAGAGTAAAAACGTAATCTAAACTCATTTCAGCAGAGAAAAATGACACGTTGTGATACCGGTCTAGAGCGGATCACATAAAACAAAAAGAGAATGAGCGATGAGGTGGAGGAAGTCATGACTAACAGATGAAGATGGTTCTGGCGGCAGGCGACGCGAGGCTGCTGAGACAGTCGGTCCTGTGATCAGCCAAACTAAAGACCAGCCAGTGTTTGCAGTAAGCATGAGCTGCTCTGGTTTGATTATGAAACAGGACAGAAGTCTGAATAAATCAGCAGAAACTCCTCCCATGTGTGCCTAGAATCTAGACCGTCATTAGCCGAAGCAACGCTCCATTGGAACCTCTGCAGCCCTGGCCAGTATTGTGGCTGGCCAATCACAGCGCGTTTATTTAGAAAAAATGATGTAGTTTCGTCTTCTTCCACGATGTATGGCAGACTGCCCCGTTGACTGACATCTGTAGCGGTCCAATCACAGTGCTCTATTGGTTTGGTGGGCCAATCACAGAGCTTCATCAGCCAGGTGGGCGGGATGTTGCAAATGAGTGAAACTAAAGCCGGGCGTACACTGTGCGACTTTTTCACTCGTAGCGTTCAGCTTCAGCTCAAACTGTACGACTTCTTCGCAGAGCAAATCTCACGAGTCATGTGCTCACACTGTACGTCTGGCATGAACTCGTCGCAGCTAAAAAACGTAGATATGATGCAACACGTTGGTCTGAGTACGGGAGGACGAGGACGGCATTTGGAATAGAAGCGCACTCTGTTGCTTCATGGCAAGCGTTGCTTGTTGCTATGGTTAAAAAAATCGATCCGACATAAAAATAAAAGTCTAGTTTGTTCCTTAAATAACAATGAAAACATATTATTTGTATTAGATTTGATCACGACGCTCAGCGCAAAACTCGCCCTGAGCTCGTAGATTCTCACACGAGGGGAAAATCTGCTCAAAAAAGTGCAAAAGTCGCACAGTGTACGCCCGGCTTAAGGGGAGCACAGCTCCGTAGCGGTCCAATCAAAGCGCTCTGTTGGTGGGCGGGATGTTACTGAAATAACAAAGATGGCGGTGGCTAGTTTGAAACAGCTTTGGCATCAACTTTGGACTATTTAGACTTTTCTTTGAGTCAAGAGCAGATAGAGGTACTTAAGTTTAGTTAGAAAAAGGATGTATTTGTTTCTTCTTTGACGGCGTATGGCGGACTGCCTCGTTGACTGACATGTAGCGGTGAGTACGTCACGTTGTTTGTTATCCAAAAGCATGCAGAGACAGTTTGAAAGACAACCATAGATCCCGCCCCACGACTGAGAGCCATCAATGGACTGTGGCCAGACTATATAATCACATATAGGATGGCTTGCCAGGCTACCCAGGTGTCTGAATATTTGCAGAATTTCCTTCAGAACCCAAAACTTGTAGAAAATCTGCTCATCTACAAAACAGGCTGACATTAGCTTAAACATGTGTTTGTGAGAGTGTCTGCTGCAAGATGTCAAGACCACATGTTGCCATGACGACATACAGTGTACAAGGACATTTGTGACATTTAAGTTCAGCTCAGCCCAAACTTTTTCACCACTGTTTGCTGGATGTTCGGTCGTCCAGCCGCCTCACCTTGTGCATGATGATCTTACGCTGAGCAGGTTCTGCCATGTCGATCATTCTTTGGACAACATAATTGGCGTACTGGTCCTTCATCATGGTGTACAGGGCGCTGTGGGGCCCGTCTTTCTGGCAGCACACCTCGTCGATCAGCAGGGCTCGCTCTGCACGCGAGGAGTGGATCACACACTTCTCCACCACGTTACTGAGGGAGAAGGAGAAGAGGAAATCTAAGATTCACAGATGAGGACGGAATCAAAAAGTTATTTTAAAGCCATCCTATACAACTTTTTCATATTTTTAAATCATGTTCTTGAGCCAGTATGTGCTAAAATGACCCTTTACAGGGTTAATGAAATATCACTCAGACCCCCACCGCCCTCTGTGGCCAGAATACCGCACTTGCAACTTCAGAGTTGCTGTTCTGGTCTATGTTGGGTTTAGTAAAGTAGAGCTGACATGTCTGGCGCTGCAGTAATGAAGGCAGAGGAGACATTTCAGCAGTTAGATTAAGGTGTTAAAAAGATGGAGATAAGTTTCACTTTTGCTTTCACCAACGGACACTAGGGGGTGCTAAAAACAAGCCAGAACTGCAAGTATCCCTTTAAGTTTGGGCTTTTTTCCAACCAGCGCTTTTAAAATGCTGCAGTGTATACAATCTATAATTACTCATCGTATCTGTGATCTATTTTATGATATAAAAGATTAAAATGGAGGTGGTTTGGTCAACATTCTCTCAGAACACTGGGCTTGCACAGTAATGGATTAAAACGCACCAGGTGAAAGAGCGGCCCAGAAAAGGTCTGGACCTCAGGAGTGATAATGGATGGCTCCTGCATGAAGTCAACCATGAGAACTCACTGATGTGCCACAAATGAAAGAGATGGACAACAAAAAGAGCGGTCACATGACTAAACGACCAGGTGGAAACCACGATCGCTGCGGTTTGGGATTAAAGGAGAAACCAGAGGGATTTAAATTAGAAAAAAATAAAAATAGTTAAGTTTATTGCCTTCATGAAAGCCCGCTAGATATTTTATTAGTGTTGTAACTTTTAAAGGCCAGCAGTAAAGATTTAGTTTAGAGATTTCAGTGATTTTTGTGCCATTTTGTGTCATTTCTAATTAAAAAGCAACAAAAAAGTGGATTTATTTGATTTATCTTTAAATTTCCCACCTCCTGAGTCCATCTGAACACACTCCATAAGAAAAAACTGGGCAGCCTGTACTTTCTGAGAAAGCTAGCAGAAATGTTGATGTTTCATCTAAAGCTAAATAAAGATCAAATTCTTCAAACACCACCCACCTTGCGAACTTATGTTGGCTCAGGATAAGAACCTTCCCACGGACCTCGGCCACGATCTTGCTCTTGTCCTCTGGTCTGCCGTGCTCCAAAACGTGCTGGATGACGTAGTTACCGTACTGATCCTGTAGGAGGCAGCAGAGGCGTGAGTGAAATCCAAAAGCATCAACGAGACACTTTCATAATAAGCATGCAATGATTTCCACAGTTGGTCTCAACTGGTGAGAAATGAGCATGCATTTCTACGGTAACAGGCCGACGAATGAGTGACACCCCCATTTGTAGTGTTACAAATACCCTAACGTCATCACTGCGGAAGGTCAGACAAAACAGATGCTGCTGGTCTGGACGGTTGTCCACCAGACAAGGCAACCAACCGCATCTTTGCCCCTTCAGAAATGGGTGATAGACAGTTATGGGTGTGATTTTAGTGACAAGATGGAGACAAAACTCATCTGACCAAGCAAAAAAAATAAACTCCTAATGATCAGTTATGGTAGACAACATGATCTCCCCCTTTGATTTTAAAATATTTGCCTAGTGAATTCATTTCTGGTTCAATCCGTTTTCACAAAACATCTTTTAGCTTCAAGGATTTGAAGTTTGGAGAATTTGAAACAAAAACCTCAGAAAATCCAAACCGAACTCCAGTAAAATCAGGTTTAAAGAGGAAAACGGATTGATCAGAACATGCTGTAGGCAAACAAATAAAATGAGACAGCAGGTAAGCGTGTGCATCTTGTGAGTCGTGCTGAACAAAGCAAAAGAGAGGAAGAAAGGCAAGAAAAAAGGCAGTTCAGTCGGTTAGAGGAGGTTTGTAAAAGATGTAAATTTAACTAATTGTTAAAAAAAAGACTTTTTTACAGAGAATTAAAGGAGGAAACAGGAGAGGAGGAAGGGGACATCCGCGAGAGAGAGGCAAGTTGCTCTGACCTTGAACAGTGCATCACGGGACACTGTATAATATGTTTTGGGTGTCATCTCCAATGAAACGCCTTGATATTTCTAGATGGAATAAGTGAGGGGGGGCAGGGTGGATGTTTAAATCACAAGTCAGATGTAATGACTAACAATACAATCACAGTCATCTCTTACACTTTTAACTTAGCAAACCACAGCTGCACAACGACAGGTGAAACATATGGAATGTTCAAACATGGAGGGGGCGTGCAAATCCACAAGACACATCTCAGAACACAGCTGGCTAACACATCTCACAGGTGTAGCTGAAGAAAGCGGGACAGGCTGGAGACAGATGTGCTCACCTGGCCCAGCTGTTCAGAGTGCTGATGCAGCTCCTCCAGGATGGGAAGGGTTTGCTCCTGAGTGCAGTGCTCCAAAATCCTTTGGATAACTCTGCAGCCATAGGGATGTGTGGAGAGCACGAACACCTAAAGGGAACCAAAACAATAATGACGATAACGGCAATGATCCGTCAGCTCCGTCGGCTTTTACGTTCTCACCTGTCCCTGGAAGGCATCGATGATAAACTGCAGGGCCTGAGGCTGGACGCATTCAATGCACTTCTGGACTACGTGGTTCCCGTTCTGGTCCTTCACACACTTCAACACGTGTCCGTCCAGCTCACGGACGATGTCGCTCTGGGAGGAAGAACAACAATCAAAACAGGTCAACGGAAATCATTAAATTTTAAGTAGAATTTTTAAAGGTTGAATATGGAACAATTTAATAAATAATACCTGCACGGGGCGTTTAGAGGTGTGCAGAATGAAGGTACAGTGTTTCCTTTAAAAGCTAGATTTTAATAAAAAATATTAAAATATTTATTTTGAGGGGTACGACACTGGGTTTATGTTTACATCTACCAGCCAGTAGACGGCACCATTGCGGGTTGCCAAATTGCTGGATTTCACATGACGTAGCGTCCACGTCACCAAATGCACCATTTAAAGCCTTTTATCCATTGTGCCATGTTTTGTAGTGGAGCAAAACACTTCCCGTCCCCCATTTGAGTGTTGCGCGACTGCAGGGTCACGTGAGTGAAACCCAGCAATACGGTAAAGCGTCCGCTCAGCACAGCGAGGCTGGCACTGTGGAAAATGGCGGATTCGGCAAGGCAAGCAGCTGATGTTGTTATCCTTCTGAGGGCGATGGTGGCAGAGGAGTTAAGTGGCCGCCTTGCAATCGGAAAGTTGCAGGTTCGCGTCCCGCTCAGTCTGTGGCTTAACCTGCCTTGCCTCTGTCAGTGCGCCCCAGGGCAGCTGTAGCTACGATGTAGCTCATCCCCACCAGTGTGTGAATGTGTGGATGACTGATTGTGTTGTGAAGCGCCTTGGGGGGGTTGTAGAACCCTCAGAAGAGGAGCGACCATAAAAGATCTAAAATCAGAGTGAGTTTAGGTTGTCATGGACATGGTGCTGGCTGCTCACTTCACGTATCGGCAGCAAACCTGGCATCCCGACGGCTGGAAACCTTGTTCTATTGCTGCAACTACAACCTCCACACACTAGATGTCGCTTTGGTGTTCGTGTTCCATATTCAACCTTTAACACGCTGTTGATTCAAAATAGAGGAACCGACTGAAAAGCAAAAACTACTAAAAATAAAAGTCAAAGCTCACTTACAATTACCTGCTGGTCTGAGGAAATGGACTCCAAGGCTTTCTGAATGACCCTGCAGCCGTACATCTGCAAGGCCAGAGGGAGGACGTGGCCACGGATGCGAGTAGCCAAAGCCAGTTTTTGGTCAGCGCTTCCAAACTGCACACACACACACACACAAGGGTATGAGTAACTACTGTGTGAAGTGACAAAAAAATAAAATATCAGTTCAAACCTCAAAGAACTTTTGGATGACGTAATTCCCAAACACATCAGTCATCAGTTGATACGCTGCTTGGAGAATCTCTCCGAACACCATCTGCCTCTCAGCGGGAGTGGCTCTCTCAAGCTTCTGCTGGATGAATCTAAAATAAACAAAATTTTATTATTTTCTCTGATCTGATCTTAATCAAACCTAAATCCAAGTCAAATTCAGCCGCGTTGTTAAATATTTCACCTGGAGCCGTGCTGGTCTTGAGAAAACTCCACCATGTGTCCTGGCAGGTCACGGAGCTGCAGGTTCGGGAAGCGGTTGTTCCTAAAATCTTCCAGCAGGCGGCTGCGCCCGGAGGGCATGACATCAGAGCGGCTGTAGCGGGGTCGAGAGGGCGGGAACAGCTGGCTGCTGGAATTGAAGAGGCTGGATGTGCCGCCGGTGCTGCGGTACTTGGCCTCGGCTCCGGGAGCGGCAGAAATGTAACGCCCGCTGCCGTTTGTCAAACCACCTGTTTAACACAGGGACAGGGAATTTTTGTAAACTGGGAATAAATCCGATTTAAATGATATTGTAACAAAACGCTGTAGCCAATACAGCAGAAAAGATGCAGCTGAAACACGTTTTTACTGATCTGACGAGGCCTACCTAGGTGAAGGCTGGAGGAGGATCCGTGGGAGGAGGGCAGAGAAGGTGGAGGGGTGAGTGGAGAGTGACCTGGGGTGAGGCCAATAGGACTGGGTGAAGAGGAGTAGCCCAGGCTGTTATAGAAGGGCTGGCCGATGGGGGTTAGACTACTGTTGCCCCGTTTGTATAATTCAGAGCTCGCCAACAGGGAGTCCCTGCGAGATATGCTGCTACTGTTAGAGCTGGAAACTGTAAGAAACACAAAAAACCAGTATGAGACAACAGGAATAAAACCAAAACGTCAGGACGTTTCTATCCCACTCACCTGAAGAGCCAAAGCCTCCTAGAGCAGAGCCCAAGCCCACCCCGAGAGAGCCGCCCGTGCTGCTGAAGCCCAGGGAGGAACTAGGTGGTGGTGCGGAGTTGTGAGAGAACAGGGAGCTACTCTGAGAGGTGTTGGGGACTGATCCCGACCCGTAGAAAGAGCTGGAGGGCAGGCCGCTGCTGGGTGGGGGAGCTTGCTGCTGCTGCGGCTGTGGCTGAGGTTGAGGCATGGAGCGGTACAGCCCATTGGCCGGGGGTCCTGACATGTTGTTGCCAGATCCAGATGCAGACACTGCTGCTGCTGATGGGAGAAATTAGTGCGCCATGTTAGTTCTTTAACAGCAAAACAAAACCTCAGCAGCAAGATGATGTGCAACTGAACTGGACAGGTTTTTACCAGCTTGTGCTGCAGCTGCAGGGTTGATGAGCAGAGGGGTCTGGACTAGACGAACGGGCCCACCTAGACCAGTACGGGCTCCTGGGCCCATCACTAAGGCTCCAGTTTGGTCGTAATAGGCAGCAGGGGCTAACACCTGATAGCCTGACAGGATCACAAGGATGCATGAAGGATGAGCAGAACATCTTTGGTATTATGTTACGGGTGCTGAGTGTAAACCTCTACTAACCAGACATTCCTGCATAAGCCAGAGCGGGGTTTGCAGCAGCTGCAGCTGCTAAAGATTCCTGCTGACTTTGTTGTCCTTGGCCCGGAGTAAGAGGTCGCTGGTTAGTTCCTGTGCGCATCACCTGGAACAACAACAAAGGGTAAAAAAAAAAAAAAAAAAAAAAAAAAGACATTTCGGGACCAAAATGCAAACATTTTCTCTCAAAGTATCAACAAGAACATACATAATTACTCACTTCAGTTTTGTGTAAAACTCTAAAACCTATGCACCAGAACAGCGGTGGTTAGAAGACACCTCCTACCTGGGGTTGGCCTGGTCCTGGTCCCTGATTGGATGCCTGCTGATTAGCTGAGTGATTGGCAGTTGACGCAGCCTGTTGCTGGAAAAGGTTGGCTGGATACACGCCCCAAGGAACGCCGTAGTATTGTGGTGGAACAACGGTGGGGCCTGGAAACCAATTACACAAACATTAGACTCTGAGAACTCTTTATGCTGCTGCAGGAGCGTAATGCATGAAAAAGTGCATCACCTGCAAGCGTGGCTGCTGCTGCCAGCCCAGCGGCAGTGTAGGGGTCTGCTCCGGGGGGCGCGTTAATGATGTAAGGGTTTGGCACAAAAGCAGGAGCGAGTCCAGCTGGGTGATAAGGAAAAGTGATGCAAGTGAAATTTCCTTTTCAAACTTCCTAAGTTTATTTAGAGGAGGCGCCCGTCTTACCGAGATGCTGCTGCTGAGCGGCAGCCAGAGCGTATTGTTGTTGCTGAGCTGCAGTAAGCTGCTGAACAGTCAGCTGATTAGATCTCTGGAACAACTGCAAAAGCAAAATAAAAGATCACAATCTGCTGCGCCGCCTGAGGGCTAGAAGTTATGCCTCCAACGTACCTGCTGCTGAGAACTGTAATCGAACAAGCCCACAGGAGTTCCTGAGGAGTCAACCTGGATCTGGTTCCCGGCGTAGTCGAACTGCAACGACTCCACGCCGGCCTGCTGCTCCATACCACCCATGTTCTGGGCTTCCTGGCTCTGGAAGTCCTCAGTTGGGACTTTATTTTGGACAGGATTTTGTTGCTGGAGGACATGAGGGTGGTGTTGTCCCATCATCTCCAAGCCGGTCTGACTGGGACCCATCCTCTCAACGGCCTCGGTGGGGGAAGCTTGGCGGCTTCCGGGGGTCGGACTGCAAAAACAAAGCAGGAAAACAGCCGTGTGAGTTGTTTATGTACAAACATCTGCCTCCGAAGCATCACAGACAGAACTCCAACACGGTCAGAGGTTGTTTGGCTATTTCCAGCAAAACTCTTTCCTCCAACAAGCTACCATTGACGGGTCGAGCACCAAGGTGAGTTATTTGCTGGTGTTTACTAGCAAAAACCAACAGGCCTTTCTCCAAAGGAGGAGTTTTAAAACAGCGCATGACAGAGTCAGCAGGTATCTTGTGTACTAGAGCAAGAACGAACAAGAGTTCACCGCGCAGGACAGTGAATCGACATGTCGATCTAACTGATGAAGACTTAGCTAGCTAGCAATAAGCTAAACTAAAAAGCTTTTTCTTTCCATCAGAGGGATTAATGACAGGTTTGAGATAACTGAGGGTTTTTTGTCCAAGATGTCCCAAAAGGTGAAAACACGAGTTGAGGACTTCTATGAAAAGGTATCAGGAATCATCGAGAGTCTAAGAAAACGATACAGGAAATCACCAGAAAATCCACACGGACTATTCTTTTGGTTCTCTGATTTTGAAAAAAGACACCTGAGCTGCTGTCATTTCCTTTCTCACCAGACGACAAATCAAAATAAACCAAGACAACAATTCTATCTTTAGCACGTCTTTTACTTAAAAAGTTTAGCGACCCTTGTTAAAAATCATTTTTAAGGTTTTATAAGAAGAAGTCGTACTTGAAGTCTTTGCAGTCTCTGTCCATGCCGTTCAGCAGACCTCGTCCATTCGCCTTAGCTGGATCGCCGTCCTCTCCAACCTTCATCTCTGGGTTTTTATCTTCTTCAAAAGGCGACACCTTCTCTTGTACGTCGACCTTCTCTCTCCCGTCTTGGTCGGGATCTCCTCCACCCTGCGTTCATTTTCAAAAGTTACTTAGGACTACCAAACTCATGTAAACAGAGCAGCCAGAGCGGACTCACAAAGCCCCCGTTCCTGTAGCGTCCATCCATCTTGTCCCCAGGAGACGAGCTCAGGACGTACTCGACCATGCTCACTCCAAGGCCTCCGCCCTCTGAGCGAGGTGAAAGCACGGAACTGGCATCACCGTTTCCATGGAAACTCTGGCCTGGTCGCCGCTGCACCATGATGGGCTGAGACACCGAATGATCTGAAAAAAAGTGAATTAAAGTCAAATACAGTAACACTGGTGGTTCAACCCGTGGAAACGTATGTTTACTTGCAATATATTTTGATTATTCACTGAATTAAAGAGATTTAAAGCTCTGGCCGAAATGAAAAGAAAAACTCACGAGACGACCCCCACGCGCTCTCTCGCCACTCCTCTCCAAGAAGCATCCCTTTCCTTCCATCCTTTGCCAGCTCATCAGAATCCCAGATCTTTTTTGTTGGCAAAAGCTTTGAAATAAAAAGTACATTTCCTCAGCCATACTACATCGTTTACAAAAGAAGAAAGCATTTACAGTATTTACACCTTTACTAAACTGTTAGCTTCATCCTTGAGAGCAACTTTTAAACCAACCATCAGAGCAGCATCTTTACATCTATGCACTCGCATGTTTGAGGCTGGAATTTAAAAGCAAGATTTTCACCAGAACCTTTTGGCAGCGGCAACACATTTTGCAGCATCGGCCGTAGGAAGCTCAGAGTTTAACTAAATTATTAAATGGTGTTACCTCTCCCATTCCTCGGGACTCTAAAGCAAGAGCTTGAAAGTTGTAATTCATTTCATCCACAGCTCGAACCTGAAACACAGAAAGAACAACTTTAAATTATCCAAAAAAGCCATAAAATGTTAGAATAAATATTTAAACAGAGGTGTTATTGTGAATTTGTCTAAAGATCCACAGCTAGAGAAATTAAAACCATACAATTTGAACAAATTAAAAGAAATGTAAACAGGAATTTTAGTGGAAAAGTCCATCTTGGTCTATTAAACAAAAAAAAACTAATTAAAAAACAATTAGAAATTAAAGTATTTTTATTTACCATTCAATTCCTGTTGCCAATTTTCTGCTAAAACAGTCTGTTTTAGGATTTTAAATGAAAAGTTGTGGACATTAAAGGTTAGGCGAAGTAGGTTTGTTTTCACAGGCATATTGAAAAGATCAAATCGTACTCAGGAAATCCAGTCGGAGATGAAAAATATATGTTTGAGGAGTTCTCAGAAGCCAAAACACAAGATAGCAGCTTATATATGCTGTCAGACAGGATATTACATGGTGAGAGTGATTCATGCTCCTGTAATGACACAAACTGTGTTTTGCACGGTTACCAGAGTCCATATGATTTCTAAAAACAAAAATTGTGGTCCGTGTGTGATGCAAAGCTGTCGATGTAATCAGCACAAAACAGAAATTATTCCAAAAGCTTGTCTCCTGTCGCTAAGGCCTTTTACCTGATCCACATGATTAGCATCTCCAGTTGGCCAGCGATGTTTATTAGGTGTGCAGCTTACAAGCTGCTCTCCAGGCTGCCTCTGAAAGAAGTATCCGACCGTGGCATCGTCCTGAGACCTCCCGCTCAGCGGCGGCTGCAGCGTACCTGGGGTTAGATTTAAACTTCTGTCCATACCCTGTAAATGTGGTCCTCCAGGAGCCTGCCCAGCTCCCCCAACGGTGGTTAGGGGACCTCCAGCATGAACTTGGACACCCCCAGATTCAGGAGCACCATTTGCATGCAGCATCCCACCTCTTGTCTCCTGCCAGGCCACGTCATTCATACCTAGGATGCTGCATGGAATGCTCATTCCACGGGAAAGCCTAGAAAAGTATATCAGCATTAAACAATTGAAAATGATGTTGCCACATTGCATCCTGTTAGTAAAATCTAACAATTTTAATAAGAAAAGGCAAGTCTAGGATCTTGGAAATGATCATATGGATTAATCACAATAATACAATTAGGATTTACATAAAGTGAGTGAGTGATATTGAGTATATGTCAGCAGCAGTCATCAAGTGTCAAGTTTAAAGCAGCAAATGTCCTGTGATTAGATTAAATTTAGCCTAATTACAAACGTCGTTCCTCATATGACTAAGAATACACAACTCTCACATGTCTAGTATTTTCTTCTGAATCTAATGTGACAAAAATCTGATTGTTTTCAACAGTGAGACCTACATTTTTAAATCTTCTCAGTAATGCATTAGAGGGGGTTCACCAAATAAAAAACGCAAAGGGGCTACAATAATTAATGTCTTCGCCAGCACAATAAATATCGAGGGAATTCACAGACATTGTTGTTTATATTTTATTAGCTAAAGTTACTTTTACTAAACGAGTAATAGACTACGTTATAAGTCTAAAAAAAGCAAAGCTGATAAAGGCAAGGGAAGCCATCGAAAGCCTAAAATGCTAGCCAAATGCTAACTGGTTGCTACTAAGCTAACATTACGCTACCGCTAATATCACGTTTATAGTGGATAAAGGGCCACATGTGTGATGATAAACAATTTAAAATCGAGCACAGAGCGTTAGGAAGATGTAACAACGTTACATCCGAAATAAACTACAAAACCGTCGTGAAAAATCAAAGTAAAAACCTCTAGCGAACTAGCTAACAAATCCACTGCTAAAACAAGCTAATTTGGCTGCTTTAACTTGGTGAGACCGCAAATATTTATTTTGAAATGATAACGCCCGGTGTAGTTTAATCATTATACATTTTAATGGGGCTTATTATATTAAAAAAAATCAAACAGATGCTGAACAGGAACTAATATTACAAACGTGAGTATGCATTGGCAATTTTCATGGCTAGCCAGCTAATGCTAATGGCAGTGGGCCTGCTGTGTTTATTATTGGTTTTGTTTCGTTGGACATCAAAGTAAAATGTTTTTATTCAGCACTGTTATACTGCAAGCAAAAATTATCATCGTTACCGATGTGAAAACGGTGCTCTCTCGACACGATACATAAATCACTAGTATATGGGATCATTTTCTGTGTGCAGCAAGCCAAAATAAACCGTGACAGCTAACATATGAGCTAATTGCCAACTTGCCGTTGTCTGAGCTTAAAACATCAGCCAAACACTCAACGGCTAAACAACATGGCCCCCTCAAGTCCCAAACAGAGGGGCCTTAACCGCTAAACAAAAGGGAAATACCCACACCGAGGCAACCGCCTTTAAAGCAGCCGTTTTACGGGGCCTGTGTTTTCTTTATTGTGAACAAATACGAGGAAATACTCACTCTTGTTGTGTCGATAGAGGCTCTGTGCTTGTTGCACGCCGTCAACCCTATTCTATATTGTTTTGTTGCCTTGGAGAGAGCGGTGACTTTTAGCAAGGCTGGTTCAATGCTAAGAGTTTGCCTACGCTGGTGCCCCCTCCCTGTAAAGAGCGTGAACTACGTAGTCATGTCTTTATGGCAAGCCAACTTGTCATATAATATACCTGATCAGACTAGAATTTCAAAACAAATCTAAAATAATTAATTTTTACTGATTCAAAGAGAACATTTCAGCTTTTCAGAATTCCTTTGTCCATTTCAACATCACATATTTGGAGTATCGCAAATATTATTATTATTTTTAAAACAAATAAAATCACCGTCTTTAATTAATAATATTTTTGTGCTACTATTGCTGCATGTTTCCATTTAGATTGAATATTGGGCACATATAAAGTGGAATAAAAAAAATTTCAGATACCTTCAATCACTCTGTCATGCACAAGCTTCATTTAACTATTTCTAAAGAAAAAAAACATTTATTTTAAATATAAATTCCATCCATCCATCCATTGTCTCCCGCTTATCCGGAGTCGGGTCGCGGGGGCAGCAGCCTAAGGAGGGAAGCCCAGACCTCCCTCTCCCCAGCCACTTGGGCCAGCTCCTCCGGGGGAATCCCAAGGCGTTCCCAGGCCAGCCGAGAGACATAATCTCTCCAGCGTGTCCTGGGTCTTCCTTTGGGTCTCCTCCCGGTTGGACGTGCCCGGAAAACCTCACCAGGGAGGCGTCCAGGAGGCATCCTAATCAGATGCCCGAGCAACCTCAACTGGCTCCTCTCGATGTGGAGGAGCAGCGGGTCTACTCTGAGCCCCTCCCGGATGACCGAGCTTCTCACCCTATCTCTAAGGGAGAGCCCAGCCACCCTGCGAAGAAAACTCATTTCGGCCGCTTGTATTCGCGATCTCGTTCTTTCGGTCACTACCCAAAGCTCGTGACCATAGGTGAGGGTAGGAACGTAGATCGACCGGTAAATTGAGAGCTTCGCCTTTCGGCTCAGCTCTCTCTTCACCACAACAGACCGGCACAACACCCGCATCACTGCAGACGCAGCACCAATCCGCCTGTCGATCTCACGCTCCACCCTTCCCTCACTCGTGAACAAGACCCCGAGATACTTGAACTCCTCCACTTGGGGCAGGACCTCGTCCCTGACCTGGAGAAGGCATTCTACCCTTTTCCGACTCAAGACCATGGTCTCGGATTTAGAGGAGCTGATTTTCTAAAATCTAAATATAAATTAACAAGTAAATTAAATTCGGCATATCTAGTATTAAGGTGTCTCAAATAAATGTAAAAAATGACTATTAACAGTGCATTTGCTAATATTTACAAATATTTTGTGGATTTCTATTAAGAAACAGCATGTTATTCAATTCATGGGGGGTGGTAATTGATCAGATCCTTTTATTACCTTTTTGTGACACTCACAAAATGTAATGTCACAGTTTATGTAAGTTGGTTTATTTCAGAAGAAAGAAAAATATGTGGCTATGAAAGGAACGCGCTAAAATATATGGAGTAGTCGCTGTAATAATTGTTTTGACCGGTAGGAGGCAGTGTCGCGCTTTACTTCTCCCACGGGAGTCTCCCTGGCAACGGGCTTCTGAGAACTTCTTCCTCATTCTGCGGAGCGAAGCCGCACAGAAGCAGCGGCCTACACAACACATCTAACTACATTTCCCGTTTTCTTCAACATCAGACAGTTATTAAGAACCACTAATACTACTAACCGCTTCCCAGATGTCATATAACTAAGGTTTCCCATTCAGACTTGTGGGAATTTCATTGGAAATTACACAACACCTATCAAAGACGGAACCTGTGGGATTAAAAAAGAGGAACACAAACAGGAATCGCTTTCAAAACACAACACACACAAAACTCCGCGTGATTTCTCATCATGTGGTGTGGTTCGGTTGATTACAGCTGATTCTGACTCGGGTGGGTCCTCGTGGTTCTTTGTCCCTCCTCTTCAGGAGGATCCCCGGTAGGATCCAATCATCTCCGCCTTTGCGCGCCGTGATCTCACCTCCCCATTTCCGATTGGATTGCTATATTTAGGAACCCACCCTGCTCTTTATAAAGAAGATAGCTGGTGGCAGGATTTGAAGAGGGGCTAACTTCCTGCCGGACGAATCTGTGAAGTGGTTCAAAAACGATCAAAGCAGAAGAGGAGGTTTGTGGTTTGCGTGCGTAAAGAGCGCGCTGAAAATGGCAGACATACGACGGAAACTCGTGGTGGTAGGAGACGGCGCAAGTGGGAAATCGTGTCTTCTGATCGTCTTCAGCAAAGACGAGTTTCCCGAGGTGTATGTTCCGACTGTGTTTGAGACATACGTGGCGGACATCGAGGTGGACAATAAGAAGGTCCAGCTGGCTTTGTGGGACACGGCCGGACAGGAAGACTACGACCGACTGCGCCCCCTCTCCTACCCGGACACTGATGTCATCCTGATGTGCTTCTCCGTGGACAGCCCGGACTCGTTGGAAAACATCTCCGAAAAGTGGGTGCCCGAGGTCAAACACTTCTGCCCGAACGTGCCGATCATACTGGTGGCCAACAAGCGGGATCTGCGCAACGACGAGACCGTGAAGAACGATCTGTCTCGGCTGAAGCTGGAGCCCGTGAAGACGGAGGAGGGCCGCGCCATGGCCACGCGCATCGGGGCGCACGACTATGTGGAGTGCTCTGCGAAAACCAAAGAGGGGATCTGGGAGGTGTTCGAAACGGCGACGCGGGCAGCGCTCCAGAAACCATCCACAGGTGGTTGTTTCAACTGTTGTGTGTTGATGTGACGCGCAGAGGACGCGTTTCCTCCCGCTGGGGTCGCTGTCTGGACATGTTGGGCGCAAATGTCTGCATTTGGGACACTCCCATAGATGTCCTGGGCTGAACTAAAACCAATGACTGCAAAAAAAGGTCAAAGCACACTTGAATGTCATTGATTTTGCATTTTGTGTGTGTGACGCACTGGTTACTGCAACTTCCTCCAGACTGCCTGAAGGCACAAAAAACAACAAACCACAACTTGTTTTTAACACTGGAGGACTGTTCTCCTCTTTTACTGTGGACATGGCTTCACTTTAGGCTGGTTTGTGCTTCAGTGTATAAATAACACATCAAGGTTTATACTTTTTGTTACACGAAGCCAAAAAATGCATTCTTTATAATAACTTATTATCATTATCTTATGTGATACAGCAAGATTGTGTTTGTCTGTAAACTTGCACATCATTTTTTATAGTATTTCAACTCAACACTATGTATGTATGGGGTGCCGTTTGTAAAGTCAGCAGTATTTTGTGTTATTAGAAAAAAAATGGGATCTTTCAAAGTCATGTTCACCATGTTTTTCATACATTTATAAATGTTAAAGTTCCCAATTCATTATGGAACTAAACATTTAGTTTGCGAAATCAATATTAGGTTTAGCCCCAAAATAAATATTTAGCTGGCATCTAAATATTTATTTTTGGAAAAAAAGTATTCAATTAAATAAATAATTAGTAAAAAAAAAATTTATTTTACAAAGTAAATATTTAGCTCCAAATTAAAAAAATCAGTTGGTAAATAAAAAATGTATTTTACAAACTAAATATTTAGGTCTGACCTAAATATTTAGTTTGTAAAATAATTATTTAAATCTAAACAAAATATTTAGCTTGCTAACTAAATATTTAGTTAGGTTCTTTAACATTTATAAATATATGAACATCGTGGTGAAAATATGACTGAAAACCTGAACTTCCATTTTTTTCTCTTATAATAGGCTAAATAACCCCAAAATTTGCTGTTATGAATGTTTGACTTTGGAAATGGCACCCCATATGTATACACACGTGTTTTTGTTGCGACCTTTGACAGATTCTGTTTACTTACAGCTTATTTAATTTGTCAAAACTTTTAAGAAAATACTACAGGAGAAGATTTAGCGTTTACATTTTTAAAAAGAGGTTTTCTGCTGTCTTTGAGTCAGCACCACACCCTCAGTTGGTATTAAACCATCTGACATCGATTCAACAACTCAGCCAGGAGTTTGTCATAATGTATTATTATTGTTTTGTATGTCAATAACACAATTTTTTTTATTTTATTTTTTTTACAAAAGTAAATTTTTACAAAATCAATAAAAAAAATTTTATTTTTATTTTGACCCTGCATGTCCAAACTGTGGGCCGGGGGCCATTTGTGGCCATAGAATGATTTCTGTTTGGCCCCCGATGTTTATAATGATAGCATTTTGCCTCTCCAGTAGGTTGCTGATGTAGATCAACACTTTTAAGTTCATTTTGACTAACATTAGTCTTATTATTTTTTTAATAAAAGTGCAAACATTTGTGGCCTTCAAGATTTTAAAACTTGACATTTTCACCCCTCCTCTTGTAAAGTATGGACACCCCTGACCTAGACTGTATTAGAGAAGTCCTCTCAATGTCTTCCATTACGACTGTGAATGTACTTCTAATTTATTTGGCTAAAAACTTTATAGGTACAGAAAATAGTGTTTGAGTCAACAACGGTTGTAAACTTAGATCAGCTCGTCCGTGACTTCCTCAGTCATTTGCAACTGTTTTCACGTGAGCTGTGCACAGAGGAGTGTTCTTTCCAGTGACGACTATGAACATTGAGACGCTGAGTTGCTACACTGGTGATGCAGGGTAAAAACCCTGGTGGAGGTTCTGCTTTTGAGGGAAAAGACTTGATTTTTAAAAAATGTTTTGTTTGCAATGATCCAAAGTTTCAAACTGCATGAATGTAGCTGCAGTGCTGGTAAAGTCGCACTCTCCTCCATGTTCTGTTGCTGGGCTTTTTGCTGACTCACAGGACAGGAATGCATTGTGCTGGACTGGTTCATTTTTCCCACACTGGCTCCCCTCCTCATGTGCCTCTGATTTACATGCTGTTAGACAGACGTAACGGTGCCGTTTTCAGTCTATTTTTCTATAAGAACAGTGACACTAAATGTGACAAACCTCTCTTTGTACGAGTGTTTTTGTGGTAGAATTGTGTATTTTGATAAATAATGCGAATGTAAGGGAACAAGTGCTGCTGTTCTGTAAATGCCAATAAAAATAATTTTTTTCATTATTTTGACTCTTTTCTTATTCTACATATATTTAGAGAAAGTGTAATTCTCAAATAGTATTTTTCAAATTTTACCTACAATTCAATGCTTTTCAATGAAGAAAGATATACTTTTAGCATTAGTCTTCTTTCATAGCCATAATAGGCTTTTGTTTATATTATTTATTCAATTTAAATAATTCATGTGATTCAGGTACTATTCACACCAATGAATATTAACAATTTAATCATTTTATAGAGTTATTGCTAATTGTGTTATTCCATTTTTGCCCATGAAGACCCCATGGTACACTATTTGGTAACACTTTACAATAAGGGTCCCGTTATTAACATCACCGTTATTGTTAACTATTAAGTGTCCTTAAGCTTAGGACAAAGGGCCATGGGGGGTGTCTGCTTAGTAATGCATTACATAATATTGTAAAGCTGTTGCTAATATGTTTTTTAATAGTTTATTCATGCTTAATAACACACTATGTAATGTTAAAAAAGAGACCCTAATTGTAAAGTGTTACTCAGTATTTTAGAAATTTCAATCTTCAAACATCCTCCCACCAGATGCTAAATACAAATGTTTCTCTTTAGTTTTACAATAAGAAAGCTTAAAGAGACCGTGTGTATTTTTCCTGGCAATAGGGGGCAGTATATACCTAAATCATTGCAAGCAAGCTGTATTTTTGTGTTGACCTTACCAACGGAGGGCCGTTAGGGTCAAAAATCCCTGGGAGTGCAATTTTTGAATGAGTATTTTGTCAGATCATTCAACCTACAGCAAAATGACATCAGACTCCCTTTCGTCACTGACAACGAGCGAAGAGGTAAATGTTTAAAACAACAACATTTATGAATGGTGAAATTTTTGTAACCGCTTGTTACAAATCTGTAAATGCGTTTTGTCCTCACGGGCTTCCGTATAAAGAAACATTACATGTAATATGGCATCACCCAGAGACTTAGACCCATAGACATGTATATTAACACTAGATGGCGATAGTGGGAGTCGAGGGCGTACCTAAACGGCGGCCATCTTACTTCAGACAGCAGACGCTTCACTCTCATTCACAGCTTAAACAGCTTAAACAAAAACACTCTTAACTCGATTAAATATTAACGGATTTACAAGCGGGTTGCATTATTACAAACCTTATAGGCTTGATAGGACATATTTGCACATTTTTAAATTAACGGGCCAAATCCATCATATTTCACAGCCACATCTCTGGCGTTTATAACAAATCAAACCGTTGGAAAATTGGTTGAAAATTGAACAAGTTAGAGTTATTTAAACAGTACATGCACCATTGACACCAACGTTACGTAAGGGGGCAGCTGCCTGAAGCAAGATGGCCGCCACGTTGCTACCTTGCACTCCATTGGCGAACAGTGCGGGTGAGCCATCTAGTGTTTATATTAGGGGTGGGACTCGATTAAAAAAAATAATCTAATTAATTAGAGGCTTTGTAATTAATTAATCTTGATTAATCGCATTTTAATCGTTCAAGAAAATTTGCCCCGAAAGCAATTTTTTAAAATAAAAAATAATGAGACAGAGAATCAAACAATAGACATTATTATTGTAAACAGAAGCTCTTTTAATTTATAAAAAAATGCTTTTAAATTGTTTTTCAATTCAAAACAGGGGAAAAAATATATATGTATATCACTGGCAAAAATAGGACAGACCTAAAAGTACAATACTATTTTAAGTACATTTTGATAATGGTATTGTCTGTATAATAATAATAATAATAATAGGTTGATAGAATGTGTGTGCAATTTGATTTGATTTAGCATCATTAGAGACAGAAATGAAGGCAAAAACACATGAAGATGGATTTCTGATCAGTCATTTGATTGTAGCCTTAGTTGTGTTTGGAGCACATTAAAAATGTTTACATGGTCTTGCAGCCAAGGTTCTGAGCTTTCTTTAGAGGTGCAGCTTGACTATATTGATATTTAGGGCATGGATTTTGCTGCTAAACTTCAACATCCCCCAATTGGGGGATCCTCAGGCTTAAAGGGTTAAATGCGTTAATTTTTTAACGCGTTATTTTTTTCTAATTAATTAATCATAATTAAGGCATTAAATTCCCAGCCCTGGTTTATATACATGTCTATGGTTTAACCCCCCCAATCCAACCCCTTAATGCTGAGTGCCAAGTGGGGAGGCATTGGGTCCCATTGTTTTCATAAAGTCTTTGGTATGACCCAACATGGATTTGAACCCATGATCTCCCAGTCTCAGGGTAGACAATCATACCAGTAGGCCACTGAACTGGTAATGGTTATGATATGGTTATATGTTACGAAGCCACCAACATTTTCCAACAACTCTGCATCATTTAATTCATTTTCAACAACATTTCGATGGATATTTCCAGAGATTAATGGTTAAAACTACACACTGTCACTTTAACGCTATTTTTATCAACTCAAAATTTAGACCAGACCTCATGCATTTAATGCAGCAGCAAGTTAGAATTTGCAAACGGAAGCTTTTGAATTAAACGTGAGATGCTCAGAAAAGTATGCAGTACAAACTGTATTTATTGATAACCACACGTTTTTTTAAATAGCACAAGACAAAAGGGATACACAGTGGGATCAGAACAATTGTTAGTTTACTCTGAAATAATACAATTACATGGAAAAACAGTACAGACCAGCTTATTAGGAACACTTTGGTTTTTATGACAATACTTTAACTGTTGAGTCGTTGGACATGAAAGCAAGACAGTTATTTTAGTTATGATCTCCATATCTTTGGCTGTCTTGGTCATTTAACTGAATCTGGGTAAGGGAATGTCCACCTCTATCTGTCTGTCGCCTACTCTAATATACTGATCAACACATTTGGTTTTTTCTTTGAGGCTCTGGATGACACTAGCGTTGAAAGTGGTGATGCGTTCTACGGATGATTCAGTCCAAGTCTGGATGTCTGCTCTAAGCTGTTCAGTAGTTGTGCTATCCATAATGCTGTAGAGTCTATCGGCCACAGATGTTAGATATTTCATAATGATCCTGCGGAACTCATTAACCTGCCTAACAACGTCTGCCAGGACCGGGGAGTTCATGGCGTCTCTGTACATGTCGCTCAGGAACCTGGAGATGTTCTCTACGTTTGGTGTTTTTAGATACTGGAGAAGCTTTTCACCTTGCTCAGTGGTAAACTGCACCAATACTGAGAAGTTCTTAATGAAATCCTCCAGCTGGATGGCTCCAAGATTCCTCAGAGTAACAATCACCTGCTCTTGGATTTTGCTCAGAGCTACAAACAATTCATCAAGAATTTCTTTCCCACTGACAATGTGGTTAGAGCCAGGGAAGACGAACTCGATCTCTTTGAAGTGGTCGAGAGCTGGTGTGAACGCAGAGGTGAAGTACTTTGGAATCTTTTCAACAGCCTCCTCAGAGACGTCAGCAACAAAAGCGCTCAACTTCTGGTAGATTTCAAGTCCAGAGAGCCTCTGTTCATAACCAGGGATCTGGAACTTGGTCTGCTTCAGGAATGTGACAACAGCATCAAGAACACGTTTAACTTGCTTTTGGTACTCTCTGAGGATCACAATGGTCTTATCTGTGACAGCTGTCATAGCTTCAGACGGATGATATGCAGCTAAGTTCTCAACAGCCTTCTTGAACATTGCTTTGCCCTGCCTTCTAGCCTTCTCAAACGAGCCCCTAAGACCTCTAACGTGCTTGTTGAGCTTGTGGTATGTTCTGGCTGCAGGATCGGAAACCATTTCCATTACGGCGGGCACCTGTCTCTTCATTCCCAGCATCATCTCATATGGCATCTCCATATCCCAGGTGGTTTGAACGGTCAGCTTTTTGGATTCAACCACGGACATCTTGAGACCGAGGATATCAATGTCCGTTTGCTCAGACTGTAGAAACAAGAAACATGGCGTCAAAAACGGAATTTAAAAGGTGCAAATATACATTTAAGTGTTCTCTTACCGGGTAGCGACCGTAGAGTCTCGCTTTCATCTGTGCTGGCTGGATTGTCTGCATTTGAACAGCAATGAGTCCTGCAGATGGAGAAGACATGGAGACAACCAAGCCTTCAGCGGGATTTCCTTTGAGTTCCTGCTGGATTTCCATGCTCATTGAAGGCAGGTTAACCTTCGCGGAGTTTGTGATTGATGCGTCTACGTTTTTAAAGCTCAAGACGATGGTGCTCTGGTGGGTTCCTTCTAGCATGGCATGTTTCACAGACATAAGAGAGGCCATTTGAAATTCCCCCACCGTGTTCACTTTGGTGCTGCCTTCAATCTTCCCATTCAGAATTTCAAACTCAGACAAAGAGGAGGCCTCTAGTTTGACACTGATACCATCCTGGTTGAGGACGCTGGTATCAGTTTTAAATGTGATCATTGCTGTTTTCACCGAGAACTCATAGGTCAAATCTCCCATCACTGGAATCTGGATGCTCTGAATTTTGGGGAGGGTGATCTTTGGAACGGTCAGCTTGCTGAGGGCAGATGGAACATGCAGGGCAGGCATTGTCATGAGCGTGGCATCAGGCAGGGGAATTGTGAAGGAAGACAGCTCAACATTCACGACTGGAACTTTGTAGCCAGGGACAACAATGGTTTTTGGCAACTCAATGCTGTATTTGTCATACTCTGCCTTTGCTTTGTCATAAGATGAAGCTAGAAGAGCTGCAAACTTATCCTTGCCAATGAGGGCCTTCTTATGCAGAGCCTTTGAGTTGGTATTGATGGCGTGAATGACTGGATCCAAATTAATGTTAATAGTGATCATCTCAGGGTTTTTAGTGTACTTCAGCTTGGAGTTCATGTCAAATGTCTGCTGAGTTGTGGTCAGGAGGTACCCCAGGCCAGTGTCTTCCCACAGCGAATAGTCCTCTACTCTCGGTGTCTTCATGTCAACGAATGGCAAAGTCATTTCAGGAATAGTGATGGGTTTCTTCAGCACATCAAGATTAGCCTCGCCGCTGATTTGGGAATTCACTGTGATTTCTTGTTCACCATTGTCCATGGAGAAGAAATGGGAATATTTGTACTGGTTGAATCTGGCCAAACCTGTCCAGCTTGCTTGGTGGACTTCGGAGTTCAGAGTGAAAGCAATGTCATTCTGGAGGTCAACCTTTCCAGAAAGCTTGAATGGAAGAAAAACTTTGGCATTTCCTTTGTTCTTAGTGTCAAACATGAGCTCTGTTGGTTTGATCAAAGCGAGGGCGGAGCTAGAGAGTTTCCCTTCCACCTGACCCACCAACTCTGCTTTGTGAGAGGCCGTGAGATCAATTTTCATGTCTTCAACTTTAGCTTGGAGCTTGACCTCTGCAACGCTGCCCTTGATGAAAGGTGTCTCAGTCTCCATCTTGGCATCAATGATGACATGGCGGAAAACGCAAATGTCGGCAACGACATTTTGACTCATCTTTAAGTGGTTGCCGTTAGTTTCTCCAGTGAAGGTTACTTTAGCTGTATGGAGGTCCATTTCCACACTGATGTCACTCGTGTGGGTTGCTTCATCTGACAAGTCCTGAATTTCATATTTTCCGTTGGCCAGGTTTTTAACTGTGAGGCGGACGATGCCATCTTCAAGCCCGAAGACAGTCTTTTGATTCATCATCCCGTTGCTAAATGTGTTGAGGAGTGGCATGTTGAGGGCATGTTTGTAGGTAGTCTCCATTGTGGCAGAAACACCGTTTTCCATGGCAAGGAATGCATTGTTGACAAGTTCTCCAACATAGAGCTCAGTTGTTGCTTTTGCAGTGGTTTCAGCAGAAGCTTGAGCTGAGAAGCCATAGAAATCCATTGTTCCCTTGTGGTCAAGCATAAAGGCCGACTGAAGCACATTAATGTTTTCAGAGATGGTCAATCGGCTCATTTTGGGGGCAGCGACATGTGCCGAGGCAACGACAGTTAACCCAAGGATTTTCACAGAAGATGTAGCCACTGAGTTCAGATTTACTTTGAACTCTGGAGTGATTGAGGTGGTTGTGGTGTTCTCCAGGTCAGCAGTGGTCTTCAGGTTGTAATGAGGGGAAGTAAGCTTGAACTCACCATAGAGTTTTCCAAAACAGGGAATCTTGGTCATCTCTGCCACATTCTCCCTCAGTTCCATAGTGAGTGTTTTATAATCATAGGATTGAATTTTCTCAATCACAACCATTAAATATTCACCGAGGCCATCAATCAGCTGTTTGAAGTCGAAGGAATACAACTCATTCAGACGCTCTTTGACAGGCGCCAAAGCTTTGTTCAGCAAGGGCTGGATGTCGATTGATCTGAAAGCTTCAAAAATGTGCTGAATCTTCTCCCTGATCTGATATTCTTTCATGATTTTAACAATTTCATCCATGAAGGCTCCAATTATTTCTTCAACCTCATAGCTGGAGAGAAACTCTTCGATTTTGACATAAATGGCGTTGACCTTGTCGGAGATGTTATATTTCTTCATTGCAGCTCTGATGGTGTCCTTGATGTACTTGAACAGATTAACAACTTTGTCTATTGGGAGCTTGGGCGTCAGTTTGGTGATGTGCTTTTCCATAGAGGTCAGAAACAGCTTAATGTCGTCAACAAAAAGGTTGAAGTCAAAATTATCAATGGCCTCTTTCAGTTCTGCCATTTTGTCCTGAAACCTGGCGCGGATCTCGTACTTGACGTCAATGTCTTTCAACATCTCAACGCTCTGGTCCATCAGCTTCATCATTGTGGTCTTCATGTTTTCAATTGCTGCAGGGAGGTATTCAATAAAAGGGATCTGGAGATAGTGGCTGTTACTGTTCTTGTCATACTTCACAAATCCAGAGATGGCGTAATCTTGACTGGTCTCACTGAAAAGAGGGGTTGTGACTCCTCCTTTCATTTCAATACCCATCCTTTCTGCGTTGTTGTAGGCACTCATTTCTTCATTAAACGTGTGGTCGTTTACTGTGGACACCACCTTCAGTAAGATGCTCTGCTCTTGCAGGCTCAGCATGCTGGTAAACTTGTTGTCCATGTTGGTCCTGATAGTAGGTCTGCCTGACATTTCATGGCTGCTTGAGGTTCTGTACTCAAAGGACTGCGTGAACACTGTGGGTTCAGCTTTCAGGAGGTATTTGCTGTACAGTTCACCGTTGTGCTTTCCATACAGAAACACTTCACCGTTTGAGTTGAAGATGGCATCGACGTTGAGGGTGAAAGGTGCAGCGTCCATTTTGACTGTACTGTCCAGACGAAGAAGTGGTGAGTTGAAGGTTGCCACGTTGCTGTACGTCACAGTCAGACCGGAGACTTCCAGGTCAGTGGAGTGTGTCATTTGAGATGCCAGGAGCTTTCCGTTGGTGTTGCACTTTGCAGACAGGACCATGTCGAGGAACTTGATTTCATAAGTGTGCTTGAGCTCTTCGTTTAAAAAGGCTCCCATCAGTTTTCCAGCCAGCTCCATGTTGTAAGGTTCTGCCTTGAACTGGGCATCGTTCACGAAGTTGACCGCCATCACCTTCAGGTCGTTCTTCACAGCAGCTGAGACGGTGAAGTGATCCACGTTGACTGAGATGTCATGCATGTAGGAGTTGCTGCTGTCGAGGACGTTGTCGGTTTTGGACTGGAGGGTAAAAGATCTTAAAGTAAGAGAGAGTGAGTGGGCATTTTCAGTTTTCATCTCTCCGAAAGATCCAGCCATGTTATTGGAGAAGACAAGGCCGTTTTGATTCAGCCTGAGGTTCACTGTGTTCCTGCTGCTGATGTCAAACAGGTTACCCAAGTATTTGCTGTTCAAATACACTTCTGTGCTTGCAAGTTTCCCCTCAACATTGAACTCTGCGTTGTTGTCTTGAATGGATCCTTTTGTTGTGAGAGATAAAGTGGCGCCTGAGGCTTCGACTCCGCCATGGACGATGTTCTCAAATTTCACTGAGCGGTGCTGGGCAGTTGTTGTGCAGCTGGTGGTCAGGCCGTTTGTGTTCAGTGACAAGGTTGCTTTGTGGGAAGCGAGGCTTGCAAAAATGTTCACGGAGGCATCAGCGTTGATCTCCAAGCCCGAGGGATTCATTGCTCCAGTAAGCAAGGAGTATGCCCGGTTCAGAGTGTCATCAGCTTGGTTCTCTATTCTCAGTGCAGTCTGTCCTCCAGAGGTGGAGAACTCCATCTGGCTACGAATGATCTGGTCATAGGCTTTGGTCACAGAGTCAGACAGGAAGGTGAATTTGACATCCTTGTAGCCAAGATTAATCTTAGTGGTGTGCATGATGGGGTAGCAGTTCATGTTGGTGGTTGACTCAAAGAGGAACTCATCATTTTCATAAGATGTCTTCATCTTGTTTACAAGCTTCAGCGCATCCGAGTTCACCCTCAGGGTGCTCTCCATTTTTGCTTCTTTCTTGGCTGGTTCAATAGAGAAGGTGTGGAGGTAGGTGGTGGTGGCAACCATGGACCCAATGGTGACACTTCCATCTGTGTTAATGTCACCAAAGAGCATGTTTGAGTCTAGGGTGTACTGGGTGGTGACTGTCAAAGAGGTGTCCAGGCCCACGGGTTTAGCATTAGCATAGATGTTGTAGCGACCTGTCGTCAGCACGTTGTCTGTGACGGAAATGCTCTCCAGCACACTGAAGCCAGTGTTGATGAGCATGTGCCTCAGGGATCCTTCAAGTGTGACTTCGATTGTTTCCCTTTCAGTATCTGTGATTTTGGTGCCTCCTATGAAACAGAAACATCAGCAAAAACAAGATTAGAGTCCATTTATATTTAGTTTATCTTAAACATCTATGACTAAACAGAATGTATTTTACCCTCAGCTGAGAAGGAGAGCGGTTTGATTGGACTTTCAGCCAACATGCTGAACTTGGCCACGTATTCAGGAGACTCTTTGGTGTTGTTGCCAGCGGTTATAATCCCCTCCCAGTCATAATAGTTGCTGTTGATCTTGGCAGACATCTCCATCAATCCCATCAGAGGCAGGGTGAGATCATACTCCGAGGGAATGGTAAAACTTGGAACTTTGATCTTCTGCGGGGCAAGGTCCAGTCCCAGCTGGGGCATAAAAATGCGTGGAGAGGTGATGACAGGTGGTATCCTCAGCTCCTCGGAGGATTTTCCACCAAGAGGGAGAGGGATGGTCATCATGAAGCTGTTCTGGTTGAACTGGTATCTGAGTGTGCTTTCACTGGTGAAAACATAAAAGCAGAGCATGTTTTAAACTTCCAAACCACTTTATTTTATTTGATTTATCTATTTTTTAGTTCTCTAATACCTCAACCTCTATACCAGCATCAGTACTTTCCTCTCTGTTCGCCCCTAGTGGAGGATATAAGTACTACAGGTGGTAAGTGCCAATTTAATTATGATGGTGCCATCAAATAAAAGAAATGCTCCGGAGAGCTACTTTAAAGCCATGCTATGCAACTTTTTCATATTTTTAAATCATTTTCTTGAGCCAGTATGTGCTAAAATGACCCTTTACACCCTCTGTGGCCAGATTACCGCACTTGCAACTTCAAGTGTGCCGGTCTCTGTTGGACTTAGTGAAGTGGAGCTGACATGCCTGGTGCTGCAGTCTGCTTCCAGCATGTTTCCTGCATGTTTTAGATCGTGACCACAGCTGATTTGTTTGGTTTAGTGATGAACCGCTCCTGTAGACACTAATGAAGGCTGAGGAGACATTTCAGCTGTTAGATTAAGGTGTTAAAAGACAAACGCACATTTTTGGTTTCTCTAACGGACACTAGGGGGGGGGGGGCTAAAAGCAAGCCAAAACTGCGTAGTATCCCTTTAACAGAATAGTCTCAACTATGCTGATGTAGGTGCACTTACAGATTCATGAATACGTTTTCAGGCACTGATGGCATCTTCATCGTTTCAACATAGTCCCTCAGTTTGGTAACATAGGGAACATCATCAGAGATCTTCTCAATCCAGATGTTGCTGGCCTAACAAAAAAAAACCAAAACAAAGTCATGCTTCGGACTATAAAACAATTAAAGTGTCTGAAAAAAAAAGATTGCAGAGATATTTTACTCACTTCCATGCCCTTGTTGAGAATGTGCCGTAGCTTCATGTCCGTCTTCACAACCTGCTTGTCCATGACATCGTTTGCAATCTGCCCGAGTTGTTTCTGCAGAGCTTTGGTGTAGTACACTGGGACCTTAGTTTCAGCATTCACGTTGGACATCACGTGAACCTCTGCCTGCTCTTCACCTGAGATGTGGAAGATTTAACATTTTGCATTCACTTTTAAGATTGGTTTCTCTTATGAGGCGACTTTTAAATAACTGTACCATATTTGAAGGTGACTGTCTGAACGGAGGAGATCTCTGGGAGCTTCACATCACTCTTGATCTCCAAGGTGAGTCCATCAGCTTTGGTCATCGTGGCGCTGAGAGTAGCATCAGTCCTGAGGGACGGCACTAAGAGCTGAACCTGCAGCATTCCATCATTCATGGCCTGAAGCCTGCAACGAGTGTAATAAAGCAGTCGGTTTATGCAAACAGTGAAAATATAGCGTCTGGTGAATGGACGGAGTGTTTTTTGTTTTGGTGTTTGAATGAGTTCACTCACTTGGCACGGCCAATCAGAGACAGCTGTGGCACGTTCTTGTTGGAGAACTCGAGGAAGATGGATTTGCCTTTTGCACTGCTGTCTGTCATGCCGATCTTCATTCCCGCCTCAACATCAACGTCAGGGATCTGGATCTGAGTAGTGAAGACGTTCCTGTTCCTGTTGTATTTCATGGTGGCTGTAGCCTCTGTGGGCTGAGCTCCTGGAGTCACATCAAAATAACTCTTGATTTCTGATTGGTGTAACACTGAATACTTTGAAAATTAAAGCTTGTGCATTTATTTAAAATAAAGCATGATGCTCCTACCCTCAGCCCTGAGGATCATCTTCAAAGAATCGACCTTCTGACGACCGTCCTTGCCTTCACTGAGGAGCTTGTAGGCGATGGAGGCCGTGTACTCTGAGATCTCGTTAGTGGGCTCGATGTCAAAAGCAAACCTAAAACAACAAAAATCACAACGTTCTTCAGGGATATTATGCAAAACTAAACAGAAGTTTTTAAAAGTACGACTTACATCGTCTCTCCGGTTAAGGGGAAGTATGGAGAAGTGGTCCTGTCCGGAGCTTCGGTGTAAAGCATGGTGGTGCAGTATTTGATTCCAGAGAAAAGAGGGCCGCAGTTTGACTTGCTGACTGTGGGTGGGATCATTCTGGATTGCTCAGCACCTACGATCTCCACTTTGTTGCTTTAATGAAAGAAAAAGCATTAACAAATTTTATCTTCTACAAATTTTGAAGAAAGTTCTCATACAATGAACTCAAATGAAACAGAACGTGATCTTTACATTCCACATAAATAACCTGTTTTACCTGATTCTGAAGAGCTTTGTGGTTTTCTTTGGAGCAGGGATGGAGAGCTTGACCTGGTTCTGCTCCATGGTGATCCTGGCATCGAGGGAGCTCTCGTGGAACAAGTTGGTTTGCATCTCAACGGCCGAAACAACAAACTCAGGCATGTGGACTCCCATCTTGGTCATGAACTCAACTCCAACAGACGGACTGAAGATCAACTCCTTCCATGGAGAAAAGATCACAAGCATGACATAAGGCCCGGTTTTATTGAAACAAAAATCTCCTTTTGCATTGAGGTAAAAAGATGAAGAACTTTACCATGTTTGGAGAAATCTGAACGCCTCCTTTTGCACCGGGAGCAAAAGTACCAGACAGAGCAAACGTCATTGGAAGACCAGATGCTGTTGGCAAGATGAACTTGTTGTCCATGAAGATGTAGTGCAGGAACATCTCGTTGTCAGTGCTCGGCATCCTGTTGATGGAAAACTGAAAAAAACACACAAATTATTTTAGAACTCTTTATTTGAGGAATTGAAAAGCCTCAAAAACGGTGAGGCAGGTTCAGGATATGGAGCTCTACCTTGGCGTGACGCATGAAAGCGTTGGCGTTCACAATAGCGTTTTCAACAATGAACTTCAGATCGCTGCCCTTGATGTAGCCAAGTTCAGCGCCCATGATCCTCAGGTAGGCCATGGCCTCTGGGGACTCGTTCCCCTGCAGATCTTTCAGCAGGTTGTTGAAGCTACGGGCAATTTCCTCCACCAGGTTTTCAGGAACCTTGGAGAAAAAGAAGAATTTCATTAGTTGTCGAGTGAACAGCCAAACAGCGAGAAGGCAAGAGTTGAAGATAAACGAGTTTCTACCTTTTGATGTCCAGGTTTCAGCTGAACAACCCAGTTTCTCAGAACTTCTCTGATCTTTGGTGACATCTTGTCCTCAGCCCAGTACACAGTCTTAGACACCGTATCTGGGAAGAAACCGTTCTCTCCAAACAAAGCCTCGATGGTCGGATTGAAGCCTTTTCCTTCCATGCCAACCTACAAGAAACAAGCAAAACAATGTTTAGTTAGGGTTAGGGTTAGGGTTAGGGTGAGGACGACACAGCAATTTGTCAAAAATCTGCACACACACCTCCCAAATGTCCATGCTGTAGCCAAAAGCTTTCAGGGTCATTTCCAGCAGGACTTCTTTTGGCAGCTGGTTGCTGGGGTCAAAAATGACGTTGCCCTGAACGCCGGCCTGTGTGTTCTCATACGCAACGCCGAGCTTGTAGTTGCGAGACTTGGTGGTGTAGTCGTCGTGTGTGGCAACTTCAGTGTCCTGCAGGACGGCCATTATCTTCTCACCAAGCCTGGACAAAAGTCAATCAATGAGTCATGAAAGAACTGGACAAAACGTCAATGAGCTTGAAAGACTTTCTTCTCACTTTTTGGTCTCTGAGTCCGTCGAGGAAATGATGTTGTAGATGTGAGAGGACACAAAAGCCTTGACCTGCTCGTTCTGCTCCTGACTGAGAAAGTTCTTCACCATCTCCAAGTCGCTGTCCTGGGGATCCCTCATCAGGATGAGGTAAGCTGCAAGGCGCTTCTGCACAGCACCCTTCTGGTACTGGCTGACTTTTTGGAGATTGGTGCGAACCTGAGCAAAAAAGTCCAAAACGATGCATCGATTTTGAGAAGCTTACACGATAAAACACGGAAAAGCAGGAGAATTCAGGATCTTAGGTACCTCATCTGTCACAGACATGCGTCTGAAGGCCTGGATGGCAGCCAGCTGCACAGACAGAGTGGTAGCAGGCTGTCTCATGCACTTGATCAGGGTGTTCTTAATAGCCGGGTCAGCAGCCTCCATTGCATCTCCCATGTTACCAACAACCTGGACAGAAATGTTAGTTCGTTTTTATTCCATTTTGTTATTTTGAGATGTTCGCAGCTGATAACCCACCCTCAGGGTCAGGAAGGTCAGCTCTTTCTCTCCTGCGCAGTCTGCACCCAGCAGGGACGCCATGAACTCATAGACAGCCGTGATCTCCGGGGTGACGCCCTCAGAACTGTACAGTCTAAGGAAAATCAAAGACATGAGTGATTAGCTAATCATTTACAGACAATTCCAAACTTTAAAATATTCCCATACCTCCTGACTGCATTGCTCAGAGCAAACATGATTGGTTTGCTCTGCTTGTGTTGAGCCATTTCCAGCAAGTCTTTCACCAGCAGGCGAGAGGGGTTCGAGAGCATTCCCAAACCGTAGACGAAGATGTCAACATCCGTTGCCTCCTGGTCGAAACCTGGGAGGATCTTCAGAATTCCACTGGTGCACTCTGGGGTACCGCACTGAGCCAGAGCTTGCCACGTCAGAAGGCCGTCAATGCCCATCATCTCAGCAACGGTGGTCAGGACGTCGGCTTTCAGGCCACGGAGCTCAGACACCAGCTTGCGGAAGAGGCCGGCACGCTCCTCGCCCACAGTGGTCTCTGAGAGCGTGCTAAGCTTCTGCAGCATGGTTACAACAGCATCCTTGCTTTGCACTGGCAGCTTGTCATCAGCAACGTCCATGGGGAGGTGCTTCAGGTTGGCTTCATCTGCACAGAGTTTAGTTAAATCAGTGCAAAAACTGCATGCATGCAGACGTGTGTGGGGAAGTTTTTCATGTTGAATCCAAACTCAACGAGACTTACTGTGGTTGAAAATTCTGTCATTGATCACTGAAGTCTCTCTCAGGGTCACAGTCTGCCTCACAATGGTCGAAATCCCATATTCGTTCCTTTTTTTACACAGGAAGTGAATAAATTAAATGAAATGTTTTCATTCAAATTCACACGGTTACTTATTTCCTCCTTTTTGCACCTACCTATGGGAGAAGGGGAGGAAGAGGTGCTTCTCTGTGCAGGATCCACTGGTCATGTGCTTCTTCTGGTTGTCAAACTTGTAGTTACAGACCTGAGTGCTGCTGATCATCTTGGACAGAGGGTAGTTCTGAAGGCAGGAGGACAATTTGCACATTTTTAAAGAAGATAAAGTGCATGGATGTTGCTGAACTTTAATAAGATCTGAGAAAGTTTTCTTTGCAGGTGATTTACGGAGTTCCTGCATAAGCTCTCACCATGCCAGAGATGAGGGCCAGAGGACTGGTGTCTTGTCTGCGAGCAACAAAGCGGTCGCATTTGTTCAGATCCCTGCTGACGGTCACGTCCACAGCTATGTCTTCTCTGGAGTTGACAGAAAACTCGGTGGAGCACACGCCGTGCACGGTGGGCTGTAAAAGGATGAGAGGCTTCGTCAGGACTCGGGTTGTTTGTTCCAACTCACAAACAACATTGCAAAAGTTTGACATGTTCATTCTGTCCTCTAAATCAGATAATCAATGGACCCGGATGATTAGGCCTTCCTGCTGCGAAGCAGGTGATGCTAAGAGCGTGATATCTTATCTGGGACTTTGACCTGTACATGAAGATCATCACTGGAAGAACACGGAGGGGAATTATCACCTCTGACTGGGGCCAGCTTATCTGCTCATTGTGCAACTTGTTTATCTTTGCATGACTCTTCATCACAAACACAATCGTCTCCTTTATGCCTGAATTAATAATAATAAAAGAAAATGAGCTACCATTTCCTTGTTCTCCTCCACGTCCAGGTCAGGCACCATTAGAGCAGAGACGATTCCCCTCTTGATGTTCAGGATGTTGGCGGCTTCGTCGGCCTCAGGAAACAGCTTGACTTCAGTCTCTCCTTCCACTGAAAGCTTCAAAGGATTCCTGGAAGCAAAAAAGTAGTTTTACTCATCCGTCACCCTAAAGAAATCCTTCCCAAACAGAAAGCGGGATGACTCACTTGGCCATCGCAGCTCTGAAAGCCTCGGTTCCGGCAGCAGGACGGTATTTTGGGGTCCCCTCACCGTCCACGCCAGAGATCTCACTCACGGAGCAGTCTGTAGTGCGGAGGATGAAGCTGCACATCTGGGGCACGTCGACTTCAACCTGAGCAGCACATGAAGCCATTTTAGTTTGTTCTGTTGTAAATATTTTCTTTTGCAGAAATAGTTGTGAGACTCACTGTGCAGGAGACTTTGGGACCGCTCTTGTCGTTCGAGGCTCCATGGACACCGTTTAAGGTCTCAGCTTCATAGTTGTACACAAAACGTCTCAAGTTCTTGAATCTTTTGGCCACTGGAACCAGTTCAAAGTTCAGTTAAGTGATGTTTAAACACTGTAACTTTCATTTTCCATTCAGATCCTGAACGTTTCTTGTTTTCAAATCAGATTTTCCAGAATAGTGTGCTTTTTAAAAAGTCCTCCAAATTTTTAAGCATCTATTTTATTTTATTTTTATTTGTTGGAACCAATTTTTGATTTTATTGTTTTTAAACTTTTGCTGCTTTTTACCTGCACTGTCCACTTTCTGCCTAACAATGCAAATTTCCCACTTGTGGGACTAATAAAGGATTATCTTATTTTACTGGGTGTTTACAGAATGTTATGTCTAACATTTTTACCATCTCTTAAAAATTAAAAAAAGATTTTATTCCTCCAAACACTCATCAGAATTTTCAAAATGTATCTAAATAAAAAAAATTAAATAAAAATAAATGAATAATTAAATAAATAGTTGAATAAATAAATAAATACTATTTTACTTTAAATTAGCATTTGTACAGATTTTGATTGCAGAAAAAAACCTTTCTTATACTTCTATTTTGTGTTATAGATAGAAAACTATATTTAAAATGTACTTTTCTCTAGAGAAAAATGTGTCTATAATTTCCCTGACCTGAAAAGTGTCCTTACAAATATTTTTGTTTAAAGAAAAATATTATTTTGGAATTGATTTCATTTTTAAGGTTCTCAAAGTATGTAAAAACAACACAAAAGAACAGGTCGCAACATCTGAAACTGTGTTAGATCAACTATTTCTCATCATGTCATAATAAAAGAAAACGGTGATTCTCATATAAAAAGAAAATGAAAAAGCAAACTCACAAAAGCATCCTGGAGACTGCTCTTCAACACTTCCTACATCTTGCTCTGTGAACAACAAGAATTTGTTTTAGAAAACAGAAAATCCGGCTTAAAATAAACAGAACATTCAAATCTTTATAATTAAAAAAAAAGCACACATTTTATTTACATTTTTACCAAACATTCTCCTAAAATATTTAATCCGATCATGATGGAACTGTTAGATATTTCCTCCAAACAGATGTTTAGTTCATTCCTTTAGATAAATAAAGAGGTGGTACTTACGGGCGAGCGTGTGCGCGCCCAGAAGCAGCAAAACGCAGAGCTTGGTCCCCCACATGATGGGATCTCAGCTCCGGTAGCTTGAGGAGAGTCTCCCTCTTTCTCTGAAGACTAATCCTCGTGCTTGTGTCTTCGTCCTTTTATAGACCTTACTGTATATGACAGCTGGGACCTGCAGATATGTTGCCCTGGTTCCAAAGTCTGAGCCGTCCTTGTGGCAGGCCAAAGGTAAGAAGACATGTCTGTCAGCACTGGGCGGGGGTGCTCACGTCTGCTTTAATACGTCTTAGATGTTCATGATCTCATTAACAGTAAGAATTACGTCTAAAAAGAGAAAAACATATATTTTCTTAAAGAAAAGAAAAAGAGGATAGTAGCGATGTTTCTTCATCTAAAAGAAAAGGAAGAAAAAATAAAACTGTAATCAGATCAGAGCCGTATTATGACTAATATATCATGGATCACTAACTTTTATTGCTTGTTTTGCTCAAAGTGCAGCACACAGATAGATTCATCGCATCATGGTGAATTTGTTGTGAGGAACTTTTATTTTTCTAAATGTCACAGAATGATTTTAAAACAGAAATTTCAATTTAAAGCAGCAGCTGTTTGCTGGATGGTTCTGGAACAAAGGTTGTTGTTGTTTTAAAGATCATGTTCATGGGTTTTTTAATATAAATTTGCCGTGGTCTCTTGTTTAAATGAATGCCTTGTGAGTTGATCTCTGTGGGAATAAAAGCTCCGGCGCTCCTGTTTCAGGAACTAGAAGTGAGCCGGAGCAGAGATAAGCAGAACACAGGAGGTTTTTGGAGTCTCATCTCGCCTCTGATTGGCTAATAACAACACAACACTACCACCGACTCCATTTGCTTTGCAACATTAATGCTTTTCCTCTGCAGATAACACAAGCCTGAAGGAGTTCTGCCATGTTGTGGAGTTGCTAATGCTAACGGTTAGCGTCTACTACCTGGATGCTAAATGACGGCAACTGCAGGAAATAGGGGTAGAAGACTATTTTCTAGGGGTGGGAATTTAACGTGTTAATTATGATTAATTAATAAATTAGAAAAAAAATAACACGTAAATAAAAATTAACGCATTTAACCCTTTAAGCCCCACTGTTGTTTGATTCTCCGTCTCATTATTTTAAATTTAAAATAATTGCTTTCGGGGGGAATTTTTCTTGAACGATTAAAATGCGATTAATCAAGATTAATTAATCACAAAGCCTCTAATTAATTAGATTAATCTTTTTAATCCCACCCCTACTGTTTTCACTTTTGGCCTGCATGTGAAACTTACTGTAGTAACTGATCATATTCCAAAAATAACACGTATAAAACAGTTTCTCAGTGACCTTGGTCTAAACCAACACTAAAAGCAGTGACGTCACAAACTGGTCACTTTGTCCAGCGTGAGCATCCTGTTAACAGGACATGATGTGATGCTTTCTGACATCTTTAGGCCTACTTCATGTTGTCAGACAGGTTCTATGGAAATGTTTTTAGTTCTACTCCAGTAGCAGTAATCAGGTCTGGGTGTGGATAGTGAAACTGAACTCAGCATTCCAAATCAATCACAGGTAATTCGTGATTTAGCAGCACTAGGTGTACTATTGTTAATTCCTCTAATGTCTGATGAGGCATAGACGTGTTCTCTTGTAGTGATGTTCAATTATTATAACGTATGAGTTTCAGTTAATTACACATCTATCTATCTATCTATCTATCTATATATATATATATATATATATATATATATATATATATATATATATATATATATATATATATATTAGGGGTGTAACAATATCCAAATCTCACGATGCGATATTTATTGCGATATTGTGTTTATTCTCACAATAATAAGACTCACATCATAAAACACTTTGACTGGAATCCGCCGTGCTGCGTTCACCTCTGTAGCCTCTGTCCTCCAGGTTTGTTCATATTTGCTGTGTGGGCTGCACGCACTCCCATTGACAAACTGGCCGATGACACAGAAGCAAAGGATCATGGTCTATGTAGTTTACTTTGCTATGCTCCGGTGGAGCGCACTGAAAAATGTTATTTTACCGTATGATATTGTGACAAGACCACGACAAAGACAAGACTGAAGTTATTGTCTTTGGAAATCAGAAGGATAGGATGGAGGTTATTGATCAACTTGGCTCCAGAGGAATAAAAACAAAGACTCTTGGTGTCATAGTTGATTCAGACCTGAGCTTCACTGGTCACATTAGGGCTATAACTAGATCAGCGTTTCATCATCTTCATCAAATAGCAAGACTCAGAGGTCTCATGTCCAGACCAGACCTAGAGAAACTCATTCATGTGTTCATCTCCAGCAGGCATTGTTATTTTACCTTCATTTTGCAAATTTTTATGTATATTTACTTGCATCTGATAAGATGTTTAATCTATTTAGATGATATTTATTATGAGACCAGATACATTTTCTTATCTCTCCAGAACATGTTTCTTTTCTAAATTCTCATGAAAATCTGTGCAAAAAAAACAAAAAAAAAAAACAGAAAGGATTTTAGAATTTCAAAATAAGAGACATTTCAGGAAGAGTCATGGTATGCCTTCATTTATTTATATTTAAACACAAATAATAACTCTTTCCATTCGGCTTCTGTCAAAACATCAGTGCCCTGTAGCTGTTTATTGCTCGTTGACCTTTCGCCTGGAAAAAGACGTCTGTGAATGCGGTTTGATCGGGATTACGACAGAACTGCACTCAAGATAAGTTAATCAGCAAAGAAAGGGTGTCGAACGTTGCACAAGGGTAACATCAGCGCTGAGCGGAGTAAAAAGTGATTGCAGTGTGCATAAAATGTACCAGACTTTGGAGTAAATCGATATTAGCTCTCCACCAATGCAGCCGTGTGAGCTGCATGATGATTGGAGTTTGTTAGCAAACATATGGGTGAAGCTGAATTTTTGCTCATTGTCTTTGCCCACACAAAAACTAAATACCATAAAGTGTTTGGCATGGTGTTTAATTTTCTAATAAACTAAAATATTATGACTCAATAATACATAGGTTTGTTACCTCATAATTATAATATACGTTTTTGCACCCAGGGGCTTATATAATTCCTGTAAGGCTGAATAAATGATTTAAAATGACATGTGGGCAAATATTTTCATTGAAATGTATTAGTTTTATGTAATACCTATCTATAATTGATCAAATGAACACATTAACTTTAATTGTTAAAAATCTGACATGCTATGTATTTCATTTGTTTAAACACAGGAGTAGACCGTTAAAAGAATTTTCAGACATTTCTCTAAATTTCATTATGATTTTATGGAAAAGAAAAAACATCAAAGATGAATCTATATACTTTCTTATCATATTATTTTTAACTGTCTTTGTAAACATTATCATTGATTTAGCTTCTTTTATTTCAGATTCCAGTTTACTCCATAAGCCAACTCCATACACGTTATAACAGCTCTGTCTCTTTTCAAATTTCTTTTGGATATTTCTTGGTAGCATTTTCTTATGAGCTTTAAAAACAAATGTTAACATATTGTAATCAACTAGATCGCCAAACCTCAACACTTCCAACTTATCAAATAATGGAGCAGTTGGAGTTCTATAGCTACTTTGCGTAATGATCCTTATTGCTCTTTTTTGTAAAATCAACATTATGCACGTGCTGAGTAAAAATCTGAGATCGGAGTAAAAATCTGAGATCGGAGTAAAAATCTGAGATCGGACCTGTTGCATTAGCCACATCCAAATCCTGGTCTTTACTTTTATAGTGTTACACACCCGATTATATCACTGATCTACAACCCAGGACACGCTCTCAGATCCTCAGGCCAATGGCTTCTGGTAATGCCCCGAACTAGGTTTAGGACCAGAGGTGTGGTCACTGGAACGCTTTACCCCCTAACCCTGCACTCTTTAACCTCTGTGGAGTCTTTAAAAAAACAGCTGAAAATGCATCTGTTTACTCAGGCTTTTTATTAATTTGTACTGATTTAATTTTGTGAAGCTTTGTTTTATGCTTTTATGTCTAATAGATTTGTGTTATATTGATTCCATGGTTGTTTCTATTGATTTTAATTCTATGAAGCTTTCCTTTATGGTTTCTGTCTATATTGATTTTAGGATAGCCATTCTTTATGGTTGTTTTGTCACTTTGCTGTTGTTGTGAAGCACTTGTGATTCTTTCTGAGAAAAGTACAAATAAACATTACTTACTTACTTTCATATTCATGGTATTTCAGCAGTTATAACTATGCTCTCTTAGTAATATTGTCATATGAAGTAATATTTCGATCAGGAAAGCCTGAGTGTGATAGTGCTGCCATCTGCTGTTCACCTGCCAGTTGACAATAAAATAACACGAAGACATTGATAGGTATCCAGATGTGTAAAAAAATTCCCATTTCACCCTCCGCGGGTGGTCTCATCCTTCCAAGCTCAGGTCCTCTAGCCTGGGAGCTTGAGGGTTCTGCAGTGTCTCAGCTGCTCCTACAGCTGCACTTTTCTGGACTGAGATGTCTGATGTTTTTCCTGGGATCTGCTTTAGCCACTCCTCCAGTCCGATGACCACGGGCACCACCGATGTCTTCACTCTCCAGGCTTTCTCAAGTTCTTCTTTGAGGCCCTGGTACTTCTCTAGTTTCTCGTGTTCCTTTTTCCTGATGCTGCCATCACTTGGTATTGCTATATCAACCACAACGGCTGTCCTCTATTGTTTGTCCACCACCACAATGTCTGGTTTGTTCACCATCACCATTTTGTCGGTCTGGATCTGAAAGTCGATCCTGTGGGACTTGCTCGCTTGTTTTCTACCACCTTAGCGGGTGTTTCCCACTTTGACCTTGGGGCTTCCAGTCCATACTCCAAATTCTGTTTGATGATATATATATATATGTATATATATATATTTATAAGGGCTGGTAATTTAACACCAGTGATATACAAATATATTTTTTCTCATGTTTTGAATTGAAATACAACTTAAAAGCATTTAAAGAGCTTCTGTTTACAATAATAATGTCAATGACTATTGTTTGTCTGTCTCATTATTTTTAATTAAAAAAATTGCTTTTGGGGCAAATTTTCTTGAACGATTAAAATGCGATTAATCAAGATTAATTAATTACAAAGCCTCTAATTAATTAGAATAATTTTTTTAATCGAGTCCCACCCCTAATATATATATATCCTGTAGCCTATATATAATTTTTTAGAACAAAATGCACATTTTAATCAGCCCAAAATGTCTACTTTTGTATGAAAAGTATTGATTCAGTTATACCTCAATTGTAATTAAACAATTGTAATTCATATAGAGACTTTAAAAAAATCAAACCGAAACGTTACAGATTGTTTTATTGACTTTTAATCTTTCTTGTTGCTCTTGGCTGGACTGTGAGTCCCAGTAAAAAATTACAAATTCAGTATTTGTGCAGAACAATCACAACGAAAGGAAACACATGATTTTCTATCACACTCATTGATATAAATATTAGCAAATTGTCCACACTTCTTTATTTTTCCTGATCAGTGTGCTGTGCTATTCAAATTCTAGAGATCAAGCGGAAGGTTAATGTAAAGTTTTCCATCCCTAACTGTCATGTAGTTTACTTCCTTAGAAATGTCCTGCAGAAATTCAGAAAAGACACGTTTGAACTGCTGTATGAGTTGAAAGATGTTGTCCGCGATGCCCTCACATGCCCTTCTGAAATCCTCCATGCTCAAAGGATGGATCTGGTCAACATATTCACTACCAGCTGTGACGATCTCACTGTACACCTCATTGACGGTCATGAACATGCCATCTAAATAGTCAGACATTATAGAATCAAGAATGTCTTGAGTTTCCCTAACAACAGCCGTTCCAATGTCATCCATTTCTTCAAGCATTACGTCAAGACTGTCCATGTCTTTCACGAAGTCCAACACTTCCTCCCAGATGTCGCTGATCATTGCTTTGATCTCATCGATGAACTCTCTCCCGGTAATTTCATTGCCATATGGGAATTGTATTTCTACATTGCTCATCTTTTCAGCAAAGGAGTCGAGGTATACCTTTGTGTTCTCATAGATAATCTGGCTAGCTTGGTCCAGATAATAACCAATGTTGTCAGTCACCCTCTTAAGGAGCACAGGGATGGTGATCACTTCATCAGACCAAGGGAGCTTGAAGTGGGTCTCCCTCAGGAATTTAACGATGACATCAAGAACGTTCTCAACAGTATTTTGATAACGTGCAATGGTGTTCCTGAAGAAAATTGACATCTGGCTCTTTTGAACATCATAGTTGACTGCAACATTGTAGGCTTCGTTGATGTGGTTACTGACGGTGTCCTTCAGCATATCCACCCCCCTTGTGATCTGGTAATTGTCAGCAAATTTTGTAAAGGTGGAGATGATGGAGGGGAGTTTTGCCTTGAGCTCAGTAATCATTGCCTCAGGAGCATCCATTTTGTAGACAATCTCCAAGTTGGTATTCTGAGCGTCTGTAGATGTTCTGATGACCAAGATGTCAACATCTTGCTCCGGTGTTGTCTACAAGAATAAAAATAAGTTTTGAGAATACATTTTTTATTGTAGATTCAAAAAGGACCTAGAATGCAATTAATCAACAATCTAAAACAGAGCTTTGAGCCTGTGAAAAGCATCAGAAATGTTATTTTGGCTTTCATCTGTCCCAGGAGCCCTGATACAGGCCATTCTAAAACCCCTAAACCAGCCTTGCTGTGAAAAGAGCTGTTTGCCCCTCCCACTCAGCCAGGACATGAATATGATAATGAGCTGCTTGCTGATTGGTTGGTTTCTCCAGAAGGCCTCAGACACTGGAGACATGCAGGTTTGAGGAGGAAGGGCTCCCCCTTATGACGCGCTAAGAAAGACTTTCTCAGAACAGATGTTCTTCTCTCGACTTTTTCAACTTTCTGATTTACATCACAATTAGGTCACACACGGCTTTGACTTTTTGGCATGATACTTTTGACCACCCAAGCTGTCTTTATTCAACAACAACAACATTCCAGGTCCTCTTTAAAGCCACATTCCCCAATGTTTACACCTTAAAATAATGTTTTTCTAAAGTTTTGGCATCATATTATCATCTATTATGTTCATTTGGGGGGTCCCACATCTGTTTAACGCACTATACAGTTTTTGACCCGCGGTCTGCCGCCAAAAAGTCCCGGAAGTTGCATTACGGCACAGTATGGCAAGCCAAAGGGGTCAAAAAAGCCACAACGCGCATCTTGAATGCACATTTTGTCGCCAAGGGGGGAAAAAAATCGCATGTTCTAAAATCACACATTCTAAACGAGCATTTTGGTGGACATAACGCACGGTTAGAACGCACACTTTTTGACCCCTTTGACTTGCCATAGAGGTATAACGTAGACCCGCGGTTTAGAGACTTTAGCAGTGGCAGATTCACCAAAGAAAGCTAGAAATCCCGTATCAGAGGAATCTAGGAAAAGAAAACGAGAACGCAATAGAGCAAGAGCAAAGACCAGATATTATTGGGCCGTCTTTTTTCCTCGCTGGAGAGCTTTTAGGAAGAACGGCATGAACTACGGACTTTGACCTAGCCGTGCTGCTAATGGCTAGGTAAGTAATAAATGATTTCACTGGGGTTATTGTGTTTGGTCGGGCATAAAGTTGTTATACAGTCCTGATAAAACTATTTATTCAATGTGTGGAGGTGGAAAAGTTTGTTTTTGTTGTTTTGCCTGACATTAGGAATGTAAACATGCCTCTTATGCCCGAGAGAGAGATTTGAGAGGATGACAGAGAGCATATATCTGCAAAGTTCATGAATGTGGCTTTAAAATGAAACAACCATAAAATAGAAATACTCACAGGATGACGGCCGTAGAATTTGCCACTCATCTGAAACGGGTCTACGTAATTAAGATGAAGGCCAAGGAAGCCTGCCGTTGGAGTAGATACCGAGGCACTAACGGCATCTCTATTTGAGGTATAGCGAACGTTCATATCAGTGAAATTAGGACTGGTGATGTCAACGTTCAAGGTATGGCGAAGGTCACTGCTGAAGAAATAGAACATTTTTAGAAAATTGCAACCAGTTTTTATTCTAAAAGTATTATGAACAGCAACAAACAAATTTAACATTTACCTTTCATCAACTTGGCGTTTTCCCCTGTGGTTAACAAGAGAACATTAAAAATCTTAGAAATATTTTTTTTTATTCCAAAAGTATTCTGAACAGCACTAAACAAAGTGAATATCTACTTTTTTGTCAGCTTGGTGCTTTCTCCTAAATTGTGGTTAAACAAAAGATTGTTACCTGACATTTTTGACAATGGTATGGGTGACATTCATGGTCAAGTCAGAATGAATCAGGATAAGCTTCCCATCTGTGGTCAGGAGGTCATTCTCTAACTTTGTGGTGGCTTCAGCTAAAAAGGCACAAAAACATGACAAAGGCTTAAACCTATACAGTGTTCGCAACTCAAGAATATTTTGGATATGTCCAATTTTCATCAACTTACCAACCAAGTCATAGTCCAGGATCAAAAAGGGGGAGGTGGCAGAGGACTTAAATGTGATCAGGGCCTCAGGGGCACTGCATTCAGCTTTACCTTCCATCTTTGTGCTGTATAGTGGGCTAGCAAACATGACATTTGTAAAGAACTTCCGCTTAGAAGAGGTCACTTCAGTAACAGTCTTCTCGAAGTAGGTGAAGTCACCAAAGTTGTTTTGTTGGCTCAAATCAATCTCAAGATCAGCAGAAGAAGAAGAGCGTACTAAATCAACACCAGCCTGGATGTTGTGCCTTCCCTTGTTTGAAAAATTCCAAATGTTTTCTTCGTTGGTGCTGGTATGCTTCAGTGTAACAAAGATACGCTCCATGGAGGCCTCAGCAGCAACGTTATTGTTCATTTCCATAAGAATAATCTTGGTTGTACCATGGCTGAGCCTGGCAACAGCTGTAACCTTGGAAGAAGAGCGAAGGCCGTGTCCACTCATGTAAAGGTTCACCTCATTATCCAGGAGTCCTAGAGATAGGTAGTCTCTGAACACGGCACCGTTCACATTGGACTTAATGATGGATTCTGCTGAAATGTATTTAGAGTCCCCCTCCAGCTTGAAAGTGTGGTCTGCTTCGGCCTTTCCAATAGCATTGAACATAGGGATGTTGAGATCACTCTTGATCTTCAAGGTGGACTGGCCACTGGGATTGTTGTCTGCAACCAGATTATGGCTTGCTTCCAGGTTGAGTCCTGGCAGGGTAATCTTTGCAAGTGAATCGACAGAGACAGCAGCTTCAAAAGTCTCTGTGTTCATGCTGATGGTGCTGGTATGAGTGCCTTCAATGTGAGGATTTTGAAGGGAGAGGGAGTTGGCCAACTTCATTCCTCTTTTGGTGACCAGACTGGTGGTGCCTTCAAATGTGGCGTTTAGATAATCAAACACAGAGGCGGTGTTGGCTTTTAGGCGAAGCACAACATCGTCTTCCGGAGACAACAAAGCGTTGGTATTCAGGTTAAAGATGGCGGATTTGAAGGAGAAATCTGTGATGAGTTTACCCACGGAGGGAATGGGAATCAGATTCAATATTTCAACAAGTGGGGCAGATTTACTTTTCTGGTAAAGAATCTTAGCGTCCACATTAAGATCCTGCTTAGTTGTACTCAAAATGTTCTGCAGTCCAATCAGCTCGTACAAGTTCACGTCTTTGATAGTAGGAATATATAATAAATCGTCAAAAAATAGATCAATCGGAGGAATATTTATGGGGACATTCAGGAAGCCCAAATCAGTATGACCTTCCATTGCAGCAGAAACACCAATTTCATTTCTGTCATTCTCAAATGTTACGTTGGAGACTATTTTATTCGTATTTAGTCGAGCTAGGAACACTCCTGTCATCTTTTGGCTGTCAGGACGTACGTCGACAAGGTAATCATTCTGAAAATCGATCTCATCAGTCAGCGTTTCAGAAATGGGAACCCTGGCGTTTGCTTTGTTTTGGAATTCAAGGACGAATTCAGCAGGACGGAGTTTGAAGTCGAATGCATTGGATAAGAGTCCTGAACTAATTAGTTCCGCATCGTGGTTTGCTTTCATCTCGATCTTCATATCTTCAACGCTAGCAAGTCCAGATGCCACAAAGAGACTTTTCCTCACGACTGGCGTCTCTGCCTCATTGCTTACATTGAACGTGAAGTAGGTAAAAGTAGCCGATTCAGTTGTGATTTGCTGTTTCATCTTCAGGATGGGTGAGTTTGTGTCACCAGAAAATGAAAAGGTGATGATCTCAGGGCTGAGTGACCCTTGAAACTTACTGACATGGTTAAAATCATGACCATCGAAGTTTCCGTTTCCTGAATTGTCAGCTGACAATTTGTAAGTGAAGCCTTCTTGCTGAGCCACTGACTTTTGAGTTATGGAAACCTCATTTGAGACATCAACAAATGGAATGTTCATTACATGATTATAGGTTGTTTCAGCATGAGCTGTCATTCCTCCATCAACACCGATAAATGCTGTGTTTTCTAAGCTGGCGGCGTAAGGTGTGGTATTAAACTTGAGCTTGGTTTTTGCTTGGGCTTGAGCGGACAGACCATACAGAGTCAGAGATGCTTGATGGTCAGCTCTAAATACAACATGATCAAACTTTAAAGTCTCTGCAAGGATGATACGTTTCAGTTTTGGGATTACAATTCGCGCATCGGTTTCAATCTTGTAATTGAGAAATCCCAAATCGGCAGCCGTGCCCTGAGAATTGAAGATTCCAGTGAAGAGAGGTGTTGTTGTACTCTGAGTGGCGTTCTGGAACTCAGCAGATGTCTTGACAGTGTAGAAGGGAGAGCTGAATTTAATCTCTCCATGAAGTTTACCAAAGCATGGGATCATGAGCTCATTTGGAATAGTGGGCAGTTTGATTTCGGGAACCTCTAAGGACTTAACAAGACTTTCCACGGGTATTTTAGGGATAGTAGGTAACGTAACCTCGGGAAGAGTGAATTCTGGCAAGGCGATTTCAGGCAGGCTAGGGAGGTAGCTCAAAGTCAGATCTCCAAAGAAGGCATCAACATCAAGCATTTTGATTTCAAAGTTTGCAAGGAAGTCAAGGAGTTCGATGATTTTCTGTTTAATGTCTTCGAAAGAAATCGTGGTCGCTTTCACTTTGTACATGCCCAGGATGGTGAACTCAGGGAGGTCAAATGTTGCTGGAAATTGAATTCTGTTTTTCAGGTTGATGTGTGGCACGACAAGGTCTGTAAAGGGAATGGTGAAGGATGGCAAGCGGACATCACCATTTTTCAGTTCAGCAAGAAGCCCATTAAATATGTCCGAAATCTCATTAATCATGTTTTCATCAAGCGACACTTTCTTAACGATCTTGAAAGCTTTATTGCCAAGGTCGTGGATTAAGCTTAGGAACAACCATCTGTTAAATCTGTAAATTTGCATAAATTCATCTACAAAGTTGGAAAGTTCCTCTCTGAGGTCCATTGTTTCTATTTTCTTTTTAACGAGTTCAACGAATCTCTTAAAAGAATCACAAACGACTGTTTCAATTACATCCTTTGCAGAATGAATCATTTCTGCTACTTTGATCTCTTTCACGCGCTCCACTAACTCTCGAACTGTAGAAAAGACTTCGTTCACAAACTCTCGTGTCGCCTCGAGCGTCTTGGGAATTTCAAACGTCTTGATGAACTCATTCACGATAGTTGTGCACTCAGCTATAAATTGGTTGGCGAGATCCACAACATTGTTGTATTTCACAGACTTCAGCACTTGCACCAGAGTTTCGATCCACTCGTTCAGGTGTTCAATCATGTCTTTGACTTCAGTTGTTTTCACATAATTACAAACAGCTTGACAGAAATCCTGAATTTCCTTAGGAATGTCTGCATCCTTCAGATTTTGGACCAAAGCCTGAAACATTTCCTCTATTTTGAGCTGCGAGACAAGGTCGACTGCTTTTTCCAAGACAGCCCAAGCCTTTTTGTCCACTTCAAGATATACGATCAAGTCTTTCATCTTGGTGTAGACGTAGTCGATCTTGCCAAATATGTCAAGCTCCTCTGCCACTGTGTTAATGTAGGGTGTTAATGAACGGAGAAGATCCCTTGGTATGTAATACACAATGATGTTAACACATTCTACGAAGACACCTACTATAAATCTAATGAAGTCTCTAAGGTCCTGCATGAAATATTTTGCATCAAAACTGTCAACCTTTCCTCTAATATCTGTGACAATATCCTGTACTTTGGCCTTTATGTTGTACTGGGAATCGAGATCGTACAGGAACTGAAAATTGGTGTCTTTCAGTTTTTCCAGGTCAGTCTGATTAATCGTCTCTTTTATGACATCAATCCAACGCAAAACGTCAGGCTTAATGTCATCAAGGGTGTTCGTGACCTCCTCTACCCTTTCTTTGAAAAATTCAACAAAGTTGCTTGTTTGAATAGCTTCAAAGAGATTTTTCCAAAACTTCTCGAGGGCGTAATATAAATCATTTAGCAGCCTCTCAATGGTTGGCTTCATGTTGTAGAACAACATCTTAAATTGATCTAGTTGGAGATTAAAATCTGGGTTTAAATCCGTGAAGAATTGCTTTAGTTGATTTGCCTTGTCTCCTATGTTTATGTCAGAAAGATACTCGTTTACGGCCTGGGTGAGATCCTCAAGTCTAGCCCTCACGTTCTGGTTGTTGATGAAGTTATGCAAAGCTTCTGCCACAAACACAGCAAATTCCTTGACGCTCTCCAAGAAGACAGGAAAGCTTTCCATCAGAGGGAACTCAATGATGTGACTGTCTGTGCTCTTGTCATACTTGAGAAAGCCAGAGAGCATGAACTCCTTGTTCTCGGTGTTGAAGATGTCTGTGAGGATGGTCCCTGAAAGCTCGATTCCGGTTTTATCAGCAGTGTTGTACACCTCCATGTTCTGGTTGAAGGAATGCTCGTTCATTTTAGATTTAATTCTCAAGCTGGTCTTTTGCTCCTGAGGGGACAGAACGGTGTTTATCTTATGGTCATATATGGTCTCTAAGGAGAAGCCATTATCCAATTGTTGGGTCACTGATGCTCTGCATTCATGGGAGCTGGCAATAGCCAGAGGTTGTGCTGCGAGTTGGAACTTGCCATAAAGCTGACCGCTATGCTTTCCGTACATCATCGTTTCTGCATTAGCATTGAAGATGGCATTCAAGTTGAAGTCAAAAGGAACAAAGCTCCACTGGATATTGTTGTCAAAGCGAAGTGGTTGAGAGAAGAATCGGGCATCATTGATGAACTTTGCAGCGAGACCTACAACTTCAAGTTCACTGTTGTGACTCATGTGAGCGCCAAAGAGTTTTGCGGTGGTGCTACACTTTGCGTTAGCGCTCAGGTCGGCGTATTTGAGCTGGTAGTCATGCTTGATCTCATTGTCTCCATATGTGGTCCTCAGGTTTCCGGTCAGGTCGAGCTTGTAAAGCTCTGTCTTTAGTTGTGCTTCGTTGCTGAAGCTGATGTCCAGAAGATTCAGTTGGTTTTCACATTTTAAAGAGGAAGCGTACGGAGTTAGTTTGAAGACGATATCATGGGTGTAAGAGGCGTACTCACTTGCACTTGCTTCAGTTTTTGAATTTAAGTCAAGGCCAGACAAAGTAAGGGTAAGAGTGTTGCTGTTATCGATCTTCACCTCACTTATTGCTGCTTTGTTGGCAAGTGATAGAGTGGCACTTGTAGAATCAACGCTGGCTTTAAAGGTGTTTTCCAAAGACAGGGGCCCATGGAGAGTGGTTGTTCCACTTGTGCTCAATCCATTCTTGTTCATTTGCAGAGTGGCCTTGTGGGTGGCCTCGTGCTCAAAAAGCTTTATGTTTGCATCACAATTTACAGCCACGCCATCTTTATCAAGAGAGGCGATCGTTAGAGAGTAAACACGGTCGCCAGAGTGGTCTCCGTTTGTCTCCATTCTGATGGCAACTTTACCAGCACCAGCAGAAGCCTCGCCTAAGTTGCGGATCTTCACCCCAAAGGCAAGCAAATTTGATTCACATTTCATTTTTAGTTGGCTGTCTTTGAAGGAGATATCAGCAACATGGGTGTAGGCATTTTCAAAGGCATTCGTGTTAGACACAAAAGAGATTTCGCCGTTGCTAAAGCTAGCTGCGACTGTGTTTTGGGCCTTCAGAATTGTAGAGTTGAGCTGAAGAGTGGATTCAATCTTTGCTTCTGGTCTGAATGAGAATATTCCTTGAGTGTTGATTTCAGCAGTGCCAGTGTGCATTAGAGCTACGTTGAGCCCAAATGGACTTGTGACTTCTATTTTTCTAACTGATTTCAGATTTATTTTGTCTGTGACAATTCCTTCTTCTTCAAAACCAATTTTGGCGTCAATGAACTTATGGTTGAAGGAGCTTCTCAAGTGGGCCTTGATGGAATCGCTCATGGACACCATTCCAGTGCCTACATGTACAACACAAAAGGAAAGCATAATTGGCATCATTGGGCTAAATGCTAATGCTTTGCTAACATGCACCACAGATCAATCTCCATTGAGAGTTAAAGAAATGCTACGTTTTGAGAAAAAAACGTTGTAAATTACCTTCAACTGCTACTGAGAGAATGTCAATCGGGGAAGTTCCTTTCAAATCAAACCTGGCTGAGTAACTTGGTGGTTCAACAACATCTTTCCCAGCAGCCGCCGTCGCCTCCACATCATAAAGATTGCTCGTCATCATTGTTGAAAACTCAGCTTTGTCAAACACGGGGAAGGACAACGAGAAACTCTCTGGAAAAACTACATTTGGGATGGGAATTTTTCTTGAGGCAATTTCCACTCCAAACTGTGGTAGAGAAAGGCTCGGGGTGGTCAGGGCTTGTGGAAAATTCATCTCCGTTGTTGACTTTCCTCCAAAAGGCAGTGGGATCGCAATGGTGAAGCTGTCATTGCTTAAGTAGTAGACAGCCTTTGACTCGCTGTTGAAATAGATTAAAATTTTACATCATTTTGTTGATAAAGCTGCTTATTTAAGCATTCACAGTGGAGCTTTGTGCATTTACCTTTTCAGGAAGAGTTTATCTGGCAGAGAAATCTCTGGGATGTCGGGAAGTCTGAAGTCCTTCATGTAAGGAAGCACTTCGGGGCCATACTTTTCCATGTAATTGTTTGCAGCCTAAAAACCAAAATAAAGACAGAGGGGGTCGTTTATAGTTTGTTTATATTTCAACCGACGCAAATGTGGCGGACTATAAAAACGTATACCTCCACAAACTTTCTGAAGATGTGACGGACTTTCATGTCAGTCTCCCCCACTTGCATGTCAAGAGCCTCATTAGCATACTTCTCAAGAAATTCACCAACGGGCAACGAGGTTGTTTTGGTGTTCACATCAGACTCAACCTTAAATTCAATCTTGCTTCCATCTAAAGATGCAAAAAAATAAAAAATAAAATCTGATTTTCTCTTCCTATTTAACTGGTTTAACATGGGCATATATAGGTGAATCTTAAAAAATGTGAATATTGTGCAAAAGTTCATTTATTTCAGTAATTCAACTTAAAAGGTTAAACTAATATATGAGATAGACTCATTACATGCAAAGTGAGATATTTCAAGTTTTAATTTGTTATGATTGTGATGATTATGGATTACAGCTTATGAAAAAACAACAACAAATTAAGTAAAATCATGCATATGTACTCAGTACTTGGTTCGCCGGTCTTATAAATGCACATTAAGCCTTGGCGCAACAGAGGGTGGTGTCATGATCACGTGATGAAATAATGCCGAACTATATTGAAAATGAAAGTAAACACAGGCGTAAGTTTCGTTTTGTAAACAGAACCAGCTGAGATGATAAACTGGAGCGATGCAGAGCTCCGGGAGCTTTTCTCCGTTAGATCTGCAGCGCAGATCATCTGACAGCTCACAGGGACTGTGGAGGACAGACACCTGCAGCTGCTTGTGAAAAAAACTTAAGGAGCGCGGCTTTGATCGCAATAAAAAGCAAGTTATGTCCGAGATACACGGAAGTCCATGACAGCACAGAGACCACCCCCATACCTCCTTTATGCCGCCATCGTGTAATCTTTTATAAAAAGGACACGACTGCGCCACATTACCGCCACGGTCTGACCACTTATAAACGACCTTATGCTCCCAGATGCCGCCTCGGCGTTGCGGCAAATTGGCGGCATTGGTTTATAAAAGAGACTTCAGATTTACGTTTATATCTAATTAAAAAAATGTAAACGGAAAATGACATCACCGTATTTTAGTTCAATCTTCTGCTCAGAGGTGGCATCCATGAGCTTCATTTCACTTTCAAGTTCCAGCTCCAGTTCTTCTTCGTCGTGTTTCAGGCTAGCTGTGATGGTGCTTTCAGCTTTGATTGAGGGCACTAGCATCTGGACTTGCAGCATTCCTTCCTTCATGGCCTTCAAACTGAAACACATACTAGTTAGTGAGCAAACCAACCTGTCGTGTTATTTTATGAGTGTTTAGTTTATTACTTAGCACGTCCAACCAGGGACAGCTGTGGGATGTTCTTGTTTGTGAAGTCAAGTGAGATGGCGTGACCGTCCTTGCTTTGTCCATCAACGGCGCCGAGTCTGATTCCAGCCTCTACATCGTAGTCGGGGATCTGGATGTCTGCTGTGGCAACGTTCTTGTTTCTGTTGAATTTCAGAACTAATCTAGCTTCGGTTGGGTCTGCACCTGTGGATGGGCATTCAGATGAGTTAAAACACCTTCAAATTCATTCATTCAGGAGATTAAAGGTGTGGTTCACTAGTTTAATCAATACATTTGCAGTGGTCTCTGGTAGGAATGAATGCCTTGCAAACTGTACTCGGGGCAAAAAAAGCCCAAAAACTGTTGGATCAGCACGGATAAGTCTTCTGCAGCAGAGAGTGGCACAACACGGCAGGCTTTGGAGCCTTGTTTTCTGATATGTGGACATCTGTCCTCTGATTGGATAACAGCAACACGACTCTACAAATGACTTGCAACATTGATGTTTTATCTCCACTAATAACACAAGCTAATGCTAACGGTTAGCTTCTACTAGCCGAGACGTTCTCTGCTGTTTCCTGGACGCTAAACCAACAACAGCCTTCCCCGTCGTGGGTCAAGATGGGTGAGTCCATGAATGTTAAGTGACAGTGTGATGTAGATCTGTCAGGATTTTCTAATCCTAGAGTTTCACCGTCTATTTTTGATCAGAAGAGATAGGTGTAGGAGACTATTTTCATGTTCAGCCTGCATGAAAAACTCAGAGTGACTGATTATAATCAGAAATACTGATTAAAAAATGTTTTTTTTCAGTGAACCACACCTTTAAAAAATCTTCAGTACAGATTATCACCTTCAGCTCTCACGATAAACTTCAAAGAGTCAACCTTCTGTTGATCTCCTTCTGCCTCCTTCACAAGCTCATAAGCAACGGTGGCAGTGTACTCAGTGACATCTCCGGTAGGATGGAGCGCCAAAGTAAATCTGTTGTTTAAGTGACAATACTTCTTTGTTAGACCATTTTGATTATAATTCGTTGTTTGCTGATAGTTAAGAAAGTCTTACTCACTTGCTGTCACCGGTGAGGGGGAAATAGGGGGCTGTTTCATGAGCGAAAGCATTGATGTACTGCAGATCTGTGCAGAGTTTAATTCCAGCAAAGCCATTTGTGCATTTGCTAACATCCACTTTGTCCATCACTACTGGAGGAATAGTCTTCACCTCTGATCCAGTCACCGCCACCAGTGTGTTTCTGCAATTCAAATAATATTTTTTTTCTTTTAAAAGGTCTTAAATTTGTATTTATTAAAGTAAAAGTTTTTTAAAGTTTATTATTTTTATTTATTTATTCATTTATAATTTATTCATTTATAATTTATTTATTTATGTATTATTCATTTTTTAAAAATATTTCTTTATTTTTCTTATTATTTATTTATGTGTTTATAATGTATTCATTTATAAATAATTTATTTATTTATGTATTATATGTATATTTTTGTAAATATTTATTATTATTATTTATTTATTTTAAAAATATATTTTATGTTCTTGTGAAGTGTCTCGTAATTTTTATTTTGAGAGGCGCTATATATATCTATATAGATATATCTATCTATCTATATAGATATATATATAATAATTTCTTCTTCTAAAGTGTCTTACGTCATTTTAATGAGCTTCATAGGCTTGGTTGGAGCTGGAATGGTGAGCTTCACGTTGTCACTTCCCAAGGAGACCTTGACTCTGATTTCTCTCTCGGTATAAAGATTGGTGTGCATCTCCAGTCCAGAATTAACATATTCAGGGAAGTGGGAGCCAATGTGAGTAGAAAAATCAACGCCAGGCGATGGCATGAAGGTGAATGTGCTCTGTGAGAAACCACAAGGAAACGATAGATGTAACAAAAACTTGTTTTGATGAATTTAAAAAAAAGATGATACGAGCAAAATGCATGATCACCATGTCACGATCGATTTGAAGTCCACCTTTAAAACCAGGAGCGAATGTACCGGACAGCGCGATCCTCAGAGGAACACCGGTGACAGTCGGCAGGAAGAAGTCATTGTCCATGAAGACATAGTGGGCAAAGAATTTGTTGTCAGGGCTGGTCATCAGTGACTTTATTATCTGTGCCTAATAAAAACACAATTAGAACTCATTTAAAAACAACCTAATTCTTCATTTCTCGTGGCAGAAGAAGATTTAATATCTTACACTTTGCGGGAGCATTTTGAACATGTTGTCAATCATCTTGCCAGCGGAGTAGGTCATCCCTTCAAAATCACTGGTCTTCAGATACCCCAGCTCATTCCCCAAGAGTCGGAGATAAACCATCGCCTCTGGAGACTCTGATTCCTTCAGCTGTTCTACCAGTTTGTTAAAGTTCTGCCCAATGTCCTTCATCAGGCCCGCAGAGGTCTAAATACAGATGTGCACAACCTCTAAGAATGCTGATCTTATTTTTAAATCATCAACTGGTTTGTACATAATGTAGGATGTTTGGAGTACCTGTCTCCTCATCCGGTTCCCCTTCAGTCCAGGCACGATGTTCTCCAGGATCTCATTGACTGTCTCCGGCATGTTGTCAGACACAAAGTACATGGTCTTCATGGTCGTGTCAGGAAAGAATCCATTCTCTCCAAACAGGGCGTCGATCGTTGCTTCGAATCCCTTGCCCTCCATTCCAACCTGCATAGATTACAAGTGTTTCTACCAAACGAGCCAGCCAAACTAAAAAGTACTTCAGGTTGAAGAGCTTTAAATATTTACCTCCATCATGTCAAGCTCAAAGCCAAACGCCTTTAGAGTCATTTCAAGCATCACCTCCTTGGGCAGGTAGCTGGCACCCTCAAAAATCATGTTGCCCTGCAGAGATCCGATCTGGTAGTTGCGAGAAAATCTAATGGGGTCCAACAAAGGTTCGACCTCGTTCCCTTGCAGGGCATCTTGAATCTTTTGTCTCAGCCTGTGGAAATTTACAAAAAGACAGTTAAACCTAACAAGAACCAGAGCACCCAATCGTCATCCAGCACCATCGCTTCTCCTTACTCTTGGGTCTCGGGGTCGGTTGAGGACATAATGTTGGAGATGTGGGAGATTATGAAGCTCTTGACTTGTCCGTCCTCACCGGACAAGATTTCGTTGAGCTGGGTGAGCTCGCTCGGCTGTGGGTCCTTCATCAGGATCAGGTAAGCAGCGATGCGCTCTTGCACAGGTTTGCTGTTGTCCAAAAGCACCTGCATGAACACCCCTCTGGCCTGCAACCAACAGAAATGAATTAACGAGTATACGTTTAAACTGCTGACGTTAAAAACAAGAGCTCGACCTACATCTTCAGGGACTGGAATCTGCCTGTACACCTGGATGGCAGCCTGTTGCACCTGCTGGGAGGCTGCAGGTTGCTTCACACAGTTGATTACTGCACTTTGGAGTGCAGGACTGGCTGTCATCACAGCTGGAGCCATGTTTCCAACAACCTGAATTAAAACACAAATAATTATTACTGGGCAAAATCACAGATTTTTATTTTTCAGTTTCGAGCTGATACCCTCAGCGTCATGAAAGTGCTATCCGGATTGCCGGTGCAGTCGCCCAGCTGAGAAGCCATGAACTCAGCAACAGAGTGGATCTCAGGAGTCAATTCTCCCTCAGCTTTGTAAAATCTGTTGAAGAGGCAAAACAGATTCACGTGAAACAATGTTTGGCTTAAGAAGGTTTGGAAGATTTTCCTCGGAAAAGGGCCGATAACCTCACTCACCTCTTGACAACATTGCTCAGAGCATACATGATGGGCTTGCTGGGCTTGTATTTGGCCATCTCGAGCATGTCATGGATCAGGAGCGGGGAAGGGTTGGACATGACTCCCAGAGCAATAACAGCAGCATCAACCTGGAGGGCGGAGGTGTCGAAGGTTCTGAGGATCGTCATGATTGCGCTGCTGCACTCTGGAGTTCCACACTGGGCCAGAACCTGGTAGGTCAAGAAGCGGGACAAGGTAACGGCCTCTGGAACGGCAGCTCTCAGGGTTTCAGTCTTCATCCCACGGACTGCGGAGATGAGAGTGTGGAAAAGGTGGGCCCTCTTCTCGCTCTCTGTGTCGGGCAGGGTGAGTAGCTCTTTCATGACGTTCAGAGCAGCGTCTTTATCCTGGACAGCGCTCTTGTCCTCGACAGCCTCCATGTGAAGAGACGTAGTGATGTGTCCTTCACAGATAAAAACTGTGGTAAGTTATCTGACGTTAACCTCACAATATCTTGTAATATTGGTGAAATTAGATGGGAATGCTTTGCTAATTTCACCAAAATGCAAAAACATGTTCTTCTAAAATAGTCTCATTATCTAAAGTATCAAGCAAATAACAAGCAAACCAATAAAAACTCACCTGGATCAAACACTCTGTCGTTGTGAGTAGAAACATCAACTAAAGTCAGCTCCTGCTTTCCAACATTGGTAACCCCATATTTTCCTCTGCAGACACATAAAAGTGTTTGTTTTATAAGATTCTGTTGTTCATTTTTAATAGATGCTTGAATCTTTCACATATTTTGATTTACTTGTGTGAGAAGGGAATGAGGAGATGGTTCTCGGTGCAGGAACCAGAGGTCATGTGTTTCTTCTCATTGTCAAACTTGTAGTTGCAGGTTTGGGAACTTCTGACCAGCTGAGACAACGGGTAGTGCTGAAAAATACAGAATGTAAAGATCAAAATAATATAAATACGTTTTATAGACCTATAACATCCACAAAGTCTCATGCGGCGTTCCCCAGGGGTCAGTTCTTGGCCCATCCTTTTCAGCCTCTTCCTTGCTCCACTTGGTAAAGTCATCAGATGCCATGGTTTTTCATTCAACTGCTATGCCGATGACACTCAACTCTATGTCAATGCTACAACCACCACGTCCGCTACCGCTTCACCAGTGTCTCCATCAAAACTCGCCATCTGTCTGGAGGAAATAAAGGTCTGGATGGAACAGCTCCACAACCGAAGCCATCTTGATTGGTACTCCGCATCAGACTAAATCATCACCCATAACCACTATCTCCTCCGGCTAAAATATATCTTGTTCACCGCTTGTGACAAATCTAGGTGTAAAAATGGACCCTCAACTCACATTTGAATCCCACTAAATCATCTCTATAAACTCTTCTTTTTCCACCTCCGGAACATTCCAAAACTTCGCAATATACTTTGTCTGATACTGAAAAGCTAGTCCATGTGCTGATCTCCTCAAGATCGAACTACTGTAAAGCACTCCTCATTGGGATCCCTGAAAAGAACACGCAAAAGCTTAAATACATCCAGAATGCTGCAGCCAGGATCCTAATGAGGGTGCGCAAACATGAGCATCACCTCAATTCTCCAATCGCTACACTGGTTACCCGTCTCTACTATGATTGAATACAAAGTTTGTCTCCTAACACATCAATGCATCCATGGCCATGCACCCTCCTACCTTAAGGAACTTCTCGATCCATATCACACTACCCGTATCCTCCATTCAGTGCACTCTCTGCACATTCACAGAACCTCAAAACCATGGGAGATCGCGCTTTCACTGTCGCCGCCCCTCGACTGTGGAATTCCTTACCCGACACCCTGAGGGCTCTTCAATATTATCAACATTATTATTATTATTTATGTCAAAGTTTCTTGACATCATGACTGTTTCTTACCATGCCAGTGATGAGTGCCAGAGGGCTGTTGTGATTTCTTATTGGCACAAACTTCTCACATCTGGACAGATCTCTGTTCAGGCTGATGTCAGTGGCGATGTCCTCTCTGGCATTGACAGTGTAGGAGGTCTTGCACTTGCCGTGGATCGTGGGCTAATATGAAGATTTTGTAGAAATAAACATGTTATTTTAGTAAATCTCTTAATTTTTTGGATGCATTTTCTTTCTAAAACCTAGTACCATGATTTTGATCTGGTCTTCTTCCAGCAGAGGCACAGCCAGAGCGGAGATGATGCCCCTCTTGATGTTCAAGATGTTGGTTGTCTCACCGTCCTCAGGGTAGAGTTTCACGTTGTACTCGCCGTCTACTACGACCTTCAGAGGGAATCTAAAAACAGATGTATGATATTTTTATTTATTTACAGAGAAGATGTTTATTTTTGGCCTTTAAACAGCAGGAATGTTTCATACTTTGCCATGTCAGCAGCAAAGGCATCAGCGTTGGATGCAGGACGGAACACAGGGTCCCCCCCTGAGTCCGCGTCGACCACCTCACTCAGCGTGCAGCCGGTAGTGCGAACGATGAAACTGCAAGTTTGTGGCACTTCAACTTCAACCTGTGTGAGAAGCAAACCAGTTGTTTGGATCTGCAACATTCAATACCAAAAACAAATTCATTGCAGATTTATGCAAAAAACCTTGGTTGCACCTTGCAGGAAGCCTTGGGTCCATTCTTGAGCTGTGAAGCTCCATTGATCCCGTTTAAAGATTCAGCTTCATATTGGTATTCATACTTGTGCAGAGTCTTGAACCTTTCATCCACTAGTAGGTATTAGAAATAAACGTTCTAATTATTATAGAACACCACAAATAAACTTACTAATGCAGGAGTGATCGCAGCAAGAAGTAACTTACGTGGACATGTTGGTTGATCTTCATCTTGTGCAACTGTAAAAATTTAGTTTTTTAGTTAATTCCTACATAATAATAATAATAATAATAATGATAATAATAATGATAATAATAATAATAATAATAATAATAATAATAATGATAATAATGCAAATAAAAGTATGCCTGATAAACTAAACTAGAAAACCTTTGAAGGTGCTTAAGGAGCCAAACCTGACGTTTAATAATCAAAATCAATTCAAAATGCCTAAATTTGAATTTATAAACTGAATAAGAGGAGAAAAGAGAACCATGATGAAAAGAAATGTTAAAGCTGCTGCCATTTCCTAATTAGGGGCACCATGGTAACCATAAATGTGCTCTCAGACTGACAGGAACACTGAGCTAGTAGATGAACAACAATTTTAAGTTGCATTAAACAAATCTTGAATTGCACATACAGTACAGAACTTTACTGGATTAGGTTCTGAGTTTGTTTGCAAATTATTTAAACCGAATCTCTAAATCACTCAATTAAACTGGGATTCAGGTCATTCAAGTAAAACGTATTTGTGAACCGTTTAAACATTTCTATTTTGAACACACGAAAAAAATATATATTCATACTATATTTTACTCTTTTCTCAGAATTATTTCCTCAATATTGTGTCATCCACAAATTTGAATGCTCTGGAAATGTTAACCTACCCACATAATTCATCGATGTAGAGTAGAAATAGCTTTTGACCCAATGCAGAACCCTGTGGGACTCCACAAGAGATGATAGCCATGCTAGCCTGTAGTCATTTCTGTTATTTAAATAACTTTTAATCCTGTTGAGAGTGACACCCTGCTGTGAAGTGTACCTGAGCTACAGAGCCTCATAGGGGGCGGGGTTTTCTCACCTGCTGCATCCCAATCCCATCGTTATCAATGGGGAAATTTCTCACAGTTTGTTTGTCCATCTTGATGAGGAGCTATGCTCTAAACACCATGATGTTCTAATTAAAGATGTTTAGGTGAAGCCTTGCAGTGTGCAAGCCTTTCTGTTTTTCTATTAGATCATCTGCATCCTTGGCTGGGCAACAGCTGTTTATCTGAAAACAAATCCTGTTTTCTATGATGAATATTTTCACACCTTTTGGCAATCATTGCCTATAATGTACAACCTACTATTACAAACAGTCACCGAATACTTCAGACCCGACTTCATGCTTTTTTGTATAATTTGCATGTTTTTTTTCCTCTTTTTTCAAAATTGCAGGGCATGAAACCAGATGAATATCCTTCCAGAATTGTGAACAGAAAAGAAATGTGTATAAATTGGCATCCTTAGATAAAAACAGTAAATGGCATCTTAATATGTTTCTCAATCTGATTAATTTCAAAACATTTGGACTTGTGGCTAAAACTCAATCACACAACCTAATAAATGAAAACATCCCAATAATAATATTTAACTGCTTATGTTTTTATTTTTTAATTCTATAGACTACTCACAAGCCAAGGCTGAAGTGGTGAGGAGCAGCAAAAGGCAGAGCTTTGAGTCCCCCATGACGGGCTCTCCCCTGGGGTTGGTGAGTTCTCAGAGGAGACTGATGCCTCAGCCTCAGCTGGAGGGTTTTATACGAACAGCTGAACTCTGTCAGAGGACTGGGAGGCACAGACGGAGCTTCGAACGCTCAAAGTCCACTCCACTCTCCTGTGTGGAGGGACAAAGCAAAATGTTTGAGGAGGTACTTATAGATCCAAGCTAACGTTTTATGTAAAAATGTGGATAAATGATTAAAAATGTTTTTTAAACCATCCCTTTTATCATTACTGTATGCATTACATCCATTAAAGCAACTGATTATCTCCAAACAGATGTGTTAATTATTCATTTCATTAAAGGCCAGAAAAACAGATGATGTATTTACTGGAACGCTGCACAGATTAGATTAAAGCTATTCACGGCAAAGCGAGATATTCTGAAACGTATGCTGCAGAAATAAGAATCTGAGTCGATGAGTCCAGTGGCTGCAGCCTGAACGAGGTCACTGATATTAGTGAACGCTGAGTGATCAAAGCATGCTCTCAACACAAAGTCCCTCCACTGTAGATGAGCAAAAGATAAACTTATCAACTTCTTTATGCTCTGATAATTCAAAATCTGCAGAAACTTTCGCCAAATTGTTCAAACCTAAACTGATAAAATGCATCCTTGATCCTTTTTTTTTTTTTTTTTTTTGCTATTTTGTCAAATTGAACAAACTGGGTGCAGGTTAATTTTGTGAATGTTACCAAAGTTTGTGAACGAAGGAAATTGTCATACTTACAGTTTTGTACCTTGGGTTAGAGTTTGCTGCTTGTTCTGCCTCGGTCGCCCAAAGTGAAGAAAAAAATATTTGCTGTACTTTTTTGGGGGAGTTCGGAGCCGAACTTTGATCAACAAAGATTCAAAGGTCCATGCAAAGTTTGATTTGCTGTTTGAATTGGGACAGAGGTTCAATTTTGTGGCTGCTATTGAACAAACAGTGATAATCCTGAAACACGTTACTTCATCTTGTTCAAACTTTTTCCGCAGCTATACAAAAGTTACAAGATCATACATATTTTTTGGATCTATAGTTTCTTTTTGGTTGTCCTTATTTTCCTGGTGGCTTGTTTTTTTCAACTGTGACCCTTTGTAGGGTCAACTTAAAGTTTTTAGTTTGCATTAATCACATTTTATAGATAGTGAGACAGCTGCTCTTTCTTCATTCATATTAAACAACCAAGTTCACTTATCTTTTAAAGTTAAAGTCAAAGTCCTACAAGTCATCATCACACACTGGTGAAATTACATCTCCGCATTTGACCCATCCCCGTGGTGGGGAGCGGTGAGCTGCAGTTGTGGCCGCGGTCGGGAACTATTTGGTGGTTTAACCACCCAATCCAACCCCTTAGTGCTGAGTGTCAAGCGAGGAGGCATTGGGTCCCATTTTTGTCTTTGGTATGACCCGACCGGGAATCGAACCCTGATCTCCCAGTCCCGGGGCGGATACTCTACCACTAGGCCACCGGAGCTGGTATAAATAATTTTAAATACATCTGCAGTGTTCTTTAGTATAAATGAATACCCTGTGAGTCAAGCTGCATGAGAAATAAAGCTCTGGTGCTCCTGTTTCAGGAAGCATAAGTGAGCCTGAGCAGAGGTGAGCAGTCTTATTTCCTGATATTCAGACATCTCGCCCCTGATTGGCTAACAGCAACACGCCTCTACCACTGACTCTGTTTGCTTTGCAACATTGATATTTTATCTCCACAAATAACACAAGCCTGAAGGAGTTCTGCAATGTTGTGGAGTTGCTAATGCTAATGGTTAGCTTCTACTAGCCGAGAAGTGCTCTGCTATCTCCTGGACGCTAAATCAACAACAGCCTTCCTCTTCGCGAGCCAAGATGAGTGAGTCCATGAATGCTAATGTACAGTGTGACATAGATCTGTGTGTGGCATTTCCCTGTCTATTTTCTACTGACAGCGAATGCAGGAAATAGGGGTAGAAAACTATTTTCCTTTATTAATAAAAGTATTTTGCTTATAGAACTCTTGCATATATGTTCCTGCATTTCGGGTATATCTTGAATTTAAAACACAGTTGCATAAACCGTGAGATTGTGCAAGAGATTGTCCATTTTTAGTAACACACACAAGAGCTGACCATAGAAACATGAGCCAAAATTAAATGAAAAGCCCTCTAGTGGCTGGCTGCAGTGTAAGCTTTAAGCCCCACCCCCTTCATCTAAACAAATGGGACATTTTCCTGACTAAAAAGTATTGTACCCAATTTCCATGTGGTTAAAGCTGAACCATTTACAAAAAAACAGTCCAAATGCAAACTGACTGTCTGAGATCTGATGACATAGCTGTTATTTTCCAGATTTGACCAAAGCTGTTTTAATTTAATTATTCCACAAACATTAAGTTACCTTAGATTAAAAGTCTGGCATTATAGGTTTTATTGTATTAGTCTGGAAAATTAATGCATAACTGAACAACATCTATTCGGTAAAGAGAATGCAAACAGACATTTATTTTATGCACCACATCAAATTTTAATTTTAATAGTCATATTGTCCTATTTTGTATTAATGTGTAAACTTTTTACCAACACAAAACAACTTTCATTGGGTAGAAAAATCAAAAAGTGTTATCCAGCAAGAATTTTGTCAAAAACCATTTTTTTTTTCATTTTGCACCTTGATCATTTTTATTATCTTTTTGCTGCTGACATGTTTTCTGTTGCTTTCACTCGAAATTTGGTAAACATTTGTTCACCTCTGATGTAATCAGTCGCTCCACTCGGGTAATGGCTGCAGCAGGAATAAAATTAGCTGGAGAAAAAAAATGAGCTGGACAAGCTGAAAACAAAACCCAGGCCTCGACCAAATGATGGTGAACAGATCTTGCTATTACAAGACCATTAAGTAATAAAGACCAAACAATCAGAGTGATTCTTGGCTCTTTCACGCACACAGGCAGACGTGCAGAAAGCCAGCGCTGCAGCTTTAAGGCCTCTTACCTAATCAATCATTCAGTGCAAAGGTCAACGTTTAAATCACATCAGACCACGGGTTCTTTTTGACTTCTGTTTCCCAATATTTTACATTTGTTGTTTTGAAATGCATGTTTTTGACAATTTAGACTCTAGAAGAGAACATTATGATTGCAAAGAAAAACAGTTTAGGTATCATCGTCTGTGTGCTTTGCTCTGCCTAATCAGTGCTTTTCTGTAAAATTTAAAATCATATTTTAAAATCCTGCAGCATGGCTTGGTGTTTACAGTAGTATTACAAAAAGCTTTAATGCTTTTATGTTTTTACAGCACAAATGAGTCTTTACCACTGTGGATATTGCAAAACTATGAATTAGCTTCAAAACTGTTTGTTTTTAATTGTGTAATAGTAGCATGAATCAGATTTGGGATTCTCAGCACTGAACCAAAAATGTTCATCAATTTGTTCCCAAACTGCACAGAAGGACATGTTGTAATCACTTTTTAGATTTTTAATCAGCTGTATTGCTTAGACATGGGTTAGACATAGGTTAGACATGGGTTAGACATAGGTTAGACATGGGTTAGACATAGGTTAGACACGTGTTAGACATGGGTTAGACATGTGTTAGACATGGGTTAGACATAGGTTAGACACGTGTTAGACATGGGTTAGACATGGGTTAGACATGTGTTAGACAGGAGTTAGACATGTGTTAGACATGGGTTAGACATGGGTTAGACACGTGTTAGACATGGGTTAGACATGTGTTAGACATGGGTTAGACACGGGTTAGACATGGGTTAGACATGGGTTAGACATGGGTTAGACATGTGTTAGACATGAGTTAGACATGTGTTAGACATGGGTTAGACATGGGTTAGACACGTGTTAGACATGGGTTAGACATGGGTTAGACATAGGTTAGACACGGGTTAGACATAGGTTAGACACGTGTTAGACATGGGTTAGACATGGGTTAGACATGGGTTAGACATGGGTTAGACAGGTTAGACATGGGTTAGACACATGTTAAACATGGGTTAGACATGGGTTAGACACGTGTTAGACATGGGTTAGACATGGGTTAGACATGGGTTAGACATAGGTTAGACATGGGTTAGACATAGGTTAGACACGTGTTAGACATGGGTTAGACATGGATTAGACATGGGTTAGACATAGGTTAGACATGGGTTAGACATAGGTTAGACACGTGTTAGACATAGGTTAGACATGGGTTAGACATAGGTTAGACATAGGTTAGACATGGGTTAGACATACGTTAGACACGTGTTAGACATAGGTTAGACATAGGTTAGACATGGGTTAGACATGGGTTAGACATAGGTTAGACATAGGTTAGACATGGGTTAGACATAGGTTAGACATGGGTTAGACACGTGTTAGACATGGGTTAGACACGGGTTAGACATGGGTTAGACATGGGTTAGATATGGGTTAGACATGGGTTAGACATAGGTTAGACATGTGTTAGACATGGGTTAGACACGTGTTAGACATAGGTTAGACACGTGTTAGACATGGGTTAGACATAACAGTCCCTGTTAGTTATCCCAAAGGCTCGTCTGAGGACCCGAGGAGATAGAGCTTTTTCAGTGGCTGGCCCTCGGCTCTGGAACAGTCTTCCCTTACAGCTTAGGACCTCTCAGAGTTTGGAGCAGTTTAAGTCGTTGCTTAAGACTTATTTCTTTGACCTGGCTTTTAATGTTGGCTGATCTGTCTAGCTATTCTTTTACTTTTTATCTGGTTTTATTGTGTTTTTATTATTGGAGCGTGTAGTTATTGTTTTATTCAACCTCTCATTTTATTCATGGTTTTATTATTTTTATTGTCTACTTTTTATTTTTTTAACATGTTCATTTTCTTGGGTGTGTGTTATGTGGTTTTGCTATGTACAGCACTTTGGGTTGCATGAGCAACAGTAAGTGTGCTATAGAATTAAAGCTGACCTTGACCTAGACATGGGTTAGACATGGGTTAGACACGTGTTAGACATGGGTTAGACATGGGTTAGACATAGGTTAGACATAGGTTAGACATGGGTTAGACATGGGTTAGACATAGGTTAGACATGGGTTAGACATGGGTTAGACACGTGTTAGACATGGGTTAGACATGGGTTAGACATGGGTTAGACATAGGTTAGACATGGGTTAGACATGGGTTAGACATGGGTTAGACATGGGTTAGACATGTGTTAGACATGAGTTAGACATGTGTTAGACATGGGATAGACATGGGTTAGACACGAGTTAGACATGGGTTAGACATAGGTTAGACATGGGTTAGACATGGGTTAGACACGTGTTAGACATGGGTTAGACATGGGTTAGACATAGGTTAGACATGGGTTAGACATGGGTTAGACACGGGTTAGACATGGGTTAGACATGGGTTAGACATGGGTTAGACATGGGTTAGACATGTGTTAGACATGTGTTAGACATGTGTTAGACATGGGTTAGACATAGGTTAGACACGTGTTAGACATAGGTTAGACATGGGTTAGACATGGGTTAGACATGTGTTAGACATGAGTTAGACATGGTTAGACATGGGTTAGACATGGGTTAGACACGTGTTAGACATGGGTTAGACATGGGTTAGACATGGGTTAGACATAGGTTAGACATGGGTTAGACATGGGTTAGACACGTGTTAGACATGGGTTAGACATGGGTTAGACATGGGTTAGACATGGGTTAGACATGGGTTAGACATGGGTTAGACATGGGTTAGACACGTGTTAGACATGGGTTAGACATGGGTTAGACATGGGTTAGACATAGGTTAGACATGGGTTAGACATAACAGTCCCTGTTAGTTATCCCAAAGGCTCGTCTGAGGACCCGAGGAGATAGAGCTTTTTCAGTGGCTGGCCCTCGGCTCTGGAACAGTCTTCCCTTACAGCTTAGGACCTCTCAGAGTTTGGAGCAGTTTAAGTCGTTGCTTAAGACTTATTTCTTTGACCTGGCTTTTAATGTTGGCTGATCTGTCTAGCTATTCTTTTACTTTTTATCTGGTTTTATTGTGTTTTTATTATTGGAGCGTGTAGTTATTGTTTTATTCAACCTCTCATTTTATTCATGGTTTTATTATTTTTATTGTCTACTTTTTATTTTTTTAACATGTTCATTTTCTTGGGTGTGTGTTATGTGGTTTTGCTATGTACAGCACTTTGGGTTGCATGAGCAACAGTAAGTGTGCTATAGAATTAAAGCTGACCTTGACCTTGACCATGGGTTAGACATAGGTTAGACATGGGTTAGACATAGGTTAGACACGTGTTAGACATAGGTTAGACATGGGTTAGACATAGGTTAGACACGTGTTAGACATAGGTTAGACATGGGTTAGACATAGGTTAGACATAGGTTAGACATGGGTTAGACATGTGTTAGACATGGGTTAGACATGGGTTAGACATAGGTTAGACATAGGTTAGACATGGGTTAGACACGTGTTAAACATAGGTTAGACACGTGTTAAACATGGGTTAGACATGGGTCAGACACGTGTTAGACATGGGTTAGACATAGGTTAGACATGGGTTAGACATGGGTTAGACATGGGTTAGACATGGGTTAGACATGGGTTAGACATGGGTTAGACATGGGTTAGACATGGGTTAGACATGTGTTAGACATGGGTTAGACATGGGTTAGACATGGGTTAGACATAGGTTAGACATGGGTTAGACACGTGTTAGACATGGGTTAGACATGGGTTAGACATAGGTTAGACATGGGTTAGACATGGGTTAGACACGTGTTAGACATGGGTTAGACATGGGTTAGACATAGGTTAGACATAGGTTAGACATGGGTTAGACATGGGTTAGACATAGGTTAGACATGGGTTAGACACATGTTAGACATGGGTTAGACATGTGTTAGACATGGGTTAGACACGTGTTAGACATAGGTTAGACATGTGTTAGACATGGGTTAGACACATGTTAGACATGGGTTAGACATGTGTTAGACATGGGTTAGACACGTGTTAGACATATGTTAGACACGTGTTATACATGGGTTAGACATGTGTTAGACATGGGTTAGACACATGTTAGACATGGGTTAGACACATGTTAGACATGGGTTAGACATGTGTTAGACATGGGTTATACACGTGTTAGACATAGGTTAGAAACATGTTAGACATGGGTTAGTCATGTGTTAGACATGGGTTGCTCATATTTTTCTCCACAAGTATAACCTGTGTTATCTTAAATAATACTACCACTAAATTGATATTTTTTGCAGTGAATATTTTGAGCACATCACACAAATAAAGTTTTATTTTGTTATTTTTTTTATTATTTTATGCATAATTACTGTCTTTTTTTATGGTGAGTCAACTGAGAAAAACTTACCATCTTCAGCATTTTACTGCGGTGAAAAGCAATGCACAATATATTTTATTGAAACATTTAAACTAAATCTATTTCATTGTACAGTTTATTTCTATGGAGTTTAGTGACCTGTTAGTCAATCTGAATGTGCAAACATTGGCTGAAAGTCCAGACACAATGAAGTCATGCTCAGGGTATCAGTGTCCAATAAACATGTCCTCCATATTGTTCTGCAGTTTTATCAGGAGCTGACAGAAAGCACTTTAGACCAAACCTGACTGCACCGATAGAACTTTCCCTGAGGACCGATCAAAGTTTACACATAAAAGATAAAACATCTTCACTAAATCATTCATTTGTGCAATTTTTGCATTAAAATTGATGCCTCGTTAACAAAAACATCACTTTGAAGGACCTGCTCTGCAAGAAAAAAAGACATAAGTCTGGATATATAGATCCAAAAAGAACTGAGCAGTTTTTTAAAAATAATTATTAAGATGTTATAAATTGAGAAATTGCATGAAGAATTGCACAATATAAAACAGCTCTGCGTGTGACTGATTTCAGAAGCTCTGATGAGTTTTTGCATGTTGTCAGCAGGATATTCTCACCTTATGTCTGCATGCTAAATGTGCAAAAGTGCATTGAACTTCTCCCATTGCTCCACCTTCCTCCACTAGTCTAAAGACATTTAGAGTCTTCTGCAGATTCTCAAGTGACTTGTGGATTGTGAGTTTGCTTCTGTTTTGGTCTTTTAAATGTGTTTAAAACTATCCAGGGGTTCATACAACACTTCTTCCTTCGACATCTGGGATTAACTGTGATCGTGAACAGGATGCAGCAACATCCTGCAGAAAATGGATGGATGAACTACTTCAACTTGTATATCTATAGTAATTAATGCACAAATCTGTTTGGAGATGTGACAAAATATAGGATATTACAACACAAATATGAGAGCTATTCTTCTCTCTTCTGCCATGTTATTATTGCATGATGTCATGTAAAGTTCTAATAGATATATGCACAGAAAAATAAAATCATTGAAACAAACTAAAATATGATTAAGAAACCTACCCAAAAGCACATAAAACAGATAAATGTTAATTAATTTGACTAAAAAGGCAGAAACTTTGATTTTTAGCAACTAAGGAAGAACTAACAGAACCTAACAGGATAGATCTTTTACATGCAAATATTACATTTTGTTTATTATTATCTATAAATATAATCTATTATATTTCTTCTTAATCTAAACAAAAAATATCAAAAGTTGTGATCACTTTTGACACAATAAATTTACAATAAAATTTGCAATATTGACAAAAAAACTCATTCAGATCAATTATATTTGCGATTTGTTCTTTATTTTATTTATTATTTATTGATAATTATTATTTATTATCATTATATTTATTATTGATTTATTATTTTATTACACAGTACATGAGGCTGCGTAGCTGCATGTCTGAGGAAGTTGTGTGCAGTACTGGAGCTCCGCAGGGTACGGTGCTCTCACCCTTTCTATTCACCATCTACACCTCGGACTTCACCTACAGCACCAGCAGCTGTCACCTCCAGAAGTTCTCTGATGACTCGGCCATTGTCGGCTGTGTGTCTGAGGGGAACGACCAGGAGTACAGGTCAGTCGTCATGGACTTTGTAGACTGGTGCGAGCATAACCACCTCTCATCTAATCTAATGTATTTTTATAAAAAATTTAATTGCTGAAGGTTACAATAATAGCCTGTTGCCTTTGTGTATTTACCTTTATTGTGTTTTTCTATTCTCTAAGTGTATGTGCTGCCTTAATGAGTGACTTTCCCCACTGTGGGATCAATAAGGTCTATTCTATTCTATTTTGCCTCCTCACGTCTGATAATTTAATCTAGAAGTTTCCGAGGCCTGCTCAGCTCTCATGCCGAGGCCACAAAGTAATAAAAAGTGCAGTGGAGCAAATGTGATAAGAAGCTGCAGGTGTTGCAGCACCTGGAGTTTATCAGCATTTTATGATTCTGCTGTCTGGAGGCTAATCATGTCCTTTCACTTCCAACATCATGCCTGGGCAGGTTTCAAAAATATGCTCAATGCACTGATCTCAGTTTATTAGATAAATAGTTGAAAACTGAACAGTTATAAATATTATATAAAAATTGAAGCTGGCAAGAGTGTTACAATTCTTATAGCTGTCAGTTATCTTTTCACAAAGGAATACTGTTAACTGTATGAGGCTTCATGGTGATGCAGTAAGTGGCACAGTTGCCTTGCAGCAAAAAGGTTGCAAGTTTAAATCCCAGCTGCAGCCTTTCTGCATGGAGTTTGAATGTTCTCCCAATGCATGATGTAAAAAAGGAATGGAATGTATCACAGGATGTTGAATTCTTGTTAATACTCTCATTTTGTGAAATTAAAATGAATCCATCTTAAGAATGAAAATACGTTTATTTATCGCCAAACCGTTACAATATTTAACAAACTAAAGGATGTTCTCACAGGACTGCAGTGTACCATAATATTAATATTTAAATGGAAATTAAATTCTTATAGCCATAAAATAAAAAGCTCATTTGGAACTATAACATTTATAAAACACTTTCTCTTGAATTTTACAACAACCTGATAATTATTTAGTGTAAAATTTAATTCTTTTTATCCACAGAGGTAAAATTCTTGTGCATTTGGAAACTTATTTGCAAAAGAAATCAATAATGTGGGATGGCACCACATGGCACCACTACTTCCTAATAAAGAATACTCTTCAGTGATTGGCTGGAAGAGGATTTTGCCCTCATGAACTCTCTTGATACACACAAAACCCCTTACCTCTTCCCAAAGAGATCACATTAGGTGAGTTATGGCTCTAAAGACCCACAGCAACAGTAAAGGTGGATGGGAGGAGCTTTAGTGGCATCTAGTGGTTCATCCCATTTGGAAACTTGCAAGAAATTTGTTCCTGCAATGTGTGATTGAACCGTCTCTGCTGTCCTTATGTCTCATTAATATTATGCTATAATACAGAAAAGATATAACTTTGATGCATCTTATATATTTTTTTAAATAGTCCAATAGTCCATGTTTTTGAATTGGACTAAATAGAAAATCCTGAGTTTTTATTATTTATTTTTTTAATATAAAAATTTTCAGATATAATTTTTTAAACAAATACTTAATGTTGATTTACAATAGATTTATATTTTTTCTAAAAGCACAAAATAATGTTAAATACAATAGATAGATAAAACAAAGATAAACAAAAATCCACTTAAATAGAAAAAAACACAGTTATAGACTCAACCACAGATCTGAAAAACTTCAATAAAAACACTTTTATTCTGTAAAATAATGAGACAATATTAAGTAAAATTAAAAGTTTGCTTTTGTACAAAGTGACGCCTGGTGGTGCAGACAGAGGAGCAGATTAAGGAGTGGGCGTGGTCAGAAATGTTTGTCAGTGCTCTGATCCTATCTCTGCTGTGGAGCTTGTGGTAAGAGATCACTTATTATATCATGCTTTTGTGGTTTCTGTTAGCAGATATCTTTTTAATGCTTTGCATTTGTGGATATTGCAGTGTGGCCACGCAAGATTTTAAGGTGCCTGTGTTTCATTCAGCTGCATATGGGCGTGACGACGTATCAGGTATAGAGTTTGTTGGTTTTTATAAATTGCATCTTCGTAACCATTTAAATTGTCTATTTGAGTTTTATATTTTTACAGTTTCAGATGCACTGTTATTGTTATTAGTCCTCCTGCCCAACATGGCCTGTAGACCTCAGAGTATATCTTGTAAGGATGAACAAGCTGTTTTAATTTGGCCACCTCCCCATATAACACCAGATTTCATTTATAGCTGCAGACATGTTTGTCTATAGACAGATATCCTGAAGTGTTTTAAAATATCTTTCTCATTCACTTCAACTTGCTAGTTTCCATCTTTTAACAAAAGCAATGAGAAAAGCTTCTTGTATTTTTGGAGAAATGTGTTATAGCAAATAAAGTTTTCATTTTCCATGCATGTGGGAAATAAACAACTTTTTTAACCTATTGTTTAAACTAGGGGTGGGAATTGAATGCATTAATAAATATTAATGCATGTTACCCTTTGGGCCTGACGGTCCCCCAGTTGGGGGATGAAATATCAATGAATATTGTCAATCTGCACCTCTAAAAAGAACTTTAAAACTTTGGCTACAAGATCATATAAACCTTTTTTTATTTGCTCCAAACAAAACTAAAACTACAATCAAATGAGTTATCGGAAATCCCTCTTCATGTGTGCTTTTGCCTTCATTTCTGTCTCTAACGCTGCTAAAAATCAAATTGTAATATGTATATCCCAACACTCCTTAGTTTCAAAGAGAAATTTAATAAAAAAATTGCTTTGGTGGGCAATTTTTCTTGAATGATTAAAATGCGATTAATCAAGATTAATCAAGATTAATTAATTACAAAGCCTCTAATTAATTAGATTAATTTTTTAATCGAGTCCCACCCCTAGTTTAAACATTAGATTATTGTTTGTCTTATTATTTAAGTTTCACGTTTAAACATAAGTTTCAACCTCCACATGTTTAACTATTTTATTTTTAATTTTTCTAGTCATCCACGACTGCAACATAGAGGAACCTGTATTTTAATTCCCCCAAGATTGCATCTTTTTATGTAACTGTGTTACTTCTGCATGTCGGCATTGGGTTTCAAACTGGCTTCAACAAAAGCAATGTCAGACTACATTATCACCGCCTCTAATACCCCTTCTACCTGTATTGTACTCACACTGAGGTCTGGATAAACACTCCATGTGCTTACAGAAACAGGTGTCAGGCTTCAGGAGGTTGTACACACACATATATACACTCACGGTTAATTATTTATCCACTCATTGAAATGCTGACATACACACCATCCTGCCTGCTGTGACACTTTGGCAAATGCTTTGTTCTGTCACAGGTGCTGATGGATGAGTCGAGTGTGCTTGGAGATAAAAGCTCTGAGAAAGGGCTCATGTGGTGAAATATAAAAAATAGATTATGAATGAATATCATGTTTTATCACTGAGCACAATTGTCCCAAACTAGAAGTATTTATGACAAAGGAAATAAAAAGAAACTTGATGTTTATTTCCTTCAAGGAGAAAAGCAAGGGACAGCAATTTAAAAAGTATCAGTGAGTTTAAATCTTAATTATAAGAAAATGGCGGTAAAATATGAAAATAATTTAAAAATTTCCACTTTAATTTTTATTTGATGACGTGTTTAAGTGCCCTTGAGCCGAGTTTTTGTTTTTCCAAGATTTTCCTTCAAACGTGGACCGGTTATTTTAGATATACAGCTAGTGAATGATAATTTCCCACCGGACGCTGTGAAGTCTGTTTTCAGGAGCGGTGGAAGCAGCGAGGATGGACGAAACCATTCTGTTTGTGGGGGTAGGTTGCCGTTCACTTCAGAAGCTAAGATCCAAATCGTTACAATTGTGTACATTTTAAAATCTATTTACCCTATGTTCATCTTTTTCTTGAATTCTCAAATGTTTTGAGCTGTAAGCATATATTTTTGACCGGTTGAAATGTCGCTGGAGTGAAGCGAACACCCCTGCAGAGATGATTTGGTCGCGTCGGATGAAAACCGAGCTCGTGCCACATCTTCCTCTAATGATAAAGCCACTTCTGGCGGAGCGAGCGAGTCAAAACCGAGCGACGCACGCGCTAATTGGGTCAAACGTCGTTTTATTTACGTTTTTCGCTTGAAAATAGTCAAACTTACTAGAGCACCACTTATTTTTTCCATAGAATTCCCATTTTCATCAATAGGAGGGTTGACTGATAGTTAACGGTGAAGTTGGACCATAAAGTGGGGAAGAAAACCTGAAGAAACTGGACTTTTGAAACCGGAAAACCTGCTGTTACGTCTGTTTTTATTGGTAAGTTTACATATGACATTAGTTTTCCACTGTAAAACGTGTCTTTTAGTGCTGGGTCAACTCTTACTGGGCTGCTGAGGTTACTGGGACTACACCCATAGACCACATCTCACCTACACTGGACTGGAAAGTGTGTTTAAACAATCTGGAAATATTTCACAGCTCTTCTCAACTTCAGATCACATTTTTAAGACATTCTGCAATCTGCTTGAGATAAAAGTCCCTTTCAGTAGCCTAACATAGAAAACCCTACATTGACTATAGTATATGTGGCTTTAAATGTGCAAATAATATTGAAAAAAATATGCTCAACATAGTTATAAACTTTACATTGTCTTTTTTCCCCATCAAGAGTGCACAAATCTCAAAATTTAACTTAGAAATGTGCAATAAAAACAAAGTGCTGCAGTTTATTGCACAGTTTGTTGTCAGCCAAACTAAATCCCATGTAAATAACAAAATGCTGATTTTGTTTAGGATGTTCATTTTATGGGAATTAATTTATAACACCTAAAAGCAACCAACCATATTGAAATGTCGACTTTAGGAGGAGGCACGCAAACTAAAAAATCACATCCAGCGAGAAACATCTAAAAATCATCCATATAATCATTATTTAAAAAGACTGAAAATTATTCATTCTTATTTAAATTATTCAAACATACCTAAAAATAACCTAAATTATTGCTCGTGTGAATTTCTGCATAAATGTAAATATTTGCAATAAAAAGAGAAGCGCATGATGTTGCAGAAAATGTTAACAGTTAATAAATTTCAAGTGAACTGCAAACATTTCATACACCCGCTCTGACAGTATTCGCTTATTTCTCTGGAGTCTCAATCTTCCTCCTGCTCTGCATGTGTCCCAGATTTATAGTTGCACTGTTTTCATATGCCTTCGCTTTACTATCCTGTTGCCTTGACGACTGGTGTGTCAGGGGACCTCATCCTGATTCAATGCATGAGTTTTTTTCCCTCTGACATGAGTTCAAAAGAAGCAGCGAGAGAATTTCTGCAGAGCTCATTTTCTCGTGTTTTCCCCTTCCTTGTACCCTGTACTGACTCTTCACCCACCTGATGCAGCTGTAGCTGGCAGAGGTTCACAGGTACGACAGCGCTGCTCTGATCTTCCATAAAACACATCACTGAAATGGAGAGTGTGCTTTGTCTCTGGGTACTGAATAATGTCTAAAATACAAAAAAAGCAGGATGCAGAAAGCACAAAGAGCATTTTGTTGGTTGAAATATAAAATGTTACGTAATCCAGGTTATAAGGCCGAAGGTTGGCTCTGAGGAAGTCTTGATGTGAGCTAAAATATCAAAGAAGGGTTAAAGCGATAAATATTTGTTCTGCTGCATCAAAACAAATGTGTACCAAGAAATGATCACACTTTTTCTTTTTCAGCCACAAATTTTGTCAAAAAAATCCCCCACATCTAATTGGCAATGGATTCATCAAGTTGTTTAATAACTCAAAAGCACCTTTGCCTATTTCTGTTGTAGAAAAGTAAACGCATCCCGTTTACAAATGCTGCCATCTTTTATATTTGGAGACGGAGTCTGTGCAATAGCCTGGCAGGTGTTTTAAAGCATCAAATTGCTAAATGCAGATAAACATTTTAGTATGTTTCAAGTACTACGTGAATCAAGACAATGTCCCATTTGTTTACGTTCTTGTGTTTCATTACTAGGTCGATCAGTTTGATCTGATCCATCTGTGATATTAAAGCACTTTTGAAACAACTTGACCAGAGTGCTCTCCAGTGTGTTTACACACACATCAATCAATTTATTAAAAAAAATGTCTATAATAGACCACATTTATGGCAGTTTGACTTGCAAAAGTTGGGAAAGCACAGGTGTTAATGAGGGCTGCATTCTACTTCTTCAGCGGTACATGCAGGTTGGCTAACATGCAAATGTTTTATACTTGATGTCTTAGGAAATGGGTTTACAACCTTGAATTTGGGATGTTTTGACTAAAAAAACAAGTTTCATGAAAAGTTGACACTCAGATTGTGTCTTAAAGCCATATTATGCAACTTTTTCCTATTTTTAAATCATTTTCTTGAACCAGTATGTGCTAAAATGACCCTTTACAGGGTTAATGAAATGTCACCACCCTCTGTGGCCAGAATACCACACTTGCAACTTCAGAGTGGCGGTCCAGTCCCTGTTGGACTTAGTAAAGTGGAGCTGACATGCCTGGTGCTGCAGTCTGCTTCCAGCATGTTTCCTGCAAGGAGGAGATAAGTTTCACTTTTGGTTCCACTAACGGACACTAGGGGGTGCTAAAAGCAAGCCAAAATTGCCAACTGTGCCTTTAACTTGCCAAATATTTAAGTAATATACAGATACTATGTAAATATTTGTTTAAAATTAACTTAAACGAGCATGTGAGAGATCCAAAAATGCCACCAGACTTTTGTGGACTATGCTAATTTACGATGGACAAATAAGTTAGGGATTCATCAAAGAAACGTGCTTTTTATCATTTCTAAGCTGAGGATATGTGTTGGTGATGATGCAATACCATTAAATGAGTAACAAAGACAATTTCTGCTAATATAAACAATCAGCAAACATATTATCATTTAGACCTTATTAGGGAGCATCTTGGTGTATTGTTTAGTATTTGGAAGACGCTTTTATACAAAGCAACTTACAAAATCCACATTTTTGACATATTACTGTTAGAAAAGGCCTCTCAAAAAGGCTCTGACCCAATTAGAATACAGCAACAAAGATTTGTCTCCCTTTAGTTTCAAACATGCTGTTCACCAGAGATAAATCCTGCTCATCTAAATATATTCATTCCTTGATGTCTCTTCTTTCTAATCTTTTTTTTTCTTTGTTGGACATAAAAAAATGGGAATCAGGGTAAAAATAACACATCTTTGTTGTGACACAGGAAATGAGGTGGGCCTAAGAATGGAAAAACGACAATAAAAATAATCAGGGGTTTACAGAAACGCTCCAGCAGCCTTGGGGGGGGACACTCTGCACTTGGAGCTTGTGGGAAATGGTCTCATTAGGGAAGGCGACCCAGTGGAAATACTGGGCCGTGTGGACCGGGGATGGCAGTGTGGGGGTTGGGGACAAGGAGAGAGACTGTTGCTGTGTAATTGAGGAGAGTTGCAAACACTGAATGTGGAGAGTCAGTCTCGAGGGGCTGCTGTGTATCAAGCTATGGACAGACTGCTCATAAATGTAACTGCAACCTTAATTTTCCATGACAGGGAGGGGATGATTCTGCCTGCTAAGGAGGTCATCGGGATGTCGCGTTCCTGACGGCGGCGTTCGTTCTAGAGCAGCAAGATGCAGGTTTAAACGGCCGCCTCACATGTTAAAATAGATCAGTGTGGCCATTTTAATGCAGGGCTGTAAGAATACAGGAAGGACGTTTCACAAGCACAAACATACTTTTAATTATGAGCTGAGGGAAATAACAGTCCCTGCAGGAGGCAAAGAAAGCAAGCCAGGACTTAGAAGAATCTATTGCCTAACAATCCCTTTGCTAGAGTACGCTCCCTCTTTTTTTCCTATGGGAAGGTTATTTTTAATTTAGTTCCAGAGCTTCTTAAAATATCAGTGCAACACTTCATTTATCCATCATGGCGTCTGAGAGGGTAAAATGTAACATCCATATTTATGTCTGTTTCTGCTCAGCGCTGCTCACCGATCGGTCCTGGAAAAGTTCGTGTGACCCAGAGCCGAAGAGTCGCTGCCGCTTCCTCATCCTGTTGAATGTTGAAAAGGAAGTACTATGGTCAGGCCTGTTGAGCCGCATGTCATTTATAATCTGGACCAGATCAAACCGAACCAAGGGAAATATTATAGTTTGGAATAGAGAATTAGTTAGAAAATGGATATCTGTAGCTTTTGTGAACTTCCTGTAAAGCTGTCTTAGATGTCTTCAAATTTTCAGTAAAGAAAAAAAAATTCAGATATTTGCTGCATCATATTCTAATTTCTCAAAATGTAATTAATGACCAAAAAATACTACAAAAATAAATGTCCAATGGAGAAATCTGTTTAACATTAAGTTAAATGGGTCTGTACTGGGATGGTTCCGGTCGTATCTCCACCAAAGGAGGATTTGTGTTAAATTGGGGGACGCATTTCCTCCTGGGAGGATCTTCACTGGGGTGTCCCACAGAGCTGGATTCTCGGCCCACTTCTTTTTGGCATTTATTTGCTGCCCCTTGGCTCAATCATCCGTAAACACGGCGTTGCGTTCTACCTATATGCAGATGATTGCCAGATTTACACCTCGTTTCGTCAGGGGGATGGTCTTGTTATCATGTCCCTTGTGTCCTGTCTCAACGAGGTTAAGTCTTGGCTAGCGGCTAACTATTTGCATGTTAATGAGGGTAAAGCAGAGCTCATTATTTTTAATCCGAACAGCAGGTTGATCCGGGCCCTCTCTCTCCCTGTTTGAAGCAAGTTGTCACTAACTTGAGGGTGAGAATTGACTCTGGACTTAAGTTTGATGCTCACGTCAACTCCGTGACCCGATCGTGTTTTTTCAACCTGTGACGCCTAACCAAAATCAAGCCTATGCTGTCGAGAGTCCACCTGGAGCAGGTACTCCATGCATTTGTAATCTCTAGGTTAGATTACTGCAACTCTCTCTATGCTGGGCTTGGTCAGTCATTACTTCGTCGCCTCCAGCTTGTGCAGAACAGCGCCGCCAGATTTCTGACTGGCGCCAGGAAACGGGACCACATCAGTTCGGTGCTGGCCTCCCTACACTGGCTTCCAGTCTTTTATCGGGTGCGTTTTAAACTTTTGGTATTTGTTTTTGATTTCTTTCAGGGAGGCGCCCCTCCTTACTTAGCGGCGCTCCTGAAGAAACGTGCCATCACGCTCTCTGCGCTCCTCTGATCAGGGCCTGCTTGTTGTCCCTCGCACTAGGTGTCGGACTTGCGGGGACCAGGCTTTCTCAGCCTTAGCGCCGTCGCTCTGGAACCAGCTGCCACCGTCAATTAGGCTGTCTACATCTTTGCAGTTTTTAAGAGTCGGCTGAAAACCCATTTTTTTCGTTTAACGTTTTTGGAACATGCTTGAAGTCTGCCTGTTTTTATGCTTTTATGTATTTTATATTGTTCAATGTTTTAATTTCTTTTATCATGATTTTATGTTCTTCAGCGCCTTGGCCTTGATTGATTGATTGAAGTTCAAAATAAGTTTTGTAATTTTGCCTGAACTGGGATGAGGTTGTGCAGGATTTATGCTGCCCTTTTATTGCTTCAGACCATTTTTGAGCTGAAAGCAATAACATGAAATAATACCTGTGTGACAAATAAAATTTCAGTGTGCAGAAATAAAAACATCGTTCAAATTCACACGTTTTTGTTCTTCGGCAAAAACGGTCAATCATCTGGCAGTGAGGAAGGACCGATGGGCTCCATTACATCCCTCCCTTTTCAAAAATTTGTTAAATATTGCAGAGAGGAGTGGAGGTGTTATTCAGAAGGGTATTATGTAATCAAACCGCTGGTATTAGCGAAGGGACTTGTACTGTAAAGCTGGAAATAGTTTTTCTTCTGTGTGTCATAGTTTTTCCATTCCTCCTCCTTCCATACGCCCACACATCTCTTTTTTCTGTCCTTCCCACTCACGTTTTACCAGATACAAGTAAAAGACAATCTCAGGTTTTTTCTGAAATTTTGCTGAAATTTGCTAGTTTCAGTTTTCCAAATAATATAATTTTTCTGACCTACAGGAAAAAGTTAAAATAGCTTTTATTCTCAAGCATCCTGATGCATCCTAAAAACGTTTCATCTTATTTTGAAAGATTCACATTATTTAGATTTTTTTTTTCTGGATAAAACTCATTATCATTATTACTGTGTTTGCTTCATTGTACCCAGTTTAATAATAATATTTGATTCTGGATGTGTTGTGTTTATGCATCTCGCATGAATTCTCCTGCATACATGAATACACCGCGTTTGCAGAACATACTGTAACCATGGGAACACAATTTAGACAAACAGCAGAAACTAAAGGTGAATGGGCCCAGGTGGCCAAATGCTTTTTTTAGTCGTCATTTGTCTTTCTATTTATTCGGTAAATAAATTCCACCTGCTTAAATTCAATGAGATTAGCTGCTGAAGGAGCAGATTATTATGGAGGTGAATGTCTGTCCCTGTCAGTAACAACAGCCTGACCTTTTGGAAAGTTGCTTTATTAAGAATTACGATGCCCCAGGATACTTGTCCCTTTACCATGCAGGGCAGGGCTCAATGAATTATCACAGTGTCAGAGGGTTATTACTGTATCCATGGAGACCAGGGTACCCCCCACCTGACACACTTATAATGTCCTGATGATGTCAGAGGTGTTATTTCTACTCCATATAGTCAACAAACACCAGATTTCCTCCCTCGGTTTGGGAATTTGAGAAATAAATTCATGGTTTTACAATGAATGCTGCTTAAACTGAGATGGATAATTGAACCCATAAATAAATCATTTATGAAATTCACACAAGGATATTAATGAGGGCTGTTGTTTCCCTGCAGGAGCAGAGGAAGCCGAACCGCCTTCGGCGCGGAGAGCAAAAGTGCAGGAAGGGTGGAAAAGTGAGAAGAGAAGGTTGAAACAGCAGCTGAGCTATCTGCCTGCGTGGGAAAACGCCACAACATGGGGAAACAGAACAGCAAGCTGCGGCCCGAGGTCCTAAACGACCTGAGAGAAAACACAGAATTCACCGACCATGAACTGCAGGAGTGGTACCGCGGCTTCCTGAAGGACTGCCCCACCGGCCACCTGACCGTGGAGGAGTTCAAGAAGATCTACGCCAACTTCTTCCCCTACGGAGATGCCTCAAAGTTTGCCGAGCACGTCTTTCGCACATTTGACACTAACAGTGATGCAACCATTGACTTCAGGGAGTTCATCATAGCACTGAGCGTTACATCTCGTGGTGGATTAGAGCAGAAGCTGCGTTGGGCCTTCAGCATGTACGACCTGGACGGGAATGGTTACATCAGCCGGGCAGAGATGCTGGAGATAGTTCAGGTGAGAAATAACTAGAGGTGTGAATTGGCAAGAATGTGGCGATACGATATATAAATCACAATACAGGCGAGACAATACGATATATAAATCACAATACAGGCGAGACAATACGATATATAAATCACAATACAGGCGAGACAATACGATATATAAATCACAATACAGGAGAGACAATATGATATATAAATCACAATACAGGCAAGGCGATACGATATATATTACATTACAGGCAAGGCGATACGATATATATTACATTACAGGCAAGGCGATATGATATATATATCACATTACAGGCAAGGCGATACGATATATATATATCACATTACAGGCAAGGCGATACGATATGTATCACAATACAGGCAAGGCGATACGATATGTATCACAATACAAGCAAGGCGATACGATATGTATCACAATACAAGCAAGGCGATACGATATGTATCACAATACAAGCAAGGCGATACGATCAAAATACAGGCAAGGCGATACGATGTATATCACAATGCAGACAAGACGATACGATATATATCGCAATACAGGCAAGGCGATACGATATGTATAAAGGCAAGGCAATATGATCAAAATACAGGCAAGATGATACGATGTATATCACAATACAGGCAAGGCGATACGAATCACAATACAGGCAAGGCGATAAAATATATATTGCAATACAGGCAAGGCGATACGATATATATTGCAATACAGGCAAGGCGATACGATATGTATCACAATACAAGCAAGGTGATACGATCAAAATACAGGCAAGGCGATACGATGTATATCACAATGCAGACAAGACGATACGATATATATCGCAATACAGGCAAGGCGATACGATATGTATCACAATAAAGGCAAGGCAATATGATCAAAATACAGGCAAGATGATACGATGTATATCACAATACAGGCAAGGCGATACGAATCACAATACAGGCAAGGCGATAAAATATATATTGCAATACAGGCAAGGCGATACGATATATATTGCAATACAGGCAAGGCGATACGATATGTATCACAATACAAGCAAGGTGATACGATCAAAATACAGGCAAGGCGATACGATGTATATCACAATGCAGACAAGACGATACGATATATATCGCAATACAGGCAAGGCGATACGATATGTATCACAATAAAGGCAAGGCAATATGATCAAAATACAGGCAAGATGATACGATGTATATCACAATACAGGCAAGGCGATACGAATCACAATACAGGCAAGGCGATAAAATATATATTGCAATACAGGCAAGGCGATACGATATATATCGCAATACAGGCAAGGCGATACGATATATATCGCAATACAGGCAAGGCGATATATATCGCAATACAGGCAAGGCGATACGATATGTATCGCAATACAGGCAAGGCGATACAATATATATCGCAATACAGGCAAGGCGCTACGATATATATAACAATACAGGCAAAAAAATCAAAAATCCGGATATTTGCAATGTTTAGGACTGAATTTAATTGGAAAACTCTTCCAAAACACGTCCAGCATTATTGTTATCTCGTTATTCCGTCAGAATAAAGGCAGTAAAAAATGGCTGCCACCTAGCTGTTGTAGTCTGAATTGCACTACTCAGAATAAGTACTGTAAATGTTTTCATATAAACCCTCAAAAAAAAAAATCAATACACTGCTTTAAATATCGATTCAGTAACATAACCCAAAATATCGCAATATTTCAGTGTATCGAAATTCTCTTGCATCTTTAATAGATATTATTTTCAGCAAGTTTTGATAAATCTCCTGATAATTAATCGGTTATTCCATGCCCAGATTCCTTGTGTTATTTTATGATGCTGATTTAGGCTCAGTCGACACTTTAAATGGTAAATGGCCTGTATTTGTATAGCGCCTTCTTAGGGTTCTACAACCCCCCAAGGCGTTTCACAACACAATCAGTCATTCACCCATTCACACGCTGGTGGGGATGAGCTACGATGTAGCCACAGCTACCTTGGGGCGCACTGACAGAGGCGAGGCTGCCGAGCACTGGCGCCACCAGTCCCTCCGACAAGGGTTTATGAGTTAATCTGGGTCATCCCTGCAGGCTGCCCTTGGCTGTTTTCCTTATCACTGACAGCGTATTTACTCTTCCAGTATGGTGAGCTGAGCCGCCTGCAGGGCCCTATCAGTGTTGTCTCAGCTCGTCATGTTTGCTGATACGAATCAAACACTAAACCATCAGCATACTCTTGGTACCATAATAACCTGTTTTGGGAACTTAAATATACAGGTCCTTCTCAAAAAATTAGCATATTGTGATAAAGTTCATTATTTTCTGTAATGTACTGATAAACATCAGACTTTCATATATTTTAGATTCATTACACACAACTGAAGTAGTTCAAGCTAGGGATGCAACGGTACGCGGTAAAATCCCAGACCGTTCGGTCCTCCCTGCACGGGACAATCTACCCTCGTGAAAACGGTGAACTCAGAGGCTCACTTTATTTGACGCCACAACCCCTCACACAACACACTCCCGAGTCGGGACCTTCCTTGGACATCCTACAATTCCAAATTTAATGCGTCCCTCCCAGTCCCGCTTCGGTCGCCCTAGCCTCTCACTGACACCACATTGAAAAGGCATTTTAAAAGTGACATTTCTGTTGGTCTATTAAACATATTCTTACACACTGGACTACAAGTAATACATCTGAAAAGTTATATTATTGCGTGAATAAAATGAAGTTTGGAAATTTCAGATTTTTTTTAAGCTTTTCTACAATTCAAAGTGGAATGAAAACATGACCCAAAAATCGATGTACGGACCAAACCGTGGGGAAAGTAGACCGTTGCATCCCTAGTTCAAGCCGTTTATTGTTTTACTATTGATGATTGTGGCATACAGCTCATGAAAACCCAAAATTCCTATCTAAAAAAATTAGCATATTCCAACCGACCAATAAAAAAAAGTGTTTTTAATACAAAAAAGGTAAACTTTCAAATAATTATGTTCAGTTATGCACTCAATACTTGGTCGGGAATCCTTTTGCAGAAATGACTGCTTCAATGCGGCGTGGCATGGAGGCAACCAGCCTGTGGCACTGCTGAGGTGTTATGGAGGCCCAGGATGCTTCGATAGCGGCCTTAAGCTCATCCAGAGTGTTGGGTCTTGCGTCTCTCAACTTTCTCTTCACAATATCCCACAGATTCTCTATGGGGTTCAAGTCAGGAGAGTTGGCAGGCCAATTGAGCACAGTAATACCATGGTCAGTAAACCATTTACCAGTGGTTTTGCCACTGTGAGCAGGCGCCAGGTCATGCTGAAAAAGGAAATCTTCATCTCCATAAAGCTTTTCAGCAGATGGAAGCATGAAGTGCACCAAAATCTCCTGATAGCTAGCTGCATTGACCCTGCCCTTGATAAAACACAGTGGACCAACACCAGCAGCTGACATGGCACCCCAGACCATCACTGACTGTGGGGACTTGACACTGGACTTCAGGCATTTTGGCATTTCCCTCTGCCCAGTCTTCCTCCAGACTCTGGCACCTTGATTTCCGAATGACATGCAAAATTTGCTTTCATCCGAAAAAAGTACTTTGGACCACTGAGCAACAGGCCAGTGCTGCTTCACTGTAGCCCAGGTCAGGCGCTTCTGCCGCTGTTTCTGGTTCAAAAGTGGCTTGACCTGGGGAATGCGGCACCTGTAGCCCATTTCCTGCACACGCCTGTTGATGTTTTCACTCCGGATTCAGTCCACTGCTTCCGCAGGTCCCCCAAGGTCTGGAATCGGTCCTTCTCCACAATCTTCCTCAGGGTCCGGTCACCTCTTCTCGTTGTGCAGCGTTTTCTGCCACACTTTTTCCTTCCCACAGACTTCCCACTGAGGTGCCTTGATACAGCACTCTGGGAACAGCCTATTCCTTCAGAAATGTCTTTCTGTGTCTTACCCTCTTGCTTGAGGGTGTCAATGATGGCCTTCTGGACAGCAGTCAGGTCGGCAGTCTTACCCATGATTGCGGTTTTGAGTAAAGAACCAGGCTGGGAGTTTTTAAAAGCCTCAGGAATCTTTTGCAGGTGTTTAGAGTTAATTAGTTGATTCAGATGATTAGGTTAATAGCTCCTTTAGAGAACCTTTTCACGATATGCTAATTTTTTTGAGGTAGAAATTTTGGGTTTTCATGAGCTGTATGCCACAATCATCAATATTAAACCAATAAACGGCTTGAACTACTTCAGTTGTGTGTAATGAATCTAAAATATATGAAAGTCTAATGTTTATCAGAACATTACAGAAAATAATGAACTTTATCACAATATGCTAATTTTTGAGAAGGACCTGTACTAGGAGTCATTTCTCTAATAGGTGTGTTCTGGGTGAGTTACGGTAAGCGGAGCATCGTTATCAGGTAGCAACAGAAAGCAGGTCACCAAGACAATAGCTGTAAGGAAGTTAGATGGGACCAGTTGGTATTGATCCTTCTTCCCTGAAAGCAGTAAATTGTACAGACCGTCAACAAGATTAAAGATGTACATGACTGCTATTATCACCTCCTTTTACAGGCCATTTACAAGATGGTGTCATCAGTGATGAAGATGCCGGAGGACGAATCGACGCCAGAGAAAAGGACGGATAAGATCTTCAGGCAGATGGACATCGATAACGATGGTAGGAGTGGTTTAACGTGTGTTATTGTGAGTGAATGTGATACCACTTACACAGTCCTGACATCATCCATCAAACGGGTCGGTATGACCTCACTCCTCCAGTCGGGCTGTGATGTCGATCAAACACCCACTTGTTACCCCGGTCGTCGTCAGGGTGCTAACAAAAGGTCAAATGCCAGAAAAACAAAAAAGATGTCCGTTACAGCAGCCATCTAAAAATACACGCTTTTGGATAGTCACTCTTCTAGATGTGACATTAAAGACGCAAGCACTTTTATTTAGTCATTTTTAACATCACAGATGCACGCCCAAGCAGCAGCAGCAGCCTAAAATAGATCCAGCAGACCAAAATAAACACAAGGACAGTTAAATATAACCAGTATAAACGTGATACATACAGTAACATAAACCAGACTATGGACACCACTTACTGTCTCGCGGTTTGGAATCTTGTCTGCAGATTGTCACTGGTGCTGCAGGTTTGACTTTTAAGGAGTAAAGTTACATCTGTGTTCTGTCCTACGGTTTAGTATAGTACCGCTCAGATATTTAGACCTATTCTGGTGCTGGACCAGATCAGTTTGCTTTGGAGCAAAAGTTTCTCATGCTTTGGGTCAGAAATGAGCCTCAGACAAACACAGGTTTTACGACATCACGTGGTTGGAAAAGCTGCAGCTGCAGCAGCAGGGAATGTATAAAGCACTAAAAGGAGTACCACAGTTGCTCAACAGAGAACAAATATCACATGGTACTTTCTCAGCAAATATCCAGAGTAGATTAATCAGAGTTTTGCTCATCAAAACACCAGGAAGTGCTTTTCCTTGCAGCCTTTTTTAGCACACGAGCTTTAAGATTATTTTAGTTACAAGCCATTAAAACACAATCGGTGCGTGTGTTCTTAAAGCAAACTATCATTGGCTTGTTTTTAGCACCCCCTACTGTCAGTTAAACCAAAAGTAAAACTTATCTCCTCGCTGTGCGTTGGTCTTTTTAACACCTTAATCTAACTGCTGAAATGTCTCCTCAGCCTTCATTAGTGTCTACAGGAGCGGTTCATCACTAAATCAAACAAATCAGCTGTGTTCATGATCTAAAACATGCAGGAAACATGCTGGAAGCAGACTGCAGCACCAGGCATGTCAGCTCCTTTTTATCTAAGTCCAACAGGGACCGGACCGCCACTCTGAAGTTGCAAGTGTGGTATTCTGGCCACAGAGGGCGGTGGGGATCTGAGTGACATTTCATTAACCCTGTAAAGGGTCATTTTAGCACAAACTGGCTCTAGAACATGATTTAAAAATATGAAAAAGTTGCATAGTATGCCTTTAAATCAGCAATTTGGAGATTTCCCCTCTTCAGGAATTATAATTGATTTTTTTAAATTTGAAAATCTTACCCTGTACTGATATATAGTACGCAATAAATAACATAGACAAAATATCAATTTTTATTCTAAGCCCTCCCCCCGTCCCATAGAGCCCCATGTAATTTCAATTGATTGCTTCTCATCATTAGCCAATAGTGTTAGTCATCTGCTTACATACTGATGATAATCACAGAGCGTGCACGTGGATTTTCTGGACTGATGCAGATGTGGTGACATCTCTTACCCTCTCGGTCCGCCAGGCAGCGCCTCCTTTTGGCACATTTTTCAAACAGGAAGTGTGGGTGGAATAAGACTGTGGTAGGAGGGTGACTTGCTCTTTAAGGCACCTCTAAATGGTGCCCTCTGAGAAAAAACTCTGGAGTTTTACTTTAAATGCCAGCATGCATCAATATTTGTTTATACTTTTTACAGGCGTTGCAGTTTTTGTCAGATCTATGCTTCAAATACCCATTTTCTCTAATTATTTAGTTTAAGTCTGTGTTATTTTATTAGTCAGCTGCAGACATAATTGATGTAAATTAAAATTACACTAACTTGCACAAAGTCTGGCTGGTGAACTTGACTTGATGACTTTTAAAATGTCACATTTTGCAAATTGTGTTCATTACCAGAAATCCAACACTACAACTTTATTTTTCTGAGTTGCTGCTAAAGTTGCTTCCTGTTTGTTTATAAAACGTCTCCTCTGCTCCACAGGTAGGTTGTCTTTGGAGGAGTTCATTAAAGGTGCCAAGAGCGACCCGTCCATCGTCAGACTGCTGCAGTCGGATCAGGGAGCCTCTCGTCAGTTTTGAGGACACACACACACACACACACACACACACACACACACACACACACACACACACACACACACACAGCATGAGCACACCGACGTGTACCCAGCTTTTTACTGTTCCACAGCCTCCAATTTAACACTCCTGTTTACATCGATGTACATTTCTCTTACAAGTGTGGCTTCTTTGTGGACTTTAATGAGCTTTTGAGTTGGTTTTCCTTATTTCTGTGCCTTTTTAAAACTCTTTCCACTCAAGTAAAGTGCCAATATTGCATGTTTATATTGACTGGATGATAAGTATTAGGGTTCCTAATGTTACTAAAAGAATTGGATTGAATTGTGGCTGAAGATCTGTACACCTGATACTGCATGTGCTCACAGCTCAGCTAGATGTTTTATTAGATATTGTGAGATTATGTTAATAAGGAGGCTGTGATTGTTTTTATTTCTTTTTATTTTTGTAACAAAAATGTCATTTTGTTTTCACACAATTGAAATAAAGTCGTGTAAGAAAAATCTACACAAGTCCCGTAGAATCCCCGTGTCCTGAACAGACAAATCCACCAAGATCCTCACAGAAATCACATCAGGGTGTTACTTTCACAAGTCCACGTCCTAAAATCTGTGCTTTAAGGCAGCTGAGGAGGGGAGAGGGAACAATGGCTTAAACTTAAAACACAATCAGAACATCCTCTCCTCAGCTGGTGGCAGCTTCATAAATATCCAGCTTCTCTAACGTTCAGCAGGTTTGTGAAAACGACCCCAGGGACACGGGTCCCCTCCCTCCCGTCTCTGTGGGACAGATTTATGACGTAGAAAAACTGCAAATGTCTCTGATGCGTCTTTTCTGGAGTATTTCAGTAACTGGGCGACAGGGCCTCTGATTCGTCCATGGGGGAGGGAAGGTGGGACACGCAGGACCAAACAGCACCAGACCCAACCGAGTCAGTCTGGGTCAGATCCTAAGTGGTTCGGACTCATAACTCATCCTTCCCGTCGTCGTCATCCAGGTCTACGTCACTAAGGTCGTACTCCTCCTCCACAGGAAGCTGAGGGTCAGACGGAGAGGGATAAGGAAGGGATATTGGAAACCTTCAACGTGAGACGTCGCCCCTCTCACCTGTCCATCTTTGCCGTCCCAGGCTTCCACTGCGTTAATCTTGGGCATGACGCCACCTCCCAGTGTAGCGGTCGAGCCGCGGCCCACAGAAAGCTCCCTGAAAAACACAAATGTCAACAATCTGTTCTTCTGCATCAATTCTCCACATGTAAACAAAAACCAGGCCAACGGCGCCCCCTACCGGAGGAACTCGTGAATGCCGGTCTCGCTGAAGGAGCCTCGAAGGAGAGCAAATTTCATCTTGCGTGCGTTGATGGCCGCCATGGCAGGGTAGCCAAACCCACCGATACCCAGAGAGGCCTCCAGCTCCATCTGAGCTCCTGCCTCCGCCCAGAGCCAGCTGATAGGAGAGGGAGACATCGTTAAAATCCAACGTAGGATTTAAACCCTGGAATGATTCAAGATCGGACTCGAGTCCTTACCCCCATGACTTCTTCTTATACTTCTCAGCCATCTTCATCATCACCTCCAAGTACCCGTTTCTACCAGCAGCACCTGGTGAGAAACAAACGGTAAGGTCATTGTTTTTGTTTACATTTATATTAATTCTAAAGTTAGATCTGTGCGTGGTCTCACCCGTGTCCAGGATGTGAGGCAGGACAGCGATTATACACAGCTGGCTGTCCTCACAGGTGTTCTTCAGGATGTCTTCATTAAGGATCTGAGGAAAACATTAAGATAAAGTTTACAATATTATTACTATAAACTTCATCTGCTGCAGAAAAGAAACATCTAAAAGTTCTGAACGCGTTAGAACATCCCCGCTGACCTCCAGCAGCTCAGGAGCAGCAGCGTTGTCCGAGAACAGATCCAGGGCTTTCTCGATGATGTCTCCGCGAGTGCGACCTCCCTGGTAGTCCTCTGGCTCCTCCCCTCTACGGAAAACTTTGATCGTGGGAAATCCACGGATCTAAAACACACGAAAAGATTCCTGAAACTCCAGATTCAGCTGGGTGGCGTGGAGCGAGAAATGATTAAACCTGCATAAAGATTTGCATTAATGACACTGAAACATTCCGACTTTTTCTGTTTTGTTTGCAATCCTTTCGTCTAATCCGATGCAAATCCGTTTCCGCTCACCCCGTAGCGGCTGGCTAGAACCTGGTGTACGGTAGCGTCCACAGCCCCCAGGTGAACTTTGCCCTTGGTCTGCTCCTTGACAGCTGAGGCTGCAGCTGCCCACTCCGGCTCCAGGCTGTGGAGGAAGCAGGAGGAGTTGTTAGAAAAATGTTGCAGCTTAAAAATGCTTTCCACAGAGTAGAAATCAAAATTAAGGAGATGCATTATTGTTGCTGCAAGAGCTAATTCCTTTATAATACTGACATCAAATTTCATAAGCTTTTTTTGCCGTTATGCCACGATTCATCACGTTGACGTCAAAATAGTCAAATTTAATAATCGACATTTATTCTATGAAATATTTGATCTTTTCTGCTGTGGCACCTTCTGCTGCTTTCTGTTCGACGCACATGCACAGTATCATGGAGAGATGGCAACGTAGCTCAAAAGTTTGGGAGCATTTTACAAAGATAAAAAAGAAGCCCGTACAGCGCAAAATCTGCAAAGTTGATCTCTCCTTTCACAGGAGCACAACGGTGATGCATGAACACCTTAAAAGGAAGCACGTCGTGGCGGAGAACGAAAAGGGCCAGTTGCCTCTGGAAGCTAATCACCTCTCGTTAGCTGCTAACGTCGACAGAGAGTAACTTACAGTTATAGCTGTAGCAACAACAGTAGTGATGGTGATTTTATTACCTTTAGCTAACAAGCGCTAATGGTTTATTGTATTCCGCTACGTTAGTGTGGAGATTTTTTAGATGTCACATAACAGATCACACTTCAAACTAGAAGCTAATGATGGGTTAATTAGTGCAATAAGCTATACTTTATGCATGACACGATTAGTTGAATAATTGCCAAAAAAAACTGGTGATTAGCCATTAAAAGCTATATAGGTTGCTATAGCAACAGTTTGTTTCCTACCAAACTCACTTTTTGCAATGTCCACACCAGGGAGCGAAAAACTCCACCAGCCAAACGTCTCCGCTCTCCAGCACCATCTTGTCAAAATTGTCATCTGTGAGCTCGACCACGTCTTCCTTGCTGCCGCCGCCGCTCTGCTGGACAGAATTCATTCTGTATTATTTTACATTTTCAACAACAAAAAAGGCTCCTCAGGTTCACCAACTCCTCTACCTGTTTGCTGTAGCCAGAGCCACCTGATTTGCCGCTCAGCCTGTCTTTCACCAGCGCACGCAAAGAGTTCATGGCTCCATCCACAATGGCCTGGCTGCTGCGTCCTCCTGAAGGTGTTAGAGGAGGAGTTTTAATGACTGGTGTGTTTGAAACGATTATTTTTATTACAGTTGAACAGATTTCAAGTGTTATTCAACATTAAGATGTAGCTTTATGAGGATTTTTTGTATAAAATCAAGATTTCAGGGTGAAAAAAAGCATCTGCAGTGACATCATTTGTACCTTGGTACTCCTCTGGCTTGTTTTTGTTGGCTCCAAAGACCTTGATGGTGGGGAATCCTCTGACGCCATACTGGCCTCCCAGTGACTTGTGCTGGTCAGCGTCAACAGCACCAACCTTAACGATACCCTGGAAGGTGGATAACAACATGTTTGAATAAATCAGTGCACCTCTTTGTTTTTGATTTCAAACATTACAATGCAGATCTTTAAAAATGTTCAAACAGGCATTAATACTTAGGAGTTTGTAGTTTTCTTTAAATAAAATGAAACTGATAACTTCCTTTTTGTCTCATGACCCTAGCGTTGTTCCAGAACTCCTAACAGAACAAAAATGTTTGGTGAATAAAATCCATTTCTCTGATTAAGCTTTAATTATCAGTCTAACGGCTGATCATCGTTCCAGTTTTCCAGCCGCACAAAACAGGAAGAGAAAAGAAATTTATATCGACAGTCAAAATAGTAGCTCAGCATGTCTTTGCAGTTACTGCTTGGTTATTTAAACAGCAAATAAAACCTTCAAATTCATTGATATTACTGCTTTTTATTCACTGAACATGTTTTAAGGTAGACATTTAACTCCCAAGAGCAGAACTTTACTTATTTGTTCCAAATAGTCACCTAAAATAATGTCTAAATGCATCAGTGTGATTTTTTAAAATTTAATTTCTTATATAAAGTGTAAGTGTTGTGTTTACCTTGAGGGCTGTAGCTGCCTTTTTCCACTCTGGAGCCAGACTTTGACAGTGGCCACACCTGTGAGGAGACACATCAAACAAAAAAAACATAATGAGTGAAGGATAAAACACTTTAGTGCCAGGAATGACATTTTATTGTGTTTAATACGCTTAAAAAATATCTAAATAATCAAATTTACAATTTTGTGTTTAGAAGAGTCAACATTTAGTTTCTGTTTGACACTTTTTCCTCTGACACTGCAAACTACTTCCATCCCAAAGTTTAAAACTGTCAACAGGTGAAAGTCTGAGCCATAAAATCATGTCACCAACCTGCAGCAGGATGCTGCTGCTGTTAAACTAGACTCACCAGGGAGCGTAAAACTCCACCAGCCACAGACTGTCACTCTGGATCACCTCCCTGTTGAAGTTGGAGGGTGTAAGCTCAACAACATCATCGCTGGATGAGTACATGGCTTGAACAGACAGGACCAGAGAGCAGCCCAGCACTCCTGGAAGACAAGAACATCCACAATGAGCCCCCCGGCAAAGGATCAGCGACTATTTTAATGTAACATGAGCTAAAAAGATATTTTTCTACCACATCAAGAGTCGACTCGTGTTTTCTGAAGTAAAATTAATTTATATTAATTCAAAAGTTCATTGATAACGGAGGCCTGTCCCCCTGCGCCAAAACGTAGCCTAGCAAGCTAACTACATTAGCTAAGCGTACTCAGATAAACACACAACTATTATTATTTCTATTACATAAAACTAAAAGTAAGTTTCTGAGAGAACTCACCGAGTAAAAGAGGTCTCATGGTTTTGGCTTCTCCTTCCCGGTCTCCTCAGTTGAAACAACACTCAGACTGGAAGCGCTGCTACGTTCCCCCACACAAATACATCAGGAACAAAATCTCACCGTGGCCCACGCTGATTGGTCCGCTGCCGGTGATGCAGCAATCCGACCAATCAGCGCGCGCCGTGTAGTTCCTAAGGACCAGTACACGGAGGAGAGGAGGAGGAGGATGGAAACAGCAACTGCACCAGAAAGACCTACAAGATAAAACAGGGCTGACTCACTCTTAAAGTTTAATGATAATAATTAGAAACATTTGTATGCATAAAAAAATCCATTTATAATTTTAAATTTAAATATATAATTTCATTTTTAAAGTTTTTGTACATAAATCCCGTTTACCTCAACGATGTTCAAAACATCTCCATATTTAATAAAACAAAATCATATAATCAACTGAAAAGATCAATGACATTTCAGAAAACTGCAACAAAACAGCAAACACATGATTTCATATTAATGGAACTACAATGTAGTTAATATGTTACTGGACACTCTGGTCAGCTTGTTTAGACTAATTATGAATCAAAATTAAATTGTGAATTTTTATTTATTATTATTTGAGAAATGAAAATGCCTGGGGAAACGATCATGACCGTTTTTTTTTAACCCTATCGGTCAAAATGACATCAAATATGTGTAGCACGACCTCTGAATGTAGGTATTGTTTCTGCTTGTATTGACTTGTATTACTTGTTTAATTAAGGCCCATCCAAAAATGCAAAATTTCACTGAACATTATTATTCTTTATACTTCCTGCAGTTGTTAATAATTATACATGCTTTCTTCTGTAATCTCTTTATGCTGGCATTCTGTTTATTGCAGGAAAAATAAGTCAACCTGTGAATGTTAAGAATCGCCACTAGAGGGAGACGCACCCCACAGTCTGACTTAGCGCGCTCCCGTTAGAGCATGAATTAGATAAACTAATTATTAAAGCAAAAATAATACTCTTACATTTATTTTTTTAATTAAAGAAAATGTTTTTATAATTAAATGGTCCAACTGAGTGACAATAAAGGTATTTTTATTCTAATTAGAAATAGATGATTGATTATCAATCAATTTATAAGGACTACATGGTGAATTATAAACTCATGGGAGATTCCAGTAACACAATGTCTGGTTTTTGAGGTAAAACCATCAGAATTATCAAGTTTCTTTGATATTAATACCAATTACGTCCTCAACTCCAGACAACTGTTGCTGCTCTGAGGTTAAATCCAACAAAGTTGTTTTTAACACACGTTTATTTTTGTTGACATGGAAAACGTGGAGCTTTTTAAGCTGGATGACCTTCAATAAGGTGATTATCTTTATAAAATCTCCTATAAAACACATTTTGTGGGTTTCTCCTTCATGGACATGCGGTGCGCTGCGTCTGGCTGCGTTGCGCTGCGTCCACAAACTGCGTAAACAGACGCACCAAGTGTCACTAACAGGAAATTGGTGAGATAGACTTTAAAAATAAAGCAAATTGGATAGAAACATTAGGAGTTTGTTACCTAAAAAGTAAAAAAACATATTTGACATATGTTCTTCATATGTTCTGGCATGCATTTTTACATTTCAAGAACATAAACACGTTCACATGATGTTCTAGTAGTCAAATATCCCTGTTCACATGTCTGAAAACACCCAATGAGTGTTTTATTTTGAAAATCCTATGCGGAAGTGCTTTTCTATTTACGCGTCTGGCTTGACAACAGGCGCACTTCGATGCCAACTTTCTCTGAGCGCACAGACGCGCTGTTTGCTGCCAACCCGGGACTTCATGCTGCAGTCACGTCTGAGAAAAAGACTTCTTTTATTTTTTAAACCAAAACTCAGAGTTTACTAGATTTATCCTGCACGCGCTCCTGCGCGCGCGCTCACCCTGGTTTCCCTTCCCGGTGGACATTTGCGTAACTCTGATTATTTGCTGGGTTTGTCGGGATAATGTGGGGGATCCAGAGGACTCGGTACGCGGACTGTAACGGCTCCGAGGCCAGTGAGGAGGTGGAGATCGCGGTGAACATCGGCGGGGTGAAACAGGTGCTTTATGGGGACGTGTTGAATCGCTACCCGGACACCCGACTGGCGGAGCTGGTGGACTGTTCCCTCACGTCTCCAGAGGAAATTTCCTCCTTATGTGACGACTATGACCCCGACACCGGGGAGTTTTATTTCGACAGGGACCCAGAAGCGTTCAAGTGTATCGTTGAGTTGTATTATTATGGAGAGATCCACATGAAGAGAGGAATCTGCCCGATGTGTTTCATGAAGGAGATGGACTTCTGGAAGATCGGCTCGGATCTTCTTGATGAATGCTGTAAAAGCCACCTGAAGGAGGTGGAGGATGAGCTCGCAGAAATAGCCGAGAGGGTGAGGACTATCCTGGTGGACCGAGAGGGAGATCCGTCCGCAGGAGGCTGGCGGCGCTTCCAGATTTCCCTCTGGAGGCTGATGGAGAAGCCGGAGTCCTCGCTCTCTGCGCACGTCATCGCTATAGTTTCTTTCATCTTCATCCTCATCTCCTCCGTGGTGATGTGCGTGGGGACGATCCCCGACCTCCAGGTGGAAGACTCGGAGGGGAATCTCACCGAGCATCCAACTCTGGAGGTCATCGAGACGGTGTGCATCGGCTGGTTCACCATCGAATACCTCCTTCGCCTGATCTCCTCCCCGAATAAAATCAAATTCGTCCTGTCTTTCATGAACATCATCGACTTCATGGCCATCATGCCCTTCTTCGTGGTGCTGATCCTTACCTCCATTGGCGCGGGAGTGATGGAGCTGGCCAACGTGCAGCAGGCCATCCAGGCTTTACGCATAATGCGCATTGCGCGCATTTTCAAGCTGGCGCGCCACTCCAGCGGACTCCAGACCCTCACATCTGCCCTGAAGAGCAGCCTGAAGGAGCTCGGACTCCTCCTCATGTACATGGGCGTGGGGGTCTTCCTTTTCTCCGCTCTGGGCTACACCATGGAGCAGAACCACCCGGACACGCTGTTCACCAGCATCCCACAGTCGTTCTGGTGGGCCGTGATCACCATGACCACCGTGGGGTATGGAGACGTGTACCCCAAAACCACTCTGGGTCGGTGCAACGCGGCCATCAGCTTCCTGTGCGGGGTCATCGCCATAGCGCTGCCCATACATCCCATCATTAACAACTTTGTCTTGTTCTACAACAAGCAACAGGTGCTGGAGACCGCGGCCAAGCACGAGATCGAGCTGATGGCGCTGCGCACGGGGGAGGGCGAGCCGAAAGACTCACCCGGGCACCATCAGCACGTGTGCGGCGCGGGGGCGTGGGACACATCCGTGAGCTCCTCCTGTCACAGCGGCACACTCCTGCCTTTAGTGAAGTATCCCAGAGGAGGCGCGAGCATCCAGACCCCCACGGACACGAGCTTTGAGAGCACAGCTGAGGCTGCAGAATATTTTGTCTCATAAAAAGATAAAATCTAATAAAAAACACAAACATGATCCAACTGATTCACTTCTGAGCTGATACTGGATCTCATTTATGCGCCTTTGCGCATGAATCCACGCGTCCTGAGGGCTTTTGTTTCATGCAGCATCCACGGATTTGCTCCTAAATGTCACACTTATACTGTAGACCCCTCTGTAGCTCATAGAAATCTCCATGGATGTTTGAATATTTAAAGACAGGCAGCTTCTTTAAGAGAAAACAGCCAAACAAAACCCATAAAATGTAGATTTGATTCCTGATCCAGACTGAGGCTTGTGTTTGTGACATCTGTAACTAACGTGGTGTAGCTGTGAGCTTATATCAGGCGTACAACTCTACGTTTTGCCAGAAGCTTTGTCATTTACCAGAATATTTTTCATCATTTTTCATTTTGCAAGCCTCTTTTGCTGCAGGATATGTTTTCATGAAAGGTTGAAAATGTGCAGCAGCACTCACCTCCCTCTGCCTCTCTCTCCTGATGTTCTGCAGGATTATGGATGAGAGAAGGAAACAACAGCTGCATGGATAAAAAAATAAGTGACAAATTTAAAAATCTGAAAAAAGTTGCCTTGAAAGTGTGTCTTAATGTCTGAATTTGAATTAAACTCCAAAGCATGCCTCACTGACAGGTGTGATGTTTGAAACCTCCTACACCTTTAGAGCGACGTGGGACTTTCTGCACAAATAAGAAGTCATTTGGAACAATTAGTCGGCCCAGCGGGGAAGCTTTAATGTCTAAGTTGTCACACGGCAACCTCCACGATGATTTATATCAAGACTTTTCTCCCTTCTGCAGGCTTTTATGAACATTTAAATCAGCTTACACTGACTTTAAATATGCACGCCGTGCAGAGACAGCATGATGGTTGTCATCTCAGTGAAAGGAGGAAAACAATGATGGTTATTTTTAACCAACAGGCCTGATCTGTGCAGTGAAAGAGAGTTTGTTTGGTTGCTACGTTGAAAAATGTCACCAAATCTGTTTTAAAAAGATGTGCAAAGGCAAAAAAACAGCATCAACTACAAGTATAAATGTTTAAAAAGCTTAATTAATAAAAAATAAGACACAAAGTGCCACAACTTTGATCAGTGTAGCAATTATTGTGCAGAATTTTCAAATTAACAGCAGAAAAAGTGCAAATGTGCCCAAAATATTTACAATATTAGAGAAAAAAACTTAGTTCTGAGTGTTTTTTATTATAAAATAAGATCAAAACAATAGTAAAATATAAATTCTTCATAAAACTGCAATAAATCAGTTGTTTTTGTAATTATTGGAAGTTTTGCAGTGCAGTGGATCAGTTTTACGGCTCATTAGGAAAATAACCTGACTTGTTTTTTTGAATTTATCTTATTCATCTCAAATTTTAGCTTCATACATGTTTAAATGTGCATGTATTTAAAAAAACATCTAAATATCCCTTTAGTCAGTTTGATGATTGCTCCAAACCACGTTGGAGAGTTTTATTCCACCTTAAATGAGTAAAAGTTGTAAATTAGACCATCTTTCTTACATTTGACTGCTACTTGGACATCTCTCCAAATTGATGCATTCAGGTGTTTCAGCATGAGTTAGTTTAGCATGGAGGAACTTGACTTACCTGCAGGTTTAGGGTGAATTAGACCAGAATCTGTGAGCTCAACCTTCTTGTCCGCCTTAAAAATGACTTTCTGGAAGAATATTTGGAAATTCCCATAAATATTCTTCCAAACGATGTGGGAAACCTTCCAAGAAGAGTTAAATAGCTGCTTATAATCTAGCTTTGAGAAATAACATTTATGTCCTAAAGGACTGATGAGCTAACGGCTAGTTGAAGTGTGTTGCTTTCGTGGCTCTAATCTCCTAAATTTCATAATTTATGTAAATGTTATTCATAAATATTTACACCACCTTCAACATTGTTTACATGTTTATTTGTGCAGAAATATAAAAACTGGTGATGTTGATGCATGTGAATAACTGCAGAATTGACCTTTTATTTAAAAAAAACTGTTCATGTAAAAATCCAGAAGGAAATAAACACTTTTTATCCAAGTAGAGGTCAGGAAGCTATAGTGTGTTTAGTGAGCTATTATTTACTTCAAAATGACCAAAAATGTGCCTTTCAGGCAACAAAAAGGGCATAATGTCCGGGAAACGTACATATCAAAAAGAGAATAAAAAGATCACAGTGAAAGATTCGTGTTTCAGATCATTTAAAAAGTTTTTTATGAAGCTAAAATCTGATCTGGCCGCCTAACTGACGAGGTTGTCAGATCAGAGAGTCGGAGGCGAGCCACCGCCTCTTCAGGGACTTTCTCCACCGAGCTCCAAGTCTCTCTCTGAAAGAGAGGAGATGAAGGTGGTCAGGGAGGACTGTGCAGACTGTCCGCCCACACATGTCCTACACAGGAGTGCTATCTCTTCTGACCAGCAGCAGATTCACACATGTCACAGCCGGAGAAGAGGCTCTTTGTTCCCTCTGACAGGTGAAGCAGCAATGGCAAAGGCATGCATTGTGCCACCGCACAATGTTCCCTCAGCAGATGCAAAACAAAACACGTGCAAGTTCAAATTTAGATCCACAAACACGCCCGCGTACGTGGCTGTGTCCAAACACCACCTCTCCTCTGCAGCCGCCTACCTACACGTGCAGACAAATGATTCACACACACACACACACACACACCCTTCGCCCATTCAGCCACGGCCGTGCGAGATGCTCTCCAAAGTGACCTGTCGTGATCCGCCGGCTAATCACCGGGTTTCACGCCCACGAGTTGCTCATCTGCTGAGTTCTCTGTGGGCGTTTAAGATAAGCTGTTATACAAAATAATTTCTTCACCGAAATAGCCCCAGCTATTCACCGGCTAGTGTTTGTCGTTTCTAGATCAACAAATTTGTTGTTTCTGAATCCCAGAAACACAAATCAGTTTAGGGTTAGGAGGATAAGTGGGAACATTCTTTTAAAATGGGAATTTAATTTCAACAGATGCATGCAGAGATGGCTTAAAGAAGGCATCAGCAGTGATTATGCGTCACGTTTGTTCACTATCATATCTAGAGGGCTTGTAGGAATCAGTCACTTCTGTAAATCTGAGGATATAAAGACTCAGAAAGATGAAGTTTCACCACTAGAGGTGAGGTATTTTAGTGGGAATCCTAAATCTCACGTCACGCCCGGCTCAGACACAACTTTTGACGTTGACCCGACAGCACGGAGGTGCAGACAGCTCCCCTGTTTCCCTTCTCCCCCGACCTTTATGGAGAACACCTGTTCCCTTTCCTATAAATAGGAAAATCCCGGCTTACACTCGGACAGAATGGAAGTCCAACACATGCCAACAGGAGAATCCTGTTGCACATTTATCAGCTGCTTTGTTATTTTCCAAAACCTGGATTCACCTGCATAAAGCTGAGCCTCGTCTTCATTCAGGAGGTGATTTCAGAAAAAGGTAACCTCCCTGATGTCAGAATAGGAGAGAAAAAAATCCTTTTTCAAGAGTTGTTGTGAGCAGACCTTTTTCTTTCTTTTCTTCAACAAGGAACATTTTAAATGCTGCGTAGGTGCACTCTGAAGCACTTCACGTCAGGCAGAGAGCTGCATAAAATTGCCTGAAAATGATTACACAGATTAAATATGACCTTCAGGAAACGGCACAAAGAGAAGATGCTCTGAACACGCTCAACCCGTCTGCAAAAATAGACCCACGGTCCCCCTTTTCCCCTCTAATCTGATCATTTGTAACACTTTTACCCTGCAGAAGGATCTCATATAGAACAGAAGCACATCTGTGATAATACAGAACATTCATAGAGTCTCAGAGAAATACAGATTCATAATATACCTGCAGAACGTTTGAAGCACAGACCTAAAATAACAAAATGCAGCACCATTTTTAAAAATATGTGCATTCGGTTCATTGCAGGATCTCTCTGGACTAATCATAAAAATGAATTGAAAATATACTTTTCAATGCTTTCAGAGAGCATTTATTTTTCACATATGCCAAACTCCTGAAAAGAACTGAACGAAGGTTTGCAGACTCCTAAATTCTTTATGGGAGAGAATCTGGATGAGCACATCTTCATGTCCAGAAACCTCAAGGCTAAGGTAAAACTGATTGATGTTCCAAATGTTATGATGTTATGGCTGAAAACCCACCCATTTCTGGAGAATCACCCCCATCTGAAACAACTAGGAGTGTCGTCTCGGTATCTTGAGAAAAAGACGGTCTCATTTGTTCTGGTTAACCGAGGAGAAGTGGTTTCAGGCCATCGTGGTGAAGGCTGACCTCTCAGGAAGTTCGTTTATGCTCAACTGTAACGGTTACGGCTCAGAAGACACAACAGATTCTGCAAATGTAGCAATAAAATGTTTATGAACCCATTATGTTCGTTCAGTAAGTTATCGCCTTTCAGGACACTGATTTCAGGACACTGATTTCAGGACACTGATTTCAGGACACTGATTTGGGAAACAGTTTGTATTCATATTCTTTCTCCGGTGCAGTCACAGGTGTACTCAGTCCTGTAATCAGTCAAATTAAAGGATGCAAGGTAGTCACAGTGCTGTTTGGGATCAGGGTGTGTATCAGACTGGACCACAGAAAGGTCTGAAGACAAGCCTGTTAAAGGTGAAGGCTAGAAGACCATGTGTAAGCAGCTCCATGTTCCTCACAACTGAACATGGTTTTGAGATGTTTAAAGATCACAGAGATGTTATCAACCTCCTTGGATTTGGACACAAGACGGTCGGACATTGATGCCAAAGCAAAGAGAGTGATAATACTGTCACCAAAGAGCCTTGAACTTCCAAAGAGATTAGAGATGAACTCCAAGATCAAGGTGCATCGGTGTCTGATTGCACCATCTGTCGCTGTCTGAGCCAGAGTAGCGGGAGGTAACTGAGGAAGACCCAGCTGTTGAAAGCAAACCATAAATTCCCATAAAGCTTTTTTGGGAAAGTTGGACCTTTTTGGCAAATAAAATTCTCTACAGACACAACAGAGAAAACTGTACCTTCTGTGAAACATGGAGGAGGCCTGGTTTTGTTCCAGAGCAGCGTTGCAGCATCTGGAACTCTTAAAGTAACAGCAGATAGTTTTTTAAACTTTAAGCTGGAGCTTTAACATTGATCTCAGTGATTGTTGAGTTAGAAATTTGACCAGTTTCATATCTGACATCACTCTGCAGCTCTCTGATGACCTAAAACTGCACTTGATAGTTTTGTGGAGCTTGTAGGTGTTCTAGGGGGTTCTCTTATACCTGCGTTACGGCTGTTAGCTGTAATGCTAGCGGTTAGCATTTTCAGTACACCGATCATCAATAAAAAACACAAGAAGAAGAAAAAGGAGAAGTTTGCTTTTTCTGTTGGCATCATGGCGAATCCTGGAAGTAAAAGTAACAGAGTAATGTCTTTGAAGGAGAAGCAAGGAGCTAAAACCAGAGTGAACATCGGCGTGGCCTACGCTAGCTTGAGGAAGCTAAAGGAGGAGACTGATGGTGACCTGGCTTTGTTGCTACTGGACTTGTAAGTAATAACATTTTTTGTCCATCAGTGTGGATCCTTTTACTTCATGGTTTATTTTAGTATTAGTTGGCTCATGTTAGCGCTAGCTCATTGTTAGCGCTAGCTACAGCAGGCTGCAGCAGGGTTGTTTACGGTAGTTGTAATTCCACTTTCAACCAGTAGGGCGGAGGAGCAGGAAACTGCTCACAGTTACTTTAAATCTGTGAAACCAACGATTTTCTCCATGCCCTTCAGATTTTTACCAGCAAATAAGATTCCACATGGGGCAAATCCAGAGGCTGACAGAGAGATTCCACATCTCTGATCGTCTGACGGACAGGATTCCCCAGGAGGAGAAAGGACGTTCCTGGAATCCTGACCCTTGGATGAACTTAGAGCAGTCCAAGGAAAAGAAGAAAGAATCAGAGAAAACTTCCCTGCGGGGAAAAAGACAAGGCATTTCTGTAGCTATCTAGTTCTGCTTCCTGCTCAGAGTTGACCTCAGGGTTACTCTTTAAACCAGTAAACCGTTGAGTTTTTCCTTTGAAAGTAAAAGTCAAACTAATAATAACAAGTCCAGCTCACTCGAGGCAAGGCATTAATGCATAATCTCTCCTTTACATTCTGTTGGCTAAACACTGACATTGCAGAGTCCTCCAGAGTAAACGAAGTCAGTAAATATGGTTTCAGAACGTTTTCAAAGCCTTGTTTGACGTGTGCTGTTGTTCCGTCGGCTTTGATCCAGCTGTGTGAGGAAAAAAACCCGGTTCAAAGCCAAAAACTTGTTAAAGCTGTCTGGGTTTATGTAAAAATCAATCCACTCTTCGCTGGACTTTCCTCGTAGCAAATGAATTTAATTAGAAGGTTACAAACAGCAACATAAAAGAGAGCGCCTTCCAGGGGGCTGCAGCCTGCTCGCTGAAGACGGCCTGACTCGAGCTGCTCCTTCTTTATCTCAGTCTCTTTGTTCGTACCCTTCAGCAGCGGACCGCGCTTCTTAAAAGCCTTCTAAAGGACACATTTCAATTATTCAGCCATGTTGCGGTGGCCCTGTTCCACGTTTGCTGATAAATCTACAGACATCTAATTATGGAAATTGGCCTTGCGTGACCAGAGATGATAGATCTGACCTGCTCACGGATGGCGCACCACTCGTTCAGACACAACCAAGTTTCATGAACTGCTTTGGAGCAAATTGCTTCAGTGATTACAATTAGTTCAATATTAATTAGGATAAGAAACAGCAAGAGCGTGCATCCTGTGAGTTGTGAGATCTTCCATAAGAAAGCTCACACATGCATTTTTCATGGGTCTAACTATGATGGCTTTGCAGTATGGAAATGTGCAGCCTTGGGCTTGTGCACATGGAAGATAATGTGCAGAAATGAGAAGAAAGTAGATGCAAATGTTTCATCTGCCTCATGAAAAATGAAACAAACAGAAAATAGGCTTAGGAGAATCCTTCTTGTCTCGCAAAAGTTTGTTTGCTTTAAGGTAAAAATGTGAGCAGGAAATGGTGCTGAAATAAAGATGTTTGCAAATATAGCATATTTCAAAATATGCTAATAAATGAGAATGATTAATAATGATTTTTGATTATTTTTGTGAGTCCAGATTTGATTTGCTGCTTTTGGATTATTTTTATAATTAAAAGAAAAGCTGAGAGGTTCGACACGTCGTTCCTGCAAAAGCAACACAATATTTGCACATCTGGACATCTTCAGAAATATTAAACTAAGTTTTTATTAAAACATCTGCATCCATCCATCCATCCATCCATCCATCCATCCATCCATCCATCCATCCATCCATCCATCCATCCATCCATCCATCCATCCATCCA